>JAOPTO010002473.1:749721-1077941 GCA_033822845.1 Tetrapedia diversipes | reverse complement strand
ACCGGAGAAAAGGAACCCGGGCCCGAGTGTGGATCTGCCACCACACAGTGACAAACAGGTCTCGTGGTAGGTCCACAGTGGCCCCGAGCTTGGAGGAAGCCCGATATCCCGTGTATCAGAGTACTGTTGCCAAAGCAAGGGATTATGAATACACGGTAGTATCGTGCCGCATAGGACCCGGTACCTGAACGAATATAGAGGACCTTTCGGTATGAGAGTTTCGTGCCAGCGGACAGCCCTCATTGTACCTACCAGGTCATACTTCGTTAACAGGTGTCGGGGGGAACGCACGCCTCATACCGATTGGCACTTAGTCCAGGTAGTATGAGGGGGAAAGATAACCTAGATCCCCAGGGGCCCAGCCCTTCAACAAAACAAGTTCCGTTTTACCGGAGGACCCTAATGCCGCGTCCACATAGAAGAGAACAGTTCGCGAGCAGCACACGAATTGCTCGCGTGCGGTTCGCGAGCTGTTCGCCAACAGAAAACGCAGCATATCCAGACTGGAGCTCGCGAACAGTTACAAGCTTGTTCGCTCTGAATTCATGGGCAGTGCGCTATTAGCTTTTGCCACATACTGTGTTACAAACGCGTCCAGATACGCTTCGAGCTCGCGAACAGTTTCTTTGATGTACCGCTTCCCGGGCGAACACTGTTCGCTGTTCGCTGAGGAGTTCGCTGCTCGCTGCTCGCTGTTCGCGAAAGTGTCCACACCGCTGGCGAGCACAGCTCGCGAACAGCAGTGTGGACGCGGCATAAAAGATGTGTACACAGGCCGAGCAGGCCAAAGGTACGTATACGTACCGGCTCCACTAAGGATCCAGGGGGATGGGACCCAATGGGTTGATGAGTGATGAACATGCAGGCGTACACCTCCAAGCAAACCAAGCTCCGCGTGAGCAGAAGGCCCTAGAGAGCTTGAAGAGTACAAGTCTCATGAACCCTTGGGGGAAAAAAAGTAACCAATACCACAGGGGACCACATATCCTTCGAAACCGCAAAGTACTTCGAAAGACATAATTTTTCGGAGACAATGGGGTGCCGAAGATCGTGCATCCGCCACGTTATTGGGGGAAGGAGCCCCATAACCCCTCAACAGAACACACCTCCAACCCCTGTACTTTTACCCATTCTCCCAGGAATTCAACACCCACAAGAAACCCCACCCTTAACCCCCGATGTACCTAATCTCTACACCCTTTAACTGGTATCCCTACTACACTAAACCCAAAAACCCCTTAACCTTAATCCCTTAAACCCGACGCACCCACCAACCCTAGCAAATAAAAATTCCACTCGACTCCAACTAGGCTGTGACGTTTCAACAAAACAAGCTGCGCGTGAAAGGAGGGCCCTGAGATGTGTGTACGCGTCGCGGCCAGACTGGACCAGAGAGAAGAGTACTCAAATTTAATGGTACCAAGTGGATGAAGTTACCAAACCAAACTCCGCGTAAACGGAGGGTTTCAACCCACCCCCTTGTTTCTCTAAGCTGTACACTCCCAGTCCTACAACCCGTTTAACCCATACCCGTTACCCCTAACGAATAAAATATCCACCAGGGCCCAACGTGGCTATGACGTTATAACAAAACAAGCTCCGCGCGAAGGGAGGGCCCTAAGATGTGTATATACGTCAAACCCAGATTCGACCCCGATGAAAGGATACCCATTTAATGGTACCAACAGAATTAAATTATCAAACCAAACTCCGCGTGAACGGAGGGTCTGTACTTATTCCCTCCCTGTAACCCCTTATCATAAACCCTCTAAACCCTTTACGCGTAAATACTACTTTCAGCATCTCCTAAATCAGTATAGCCTATATTCTGATTTTTTTCCGAATCTCTGAAAAGCGAAAAAAACTGTGGATAAATCCTATAAACTATGCTAATTCGCGATACTAAATTCCCCGATATTCCAGCAGGCCCCTTTGTGACGATTTCTTCATCATAGGTAACATCCATGGGAAACCGAAACGAATAAAGAAATGGAAAGGAAAAAGCAAATATTCAGAGCTGGGTAAAATTTAGAAAAGAGAATATTTTGAAAAATGTTTTGATAGTTTCTTATATTTCTTTATTATATTTTTGATAAAATCTAACATTTTTTCAAGCTCTGAATGGACATAGTAAATGACCCTCGAGTGGAGATGTCATCGAAGCGATAAGTCTAAAGATTGAAAATAATGAATAGGTATCGCTTCGATCCCACCTGACAGCTCATCGCGAAATGCTTTCTTATTTACATTATGTAAACACGCTTTAAAAATTTTTCACATGTAATAGATCGAAGCTTTATTATGAGATAATATGAAATTCTAATGTAAATAATAATATTGAAAAAAAATGGAATTGTGTAAAATTATTATATCACAAAACAAAAATGTATGCAATAAATTTACGTAAACGCGAAAAATAAGAAAGCATTTGCAAATAATATATCAGTGTACACGAGTAATCAAATATTCGTGTACACTAATAATAATAATAAAAAATACAACCAATTCCTGTGTTATTTCGGACCATTCACCCTACGACATGATTGGGAATCGGAGGAACCGTATACAGATTAACATCGTGCGTCTTCTATGGCCCCACAGCTTCCATTAGCTAGATTGTCAGCACCATGTAATCCCATGTTGTAGTCAGCAATCATCACACGATTCGTTAATTAAAAAAAAATAAAAGTCTAACACTCCCTATCGCGATATACCATGAACAAATTATATTTACATCGAATCCATAATAAAAAAAGAAATAAAAATAAAAATCTAACATTCCCGATTATTAATTGGTAAGCGAACGATTTAAGTAATTATAATTACGCGAAATCGCGAAGCTATAACCCGTACGGGCGCGATACATGCTGATAAATACATGCCAGACTGAGGACGGGAGTTCTCGAGAACACCCCTTTCCAATACGCACACTACCGCGGGAGACGCGTGTACATGAGTTCAGCGTTTCGAACGGCTTCGGGAAATTGAGAGAGAAAACAAATGAAAGACTTTCTCTCTCGCTCTTGAGGCGCTGAAATCCAATGTGGTTGGATTCTTACCAGGGCTCATTTTACCTGTGTGACGTATACAGGGTGTTAATCTACCTATGGACTTAAATGAAATGGGGGGTTCTAGACGATGAAATAAGACGAAAATCAAGAGTGACGAAATTTCGTTAAACGCTTCATTAATTAGTTATTAGCAGTTAAAGATTGCCAATCCGGCTGCAGCGCCGGCCGTTGGGCTCGCCGCGCACAGGCGAACCCAGGACCGTATCAACATGTATTATAACGCTTACCTTGTGGGGCGCAGGAAAACTTGTTTGTCGTGGATAATTCAAAATCAAAACTTCAGTCACTTTTGAAAATGTTGAATGACATTAAACCTGCTTACTCGCAAAATCCACAAGAGCATGTCAAATCTCGCCCATTGGGATTTTCGAGTAAAGAGGGTCAATGATCTCTTAAAGCAGATAGTACACTGCCCAAAAGTGAAGCACCCACACGCATTCAAATTGCGATTGTCCCGTCCGCGAATATTTATTGAATAATACACTCGCACCACGATTATCCCATCTGCAGTCTCCACAAAAAGGTACACAACACACGTGCACGAATCAGTCATAATTTACACCGCCACTATAATGTATTCTTTTCTCTCTTCATTTGCACTCTCACGACAACACCACACACGCGACACAAAATACACTCACAACTATATTTTATGTAAAATTAAATTTAAAAAAATGTTATTTAAAAGAAATTAACTATAACTAGAAACAATCTGAAAAAGCTTTTTTAATGAAGTCGAAAAATAATTCCTCTACTGAACAACAGCAGAACCAAATGACGAAAGAGAAATTCAAAAAGAGAAAGCTGTTTTTTCGATTAATATTTGCTTCGTAATATTTCTATTATTCAAATTCAAACACAGTAAAAGGAAAACTAAGAAAACGTTTCTGAAATCTATCTATCCACATGTATCACGCACTCGTAATGAAGTCAGCGATAAAATCACACGACGAGAAAACAAACCACACATCAACACAGTTTCGTTAGCGACTGATCTCTGGTGGCGATCGAACGCAGTCGATGACAAAAGAATATCAGTCCTCCAACGCAATCGCAGAGAAATCCTTCTTCTGACGTATTCGTCAGTCGTCATTTGGTTCTGCTGTTGTTCAGTAGGGGAATTATTTTTCGACTTCATTAAAAAAGCTTTTTTAGACTGTTTTTAATTATAGTTAATTTCTTTTAAATAACATTTTTTTAAATTTAATTTTACATAAAATATAGTTTTGAGTGTATTTTGTGTCGCGTGTGTGGTGTTGTCGTGAGAGTGCAAATGAAGAGAGAAAAGAATACATTATAGTGGCGGTGTAAATTATGACTGATTCGTGCACGTGTGTTGTGTACCTTTTTGTGGAGACTGCAGATGGGATAATCGTGGTGCGAGTGTATTATTCAATAAATATTCGCGGACGGGACAATCGCGATTTGAATGCGTGTGGGTGCTTCACTTTAGGGCAGTGTACTATCTGCTTTAAGAGATCATTGACCCTCTTTACTCGAAAATCCCAATGGGCGAGATTTGACATGCTCTTGTGGATTTTGCGAGTAAGCAGGTTTAATGTCATTCAACATTTTGAAAAGTGACTGCAGTTTTCATTTTGAATTATCCACGACAAACAAGTTTTCCTGCGCCCCACAAGGTAAGTGTTATGATACATGTCGATACGGTCCTGGGTTCGGCTGTGCGCGGCGAGCCCAACGGACGGCGCTGCAGCGGATTGGCTGATTTGGGGCAATGTTTAACTGCTAATAATTAATTAACGAAGCGTTTAACGAAATTTCGTCATTCTTGATTTTCGTCTTATTTTACCGTCTAGAACCCCCCATTTCATTTAAGTCCATAGGTAGATTAACACCCTGTATGTACGTATGAGTTCCCATGCGTAGATAATGAGTAAGATCGATGAAGTGCATTGAAAAAGAAAGAAAAAAGTTAGTTAAAGTCCACATGGATTCGAACTTGAGTCCGCGGCGTATAAATGCTTGTATGTTCCCGGTAAACCATTATATTTCTTGCTAAACACTTTGAATAGAATTGTACTTATGGTAATAATAAAACTTTAATCATAATTATTTCGAAAAATATTGAGTATTTGCCCCTATAGTGCTATATTTTCGTGAACAGAATGACTAGATCTACAAGTGTGCAAGGTTTCAACTAAATCGGTGACCCGAAGGGCTTGCACTCTCCTTGTCAGAGTCGCGGGAACATGCTGAATTTGATTTCATGTCTATTTACGAGTAATTGAACAAATTCAGTGATGCATTCTTAAAAATTCACCGTGAATTTCTGCAGAATGTATGAATAGACTTTCGTCTCTCGTATATTTCGTAGCTCTTCGAACAAAACTCAAACTTAGCAACATTATCAGCATCGATTTTTTTTCTTGCAAATCGGTACACTTTAATGGTCGCAGATTACTGTTTACGATTCGCTTCATTAATTATATTCGTAAGAATGTGAACACGGATAAGAATTAGCAGTTTAACTGTCGCATCTAGAACACAAAACAGATCTCTGCGCAAAGCCCGTTAAATTTAACTGCGTTTGCATAAATTCGCTATTTGTTTAAAAATCCGAGTTCCGTGAGCAACATTCGAATCGCATAAATTGAAACTTTTATATCGCAACCGAGTTCAATTTGCGATTATATTTCAAACACAATTCCATCCTTCTGTGTAATTTTCTGCTCGAATCCTACGCGATGAAAGCTTTGCATCGAAAATAACCGAAACTCGCGAACGTACAATAGAATTTAAATCCCATTCCCGTTGATTGCCTCGATCCGTCACCGAGTTCGATCGGGCGGCCGTTAACGGTTCACAACAATCGTTAGCGCGGCAAACAATAATTCGTACAGCGTAACGACCTTTTCGCGGTGATCGGTGGTCTCGGTCGACAACAATATTCGGCAAGAAATCGTGTTCGAAAGCGGCGAAAAACGCAATCCCTCGCCGCTTTTCGTAACGTTTCATAAATTAGTCGTTGTCCGACGTTGATTCGCGTTCCCGGCCCGCTCCTTGTGCCTGCAACGGGTGTTAGCGCGCGCGTTTTCGTTTCCTTCGTCTCGAAACAGAGAAAACCGAAAATACACGGTTTGACGTAGAACACGGGGAGCTCGGAAGAAAACAGAAGCGGGCGAGATCGATCTTGTATTTGTTATTTTTCGTCTCTACAAACGGAACAACCACGGCCACCATGCAAGTTCGCAACTTCGCTTAAGGAACATCGCGATCCTGTATTCTGCTAAGTGGCCAGCTTGACGTTTAATTTCCCACTCACGGTCCCCTCCGTTCGCCTGTATTTTTCTTCCAGGGAAACCGTTCCTCCGCGATGAACCGCAAGAAGGTTCTCGGAAGAGCCATCCTCTCGTTCTCGGCGACCGACGGGATCCTCGATATGGATCAGCTTCTCGAGACGGATCCGTGGAACCAGATCAATGATTTCGTGCAGCACAACTTCATGCAAAACACCTTGAACGAATTTAAAGAACGGCTGACGCTCAACCCGAAGCTCACCCCCACAGGTAAGCAGAAAATCCGTTTTATAGTGCTTCCACGAACGGTCCGATTTTATCGTCGTGGTTAACAACAGATAATAAGAGTCCAGGGAAGAAACAGACAGCGTCGGCCTCGGGAACGACTCATAGAAGTCAGCCGGCCCAATCAAACGAAGACATACCGGCAACAGGGGAGAAAAATGGTCCAACAGCCGCGGGCGACGCTTCGAAAGCGAGGCAGCGTAGGAGCAAGCTGTCCAAGGGGAGCGAAACCAGCGAGGCAGAACCTGTGAAAGCGAGAGGGAAGAAGGGGCTGTTGGACGGTGCTGAGAAAACGGAAGGGAAAGCGAAATCCACCGAGAAAACGGAAGCAAAACCAAAGTCCGCCGCGGGGAGGAAAAAACAGGAAAAACCGAAAGATCAAACGAACGATCGTAACGATCAAGGAAAACCGATAAAAAACGCAAAGAAAACTAACAGATCCACGGAAGATACGAGCAAGCCTGGGAATCGAACGGAAAAACAGGAAACGAATAAGAAAGCTGAGCGAAAGTTGAAAGACGGTCCAAAACCGACGATCAAAAGGAAATCGATGCCGGCGACGTTCAAAAACAAGGTGGCGGAAGCGATAACGGACGCGCCAACGGAGGAGACCAACAAGCCGGTAGAGAGCAGTGAAACTGAAAACGCAATCGAGAACATAAGCCCGGTGGCCATGAATATAGCCAAGAACGTGAAGTCGAGGTCGCCGATCATAACGAGCACGCCGAAACGCGAGGTCTCGCCGGTTAGCAATTTCATTCGGAAGGAAACTGCTACGACGGAGCGGATCGTTTCGCCGCCTAAAAAGGACTCCCCTGCGACGACCAACGACGCCTCTTCGCGGAACCGCTGTGCACGTGATTGTTGTTACGCGACAAAGGACGCAAATAACAATTACAACGTGTTCCTGACGGCGGATTACGGGAACGAGCAGGCGGAAACGGCGGGCGTGAACTGCGGCTCTGAAACAACCGGTGTGACGAAAAGCGTGAAGAACAAGGAACGACAGTTCGAGAACGACTCAAAGTTTCGCACACCGACAAGCACGAGGAAAACGTGCAAGCCCAACAAACACGAGGGGGAGACGGCGACGACAGGTAAACGGGTTACGGTTTTCGTTCCGTGGCAGCCCCCAAGGCAGGCCGGATTTTTTATTGCTGCGCTTTCGTTTCGATAATCGATTATTTGTTCAAGCAGAAGGCAAGAAGATCGGAAAGTTTGAGAAATGGTTGCTGGAGAAACGCGAGAGGCGACAGAGGAGGAGGATAAAGCGGCACGAAAGGGAGGCGGAGCGGGCGATGGTGAAGTTCAGTTGTCATGTAACGCGGATCATCAAACAAATGGGTTATATGCCAGGTATTTTCTGTTTCAGCGTAATGCTTTTTATGCACGCAACAATAATAACTTTCCGTGATTTATGAGTGTTAAGCTTGAACACCGAAAATGAAAAATGAACCAAGAAGAAAGGCAATGGAACGTTGTGGCGCAGCTTTGACGAGGGAATTGCAAAAATGAAAAAAAGAAAAATAAGATGAAATTGACGAGCTGACTACTTGTAAACGGTAGAAAAGATAATATTGTTGCGGGGCCTTGTAATATTTTTGTATCGACAATTTTGTTTGCGAATTATCAACAGTTTACGTGATCTTAAAAATAGATCTTAGAAATGATCTTAGAAATTAGAAATGATCTTAGACAATTATTTTTACCATTATTTTTCGGTCAGAACTCGAAACTTTTAATAATATACGAAACATTCGGGTAGCCGAGGCAAGGTTCAAATATTTCATTAGCTTTTTTTCTAATTACGTATCATCTTCCTCGAGTACTTTTCTTGATCCAACGTGTACAGAGAAATTATTGCGTATCATCGGATGATACCGATCACCGATACGTTCACTTCCTCCGATCGCGTAAATAGAATATGCTCTATAACAAACAAATATCGCGTGTCTTTAAATGTATCCAGTATCGCTCTTACTAAATTTAACAACCAGTTGCGTAAAATCACCTAGCCGAAATTCAGTTATAATTGTAAGACTGACTTTTTACTTAGTTCTTACTTTCTCTGCTCTACGTCCTGGTATTTCTGACGTTACAACGTATTTTTTTGTTTTTCAACGGGTTTCTCCAGTTAGATAAACCAATAAATAGATAATTTTCTGCGTCGCTATCGCGAGCTGCAAGATCTCTCCGATCCAATTTTAGGATCTCGGGTACACGGCAGTTTGTAACACCCGATTTCGATTCCGAACCGATTTAAATTCGAAATCTTCGATACCCGTACATTTCTACTTATTTCATCATTCCGTACTTGCCAATCGTTATTTCTTTTATTACTCGATGCACGTTTTCAGTCTTCGAACTTATCATAGACACGACTCATCTATTTCGCCCGTTTTTTCTTTTTCTCGTTGCAGAAAGTTCGAGTTCCAGCAGCGAAGACGATCGCTATCACAGTAATTCCTCAGACGAGTCATCTTACTACGACTCCTGTTGCTCCGATAATTCGACCTGCTCCTCCCATAGTTCATCCTGCTGCTCCGATAGTTCGACCTGCTCCTCCCATAGTTCATCCTGCTGCTCTTGCTCTTCCTGTCCCTGCTACAGCTCGTGCAGCTGCTCTTCCGAGTATTCAGAATACACTACGTATTCCACTTCCGATTAGAGATCCTCAACTTCCGGTCGAGATACCAGATGATGCCGCGGTTCTGCTAGTCGGAGCCGATTCTCATACATCAGATCAACGTTAATAGGGAACAATACGAATGTTAAAATGTGTAACGCTGTGCGTCTGTATTTAATTTATTATGTCCACGTCGCTGTTAAGTATTTACTCATTCAATTTTCTTTCGCTTCACTCGAAAATGTGGAAAGTGAAACGAAAGCGATTCTTTTTTATCGTTAACTCGTTTAACACTACTCATGTCTGGGTTACATAAGAATTTCCACGGATGAGTGTTGATTCTATCAACTTAAACAAAATCTATAGTAACAATTAATACACTCGAGAACTATAAAATTGGCTTTTTGTAGCTCGTTGAATATACACGTAAACTAAAATTACTAAAAATTAATTTCTCACTCGTCAGAGATTGAATAGGCAAATACTTGCAAGCTGCTATAGTATTATGTACGTATGTATGTATGTATGTATGTATGTATGTATGCGCAAATTGAAGAATACACGAATAAAGAACCTATGCACCAAATATATACGCTTTCAAATTCTTTCACTTCCTACCCAAACCCTGTCACAATCGTAACAAAAGGGACATAACAGAACCTCCAATAGCGAACAAAAGTTTAAAACAAAAGAATGAACAAAATTAATCTAACTAATATATATATACGTTGAAGCATTCGTAAATATTATCATCATTTTATACTATTTTTGCGATAAGAATACTTTTGGGTATAAAAATTTTATAATTTACAGTATATATTATTCAAGTATTAATTAATTTTCAATGTTTTCACTGTTTCTTTTTTTCATACAATCCTTATATCGTTAAACGAATAATGATATTACAGCTGTCACTTACGTATGAATAATGTATGTAATAGAAATTGTGGTATGAATTTAATGCATCCGTTTAATATGAATTGTGCATTCATTATAAAGTCAGTAGTCCATACACAATTAAAAGTCTGTAGATTCTAAAACTCGACTCTTTAAAGCGTCGAAATTCATATGGTAGACCTTTCCGGTCAGCACTTTTTACCATCTCCTGATTTCTACTTTTCGCCACTAAAAATGACGCTCTCGTTTGAAATATTGGATTAATATTTCATCGAAAGTAATAACATCTCGACATATAATTTAAAATCTGCAGAAATTCACACCAAAAGATGAGATCTCATACATATATTGCAGTTTCGCGAACATTTTGTACCGTAAATAACCTGTAAATAACCTAGACATTGAAAACTGCTTCATATTTAAACGTGAGATTACAAATTGTAAGTGACATACATGTATGGCTAATCTTCAATGTGATGTTCGAAAACAGTGATGCCTGCCGGTTCACGGTGACATCGCAAACGGGAACAATAGAAAAGAAATTCCGGCGAATTTCGAGGTGCTCAACCGTTCCGTTTTTAAACAATTATAATGCCTGCATAAATTATTATATTAATACTAACGTCTAAGATATAATGTACTATGATTTACTTATTCTCCGGTCTTTATTCAAAAATTAAGTAAAAAGTAAAATTCCATACTCATGCATTTCATTTCAAAATGTTCACATATATAAAGTTATACTGTTACTTTAACTTAACATTTTATTGAAAATAATTCTCTCCATAAGTATGTTATCACATTCATTGGCTTATAATAGAAAGATGTATTATCATCCTGTATTATAATCCTACCATGTACAAAATATGTGTATTTCGAAAAAATTCCGGTTACGGTATTCAAAGGAAATACATTTGAATAGCCATTATGTTTATGCACACAACACAGGTTCTAGCAATGAAATCAACAGATTTGTGCAATTGATTATGATATTATTAGTTTATTTAATCCCTCGCATAAAGTTTATTGAGTTTTATTTTCCTATTTTCCTCTATTTTATAAGATTTTTGACCTCATTTTTGTAGAAACACATCAATTCTTATCGAATGCTGTATCTGTTTTTCAATTTCCAAAAATATCTTGTATATTTAAATAATTGTATAAAGATTAAAAAGATAAGCGGTAATCTCATAATGATGTAGCGTCCTGAGAATGTGAAGGAAGAGTAAGATTTTTTACTTAAATTTTGTTAATATTTTGATGTATTTTAATAATTTATAATATTTCCTAATAATTCCTTCATAATTTATAATTTATCCAAAACCATTTCTGTTATATGCTGGCTTTTGCTGTAGTCCTCTGTGCAATACACCTCATGCTTAATTTCTAGAATAGTTTGATCTATACTGATTTCTTAGTTCAAACAATAGCCAAGCGCTTTACAAACATGGAATACCTTCTTGAGAAAACGAATTAATCATAAATAACAAATTGAAAAGCGCTTGGTGCTGTTTCTTTAGCACGATCAAAGGGAGAGGTTTATAGTAAATTCTATTCATTTTTATCATTAACTAATTCTCTGTCAAAATAGACTTATACCACTTTTAAAGAAAACGGCTCATATATTGAATCGTACTCCTGCTTCTATTAACAATGTTGAAAATTTCATTAAAACCTTTTTCATTGTTATAATGTTGAATAACTAACTCATGTTTTGTTATAACTGTTTCCCTCATTTTTTAAATTATTATTCACATTTGAATGAAGGAGAAAACAAGAGTTAGCCAACAATAAAAAATAAAAAGATTAGGAATTTTCCAGTTTATTACGGTTATTCCAAGTTGTACGATTTTTACTGACTAGTGATTTCTGTACTTGATTACAAATAAATATATATTTAATTTTTCTATTAGAGATAAAACATTTCATTGTGCAAATTATACACACTTAATAAAAACATGTTGATGCATATGTTTCCAAATTTTTATCATCCTAAATACATACAGTATACATACAGTATGTTTTAAGAGAAAACTCGATAATAGATGATAGACGGTGATGATATTCCGCTACGTCTATTGAATAACTTTTCTTTGAAAGTTATTTATCATTTATTTCAAAAGATTATTTCGCTATTTTTATTATAAATACATATATACACCACCTTTTTAAAGTTAAAATTTTTAAACCGCTAACCCAAAATAATAAAATTGTTAATTTTATATTATAAAAATTTAATCCATATTCTATAAACATAAATCACCAATCCACCCATCTTCTAAAATATAAAAATATAAAACTTAATAAAAATAATAAATTACATCTATAATTAATTAAAATATTTATATTCATTAAATTATTTAAAAAATATATTTTCATAAAAATACGCGCCATAATAAGCAAGTATTATAATTTAAATAATATAAATTAAAATTAAACCCAAAATTTCCAAAATTTCGTTAAATTTTTTCATGATTATTTAAAAGATTTATAAATTACAACACATATTACAACACATAAGAAAATTAAAAAAAGTGAAATAAAAATTCAAAATAATATTAATAATAATTTTTTAGTATAATCTTTTAATTTAAATTTTAAAACAGCCAATGTTTCACGATAATTAAATAACATTCTCTCATTCATAATTAAAAGTTTTTCATAGTCCAATAAAAATTGTCTTAATTCTTTTAAAAGTTTAATTTTCTAAAGTTGAAATGACTAAATTTTTGAGAATTATAAAAACTACAGTTAAAATTACAGATAATTTGATTAATAATTTTACTAATCGATTAACAAAAATACCTTCCAATTTCATTAATTTTGAATAATTTAACAAAAATTTTTCGTATTGTTTTATAAATTTATCGTGATCTAACAAAACTGTTCTATACTTAAAAAAAAATTTAGTTCGCTCATTTGAAGTCCCGCGGCAGGAAGTGGAAGGGATACACCTATTCTCACGCACACATTCAATTCTAGTTCGCTATTCGTGCGGTAGTTACAGCCCCATGTGGGCTGACTAACAAAGAGGTCAGCGCGATAAAAAGAGATAATGATAAACACGCGGCAGGCAGAGCCCCATTGGCGTAAATGTAACATATTGCTATTATACAATAGTTATATCTGATACAGGATAACTATTCTTGCTAGTTTGTTTTTAACAATATGCTAGGAAAGCATTGGTTATATAATTACCAGTAGAATTATTATACGCGGTAATAACAATGCCAAATTTTAACACCTTTGGAACATTGTTCTCTTGGAAAACATGGCTTAATAGTCTTTTGTAGAAAATGACTAGAGTTAAGTCGGATTATGTTATACAAAATATTTGATTCCATTAAGATAAATTAATTATATTTCAAAATCAGCTTTGTTACTCCACTTATAGAAAAATGGTTATTATTACATAATATCCTGTTCTATACTAAATAACTGTTACGAGATTAAACGGACATTTTTATGCATTAAATGTAAGTATTAACAAAATCTCAGTAGTTTATAGCCTCCAAGTTTTATATTATTGTATACATATTGAGGTAGGGACGCGATCGAAATCTATTCGTACTACTATGGTAGAGTGCGTGGCTAAGGTTCAGAACGTGCGGCTCGGGTGGGGATGTGGAGGCTCGATCCCTCTTTGCCCCTGAGCCCTGTGATGCCAGCTTGAGGACCTGAGTTCTCGAGAACATCCCCTTCCACTACGCACACTACCGCAAGCGGCGCGTGTACGTGAGCTCAGCATTTCGGACGATTTCGGAAAATCGAAAGAGAGAAGAAATGAAAGTCTTTGGAGATGTAAATAATTGGCAGCACGATTTTTCTTAGCATGATGTCTTTTCTTCTACTTTTATAATTTCTTTTAATTTTCTAACGAATATCGCAACGTTAGAGAATTGCATGCCAAATTGTTTACATTTCCCTCCTGATGGAAGAAACCACTAGCTTCCTACGGTTTCCATCGAGCGGTAACGTGCATGTTGTATGTTATTAATTTGTAAATATAAAATCGAGTCAAACATATTATTCTATCGAAGGCTGCTACTATAGCATGCATGGTACTGGCCAAGAGTGGATACTCATTTTTACAAATTTAAGTAAACTAGAGTATCAAAGTATTTGTCGTTTAATAATCTACATGTAGTTAAATACATTTTGTGCTTAAATATAAAGCAGATTTTTAAATTTAGGAAATGAAAGCTAATTCTGTAACTTCAAGAGGTAACCATCATTATTTTTTAACAAATTTTATTCAAAATTTAACCAGGTCTTGAGGGGAAAATATAAAATTGAAATATAAAATTTAATTAAAATCCATTCAACCGTTTAGGCATAATTGTATTAACAAATGCGTAAAACTAAAAAAAAATTTCATTTTTAAATAATCAGAACGTGATCAGGGAGTCTTAAAACGTATTTTTCCGCGATATAAATTTTTTCGACATTTTTTTTCATTACAAGGCAACATCCTTGTATGTCGAAAAATGAAAATAGGCAGTCAAGATCCCGTGCGGGTCGTGCCGCATGCTTGCTTTCCAACATAGGATGAATTTCAACGCTTCAAGAGCGAGAGAGAAAGACTTTCATTTGTTTTCTCTCTCGATTTCCTGAAGTCGTCCGAAACGCTGAACTCATATACACGCGTCTCCTGCGGTAGTGTGCGTAGTGGTGGGGGGTGTTCTCGAGAACTCCGGTCCCCAATCTGGCATCACAGAGCTTACTGTGATTATAGGCTTCGCAGCCTAGAGCGCTGGCGCTTTGAGGACAGAACAGAAGAAACGCGATCGCGCCGCTTGGCACTCAAACGGTTAAGGGACAATAATATTCTATAAGGTGCTCAGCTGCGACTTAGGATCTTAATCTAATATTTCCTAGAATCCTAGATCCTGAAATATCTAGATTGAGGATCTTCAGGAGTAGTCACCTCCTCGTCACGAGACCTAATAATTGATGTTTTTTATCTTTAAAAAAACCGTGTCAAACTGAGTACGCTGCACACTAAATTTATGTTTCGTTTAATTTTTATGTAAGACTCCCACCAATTCACTGGACATTAAATAAATTTAGAATAAAAATGTATCTAACACACCTGCAATGTGTAGTTTTTCAATTTTATTTACTGTTCGTTATTTTTATACTCAGATACGTTGCTTAACTTGAATTCATCTAAACAAGCAGCAGATAAATGAAACACCTGCTTATTGTACTTACAGAAGTACATAAAATTCAAAAATTATTACACTATATAACATAGGATATAAGTAGGAATATTATATTTTTCATTATTATTATTATGATCATACTTTAGAAAAATGATGTAACTATATTCTTAAATTATAAGTTTCATAAACACAGTAATAATTTAAACATTTAATTTAATAAATACATACATAAGTGTTATCAATATTTGATCTAACCATTATGTGTAAATTAAGTTTATGCAAAATTTATAATTTTACAAACAGTGTGAAAAAATAATGATAGGATCAATTAGAATTCGATTTTGCTGTTTATCCATTGCAATGGTTGTACTGAATATAATTTCTGAAGTCATTACCTTAAATCGTAAAGAGCATAATAAAAACGGTATTTCAAAGTATTGGATAAAATTTCGCACAAAATGTTAAGTTAATTCTGTATCATCTATGATTTTGAATCTGTTCTGTGTTCCAGAATCTATGATAGCTCTCTCTTCAGAGATTGCCACTTACATTATAATGAGTGCTTGATTATCGGCAATTAGTAAATAACACTCGCTTTAAATTTATATAAATTTTAATTTTAATTTATAATGGACGTTACTTAAACTACTAGAAAATTTAACAATAAAAAAGGAAATGATATAGCTGGTATTCTCAACTATTTATTTCTTTAATTTTTTTCTCTATGTTATTAAAATGTTAAACGAAACCACTTGTTCCCTACTTTCATAATTTTTAACATTGAAAAAGATTTAGGAAAACAACTAATCAATATCAAGGACATGAAAAACGATCGTTCGTTTACAATTTTCAGCGACTTGAAATTTTGAGCAATCGTAGGGACGAATTTTCTTCATTTCAGACATACAAACCATCGAAATGCGTTTTTACTTCACAAAAATTCATCATCTCTCGCTAAATGTGCAATGTAAAGAACAAGATGCGTGTTACCCGGTTTCCTTTTGAATATATCTTGTTTTCTTCGCATTTATTGCTATCCATTATGAATACAACAGTTTCCGCTTTTATAGCCTAGAGAAACAGAATTCTCGATACAAATTTACAAGTTTCATTGTTCGTCTACGAAGTTCGTCTACACTTTGCTGATCAGTAAATCGCATAAGAAATTTCAATCCTTAAATGTAACATAACTCCAAGATTGAAACGCTAATAGTTAACTTATGTATAACAGAAATAATGATCAGCATATTGTTTGCACATATTTCAAGACAGAGTGATGAATCAACAATTTAAGAAAAATACATGAAAATTTCTCGCTCAAAAATCTTTTCCCGCATAACTAACCATGGAGTTAAATCGTTTTAAGCTTAATCTTTTAATTTATTATGAGGCCTCGCAAATTTCCTATGATTCGTTTCATTCATAACAAAGTATCATACGAAGTATGCCCTAATCCTATCATGTTCATCAGACTGATGAAAAATAATTTGTGAAGGATTAAGATTGGTAAACGCTCCTCATCTCTTTCAAAATATGGAACGGAAGGAGCGTGACAATTTACAGACTATAAAAATAATGTATCTACCCATTCCGAAGGTTGTCTTTTCTTTCCGTTTTTTTTTTACAGAAGTTTACAGAGTTCTTTTTGTGCCCGTCGCGTGTCTATAAAGTTTTCTACGATATTATTACGAGATTCATAAGTAAGCAACGATAACGAGATTAATACTGTTCACTGAAGATCATTTCATGGCGAGTACTACTCGCTGTTTTACATACGTACGCGATTATTCATACATTATTATTCGGCCAACGATTATTCGTTACACAGACGTCTTTAAATACATATACATTTGACATGTGCAATTAATATCCGGAACTTTGAAACATTCGATCGTACATCAGCCATTTTTGATTCGTGTAGTCTAATTTGAAAATGTTAAATATTCGAACTTTAACGGCTAAATGGTTTTAAAGTTTTGAATAAACAGTTGATTAAAAATAATATTATTTAAAAATTTATTAATTAAAAAATTCGTTCGAATGTTTCAGAAGCTTACATATCAAACTTTTTGCTGAAAGATATGAAAATTCAACAATCTTTTTTCTCGTTTCATATGTAACCGTTTTCCTCACACGGCCACGTTTAAATTATGATTATTTGCTTTTGAAATATAAATTTCACGTGTACAATTATTTATTGCGCATACTGTCTGTAGAAACTAATATTATAAAAGATTATTCTTCGTTTATATATTGTTGATTTAGTGCTGCAAATAATGTTCTTCAATCGTACACATTGAAAGATGAAAATTGGGATTCTTTTTTTCTTAGTAACATTTTTTAAGTTTATCTTGGAATTTTTCAATTATAGACAGCTTCAAAACACTTTTTATCACAGATAATAAACATTTATTTGGTACAATGAATCGAAGTGCTTTCAATAACAACAGCATTCAAATCAATATAATTTTTTTATAAAATTCAAAAGAATGTTAATGCATTTTCAATTATGTAAAATTAAGTAACAAAGAAATATAGATAAAAAAAATGAACTAATTTTTGCTTGTAACATAATATGAAAACATTAATTTGCATGAAAATATTTATCATATTTTTTGAATAAGGCTTAAAGTTCAATTGTAAAGTATCTTTTAAATTCTGTGCTCTGATTTTCATTCTATTCTGATAAAATTAGAGAACATTTTGCTTATTATTAGAATGTAATAGAATAGAAATACAATTTTTTAAATAGTATCAAAAGAACTTTCATCTCTACATTATTAATATAAAGCTTTTTACTGTTAAATATATGTTCTATAAATTTTGAACATGAATGTTAGAATATATACAGGGTTAGTTATCTAACTTACATACACCCAATAATTCCTAAATTATGTGTTGACAGTAAAGGCATTTCGGAAATCTGAAAGTCAACGTTGTTTTCTTCTTTTTTTTAGATGAAATAATTTATTTCTTAAGATAATATTTAAAAGACAATATTCCAAATAAAAACATATTAATAAATAGTAACGTTGAATTTAATAATTAAAGATATATTTTGCTTCGTTTAACGAAAGTATTCTTTTTATAACACATGTACTTTCTAAAGTTATGTGATAACAAAGGCATCTTTAAAAGTAACAAGACAAAGGGCAGGAACTGCTTGTCGAGAAACAAAGCAAAATATCTGATTAATTACTAAACATACGATTAATAATTATTCACATATTTCCATTCAGAATTTTAGATTTTTTCGAATGATGTCCTAAAAATACATTTCATTTAAAAAAAAAAAGATTACTCCTGAAATTTCCAAAATACCAGAAGAAAAGATGTATTATGTAATGACCTCACAAAATAATGGAACTCTTATAAACAACAGTTTTTCAACCAATACATAATTCAGTCGTTATTGGAAATGTGAAAGTCAAAGGACTCACACTGTGTAGGTATATATATATATATATATATATATGATATATGTATATGTATATATGTACAGTGAGTGAAGAAATCATTCGAAACACGCAATTTAAGCATGAAACTAAAAAGTATGTTAGGTTTAAGTTAAACAATGTTACAACTGTTGCAAAACTCAAATTCTGGAATTATATATATAAAATTTAAAAGTATATAGAAATTATACAATATTTATTACAAAGATAATATTCCTAGTACTCGTGTGTTACAATAGCTATAACATTATCTTCAAACCTCAAATCTAACATCATACATATTTTCGTAATACAAAGTTTTAATTGTATGTGTTCAAATATTTTCATGATCCACTGCATACAAAATTATATATACAGTTTTTATATTATACACAACATCTTACCTCATCACTTACATTATAACTACAATATGTATAAACACAAATCATCAAATTATTAAGTTAAATAAAAATAAAACAGACTTGATTTAGCAATTTACAAATTAAAGATAAATAGAAAATATAAATAGCAACATCCAGAATATTAAAAAAGTACATAGTATCAAATGGGTAAAATTCTGTTTCCTATACAAATTAAGATGTATCCCATAAATTCAATTTGACAATGGATCACATACATCTCTATCATACACATGGGTAATATTTTACAGTATTATCTATACACACATTAGATAAAGAATACTAATTTTTTATATTTTTAATTATAGAATTAAAATAGGAGATGTTCAATACTTAATTATAATAATCATTAACAGGGTTCTAGGCAGCTTGAAAGTCTGTTTTATTGTTTAGCATCAGTCTATTGAGAGCATTGAATATTATAGAACCAATACAGTGTTGAGAATAATTTTTTCTACAACACAAATTTAAGTATAGTTAATCATTTTAACAAATTAAATGTAATACATTTTGGAATTTACTTTTGTATTTAGCTTAGGAATAAATCCCAACAATAAAAAAAAGAACAAAATCTTTATTTAAACACTGACATTTGGTTACTCCAGCCAAACATGAAACAAAGGATTATGCAGGACCAAAAATCTTATGTACTTGCAAAAGGCATAATAATTTTGTACATTTGACAGTCTTGTATATTTGACAGTCATCAAATACTTCCAAAGTGACATTTTACTGTTATAAACTTAAAATGGAATGATATTAAGTGTTAACTATCGTATCTTTTCTTTTTGTTAAGTGTATTATAATATTAAGTAACGATTTGCAAAAGTATCAAAAATTTGATGTATAACATTAATGAATTATTATCGGCCTCTTGCTTCAACAGCGCATGTAATAGTATCTTTTAAAGAACTCGCGTAAAAAGGATCAACCCTTTGTAAAATCTTATCTTGCAAGTAACGTAAGTGAATATGTTTAAATAATTATAAAACTTACAAAATCATTGCAATTTTTGAAGTGTTCCGAAAACTCTGAACTAACATCTGAATTGCGATATTTTTAGTTCTTTATATTTTTTTTGGAAATTCAAGATTTTAGGCATTGTAGAGCACCAAAAATAATATTCTTTACCAAGCAAACATTATACATGTTGTAAAATATTACTCATACGTATGATGTACAATTTACAGATAAATTTAAACTCGTTAATTCTATCTTTGTTTACATAGAAAATTAAGTTGTACCCACTTAATATTCAATACTTTTCTGATACTCTTGACCTTATTATTTATATTTCCTACTTATCTTGATTCATTATTATCGGCAATTATGTTCATTGGGCTTCTCTGCCGACTTAGAATTTAAACTATTATTCACCTTGTACGAGCACTTATTGTCTATAATATATCCAGGACTGTTCGACAAAGAACACGGGCTTGCACTGCCCACGTATCGTATTTTTTCGATGGTGGGTATCCGTTTTAAATTACACTCTGACTGATCGTCCTGTTTCACGTGCGAATCTGGTTTATCACTGGAAAAGTGAGCAGATGATTCATTTGACTTATTACTTTGTCTTAAAAAACACTTAGTAAATCCACTAGGGCCTGGAGAAATAATAATATCCGGCTTTCCAATGGAAGTTTCTTTAGACCTCGAGTTTTGTCTCACATAACGACTTATATTTCCAGATGTTTCACTCGTTTTACTGTTCTGCCTCATGTATCTTCCCCGAGGACTGATCACGTCAGGCACTTGAAGCATATTGTGGCAGGATACAATTTCTTCGCGATCTAACGTACTATCATCGCAACTACTGTATCCTTTTTTCTCTTGAACCACTTGTCCTTCTTTAATGAGCTTTAGTTGTGGCGCCACAGTTTCTGGAGTTGTGGACTCGCTGGTACTCGTACTCGGCCCTGTATAGTTTCTAATATCAGACTCTAAATCTGATGGCAATTCAGTGCCCATTGATAAATGCATTGCCAATTCCATCAACCAAACCTTCATCACTTCAAACGGTGGCCTCTTGTCGGGATTCAGGTCACAGCAAAGAAAGGCGATCGTATAAAACATTTCTGGACAGTTGGAACAGAACTTCTCCTTGAATACATTTTGATTCAGTCCAAAATCCTTACATCGTGGTAGATAATCAGGATCTGCGTAAACTCGTCCAATTATCTCACAAACGACGATACCAAAACTGAATATATCAACTTTTTCGTCATATTTGTTACCATTCATCATTTCAGGAGCCATCCAATATGGATTCCCGACTACCGTATATCTTTTTTTTCGCTCCTTCTTCGATGTTTTCGTCTCTCCGTTGGAATGTCTATTGTATTTGCAACTATCGGGAGTACTGCCATTCTGCATTATTCTAGCCAAACCGAAATCAGCTACAACTACAGTCTTATCCTCGCGTACAAGACAGTTATGTGAATTCAAGTCTCGATGAATGATATTCATGGAATGTAGGTATGCCATGCCAGCGGCTATGTCTTTAGCGAACGATGTCCGCTGTTCCCAAGGCAAAATTTCATTCGTGTCGTGTAACAGAGCTCTCAGAGTTCCACCTGCTATATATTCAGTAACTAAATGAAGTTTTTTGTCTTTGTAAAGAACACCAATAAATCGGAGAACGTTGTTATGATGTAACGAACGTAGCACAGCAACCTGTTAAATTGATACAAATCCAAAAACAAAATAATATGCACCACTAATGCACATGATATTAAATAAACTCTCTGTTGTAAATACAAGAAACTTACCTCCTTTAAAAAATTTTTTTGAGCTTCCTCGTCTACTCTATACAACTCTTTTAGCACCATAACTTCGTTGGTATCCCTATGTGTAACTTTAAATACTTGTCCGAAAAATCCTGTACCCAGGAGTTCACCCTTCACTAGATCACTGGCACGAAATATTCTTTGATTCTTTGGTTCAACACGAAATGATCTAGTTCTACTTAAGTCACATGTAGGATTCGTTGGTGAAGATCTGTAAACATATAATAAAAATAACGATATAGATACATTTAAACATTGGTAATCGTTATGAAAGCATTTCATCAACTATAAAATAATTATACCCATCGAGCAGTCGAGACATAGAGCTGCTACGCCCTTTATGCACAGGATCTCTGGTCCTCCGCAATTGCCTTCGCGTTCCACTCATGTAACCTTCATCTCGACGTTTAAATAAACGTTCTTTATTGTCGGGGCTCATTCTTGGACTTGCAATTGATGTCAACATCACCGCAGACGGAGATGAATATGATGGACGTCGCGATACTGCATCTGGATCGTGCTCGATGGTTAACTAAAACAGATTCAGTACATTTGTTTCTACATTCATTATGGTGAATTCATTAAAATAATTACTTATATCTCAATTTAAGTTATATTTTAACTCTGCGATTATAGGGAAAATTACCTGTAAAACCGTGTCGGAATGTTGTATAAGGTTTTCAATACTCTCTATAGGTTGGTCTTTAACTGGAGTACCGTTCACTTCAAGTATTCGGTCACCAATGTGCAAAGATATGAGATCACTGGACATGTTCAGTCTGAAACACATTTTGTATGATATCTCAAACATTCGAAATCATTATTTTTTCGAACAAAACATGCAAAAACTTCGCGTGCATTTCATTCATATTTGAATTAAAGATTACAAATAAAGCTAAATAACAGAACTAATTTGCAGTTCATGGTTAAGCCAATGCCTGAATACATTACAATGAAATATAAAACAGACAAAGTACAGAATGTGAAAGAAACAGGAAATATTTCCTATGAACATAAAATAAACATAAAAATATTATAATAAAATCTTAATAATGTATGTTTATTATTTTTAGATGTATAAGCCCTCACTTCATCATGGATAAAACATGCTTACACATCAATGTAAATACGTAATATTATATACAAGGAAATAATTTTGCACAAGGTACACAGCGTGCAGTTAAATAGCAGATACTCAAAGACACACATCTAACTTGTAAAAAGTACAATATCTAGTGCATATTATTTATTTGTTATGCTGTACCTATGATTAAAGAAGTGGCAGCATAGCCTAAATAGAACCTCCCTCACAGAGGCCAGCAGCTTACTGATCTTTCCACGAACATTTCTTATTAACCTGCATTTTAGTTCAAAGTTATTAGAGGCTGCTCATCTGTACTATTTTATTCTTTCTTTTTAAATAATCACATACATGCATGCTGTTATATATTATAAAAAAGTTACAATATGTATTATTTTTTCATGTTTTGCACGTTTGTTTTAAATCATAAAAGGTTCTTAATATCTTTTAATAGCACTAAATCCCATTTTAAAGTTCCATCTATTAGAGAAAACAAATATACGTTTGTGTACATACTCAGATATGCGAAGCAAAGCACCACAATTTCGTGGACTAGGAGTTGTATCTAATGTTAGTTTGATTCCTCTCTGTTTCTCAGACTCTGAAGTATTTGGAGGTATTTCAACCAATCTGATACTATGTGGCTTTCTTATGAATGGATAATTAGTTATCCTATTAATTGGCTGCATTTGTCTTTTGTAACAACTTCCACAATAGAGTTTGGATCTCTCAACCAGTGCATAACTTTCTCCATCCCCAATGAAGGCTCCACAGGAGTTGCAAGCAAAACACTCTGGGTGAAATTTGTGATCTCCTGCCAACATGACAGGACCTGTAATGATTTGACCACAACCTTGACAGGCTTTCCCATAAGCAGCCCAATAATCATCTTCACAAAAAAGTAAACCATCTTTCTCGAAGTACCATGAGGAGAGACCAGCATCACATGCTGAACACCTAAAACATAGTTTCATTAATGATTTATTCTTAGAAATAATATTACAATTTAATTATTTTTTATTTAATTTTACCGAAAACAATCAATGTGCCATTCTTGATTTAGTGCCTGTATAAATTCATCTTCGTCGATTGCATTAAGACATCCAGCGCACGTTAGTGTTCCACCACCTTCTCCACTTCCCAGATCTAATAAAATATTAAAAATAACTTTATTTAAAATACCACATTTAACTTCTAAATTTCCAGTTATCCTAATTTCATACTCTTTACTACGACAATATTTATGTGGTTCGTTCGGATAATGTATTTACATTTTTATCTGTACATATTTTTAAATCACTTTAGTATGAACACGATCTTACAAGGTGACATAAATTTTATTGAACATAAAATTTCAAATGCTTCAAGGTAGTTATGGTTATGAAAACACACTAAATATACAATCGCATGAAAAACAGAGTGCGTCAAGAACATGTAGTAGTAAGGAAATGTGATTCACGGTTGACATTAGGTAAGCGCTGGAAAAGCAGTTATTAAGCAGCTGACAATAAATCAGTCAGTTTTAGGTCGATCAAGGAATGTCAATAAAAATAATGCATTACTAGAATTACGAAATATTCCTCAAAGTATTATATCTTCGTTAATACACAACGAGAAAGATACAGTTCAAAAGAATCTGTAAATAAAGTCATAAAGAGCGTGGGCCAAGAAAACTGAACGACACGACGCCCACGCGATTCGCGGAGAATCGAGCGTATATAGAAAATCATCGATCAATCCATTTCTCGTACATACAGCCCCGAACGTTATATATTTTACTCTATGAACCTCATCGGTCCGTCCAAAAGTATTCTACTGTAACAAAAAGACGTACCATTTGACGAAACTTCATCCATCACAGCATCTAGGACTGACACACTCCCACTCCGCGCTTTGTCCACTGAATATAGAGCGTTCAGATTCAGAATGTATTCTGAATCAACGAACATTGCGCAGTGGCGGGAAATTTAATACTTATATATCAATATCAAAATGATTTTAATATTATATCTTATGTTTACTGTTGCACTTATATCAATTATATAGAGACAAAAAATTTTGTTTCATTTAATAGTAAAAAATACTACGAAAATGTGTTCGGCCTAAGAATAGCTGATTAATTATGAAGACTAAATTTAAAAAAAATGATTTATTTATTTATTTCTAAGCTTTCTTGATTACTAAAACCTAAGAAATATGTTGAAGAAGATTCTTTCAGATTTTAATAGATTATTAACATTCTTTGAAATACTTTTACATCAATCAATCATTTTTTTCTTAAATAATACTTTTTTAAATATTTAGTGCTATATTTAGTTTAAGGTTTATTTAAGTATAAAAAAAAATTACTTGTAAAGAGGTAGTCATGTATTTCTTAAAATGTTCGGTCTTTAAATTTAATTAAATTGACACAAATGTAGTCTACAATCTTTCAAATGTACACATTAAATTAGTTTTAAAATTTTTGTAACATGTAGAATATGCAAGTATGTACTATATACATATATAGTATATATATTACATACTGTATATACTATTTAAAATTATAAGTCTCTAGAGATAAATATATTTATTGAAAATTGCAGTAAATTAATAGTTGCTATTTGTTTATAATGTATAACATAAATACATTTCTGAACAATGCTACTTTAGATTAAGGTACAATTACTCATAAAAGTTTACATACACCTATTAAATTTTGAATATTTAAAATAAAGCAACAAAGAATTCCAATGTTTGTAGTTAAAATTGTACAGATTTTGAAAAATTATGATATTTGTTCTATTTGTTTATAAGAATTATAAATAAATCGAATAAATGATCTCACGAAAATCTATATACAGTTACCATGTACATATTAAAGTTAATAAAATTTGTTCTCAGAAAAACTGTAATAGCTTTGGCAACAAATTTTGTATAGTTTAACATATCCAAGATAACTGTATAATAGATTTCGTGATTGTGTGTCTCTAATTTATTAATGTTTTTTTATTTGTAAGAAAAAGTTGTCGTTTCTTCAGGATTTATTTAACTTTAATTAGTAAATGAATTAAGGTCGATAAAATTCTTAAAACTATCTTTTTCTTTAAATAATTTAAATTCGATAGGTATACATAGACTTCTGTAATTGACTGCATATAAGTAATACGATATTAACAATACTATTGCGTGCAAATATTAAAACTGTAGATTACGTCATGTAGTAGTATATGTAATAATTACAAAATACACATTCTTCTCACATTCATTATTACAGTACGTCCTGAAAAGTTCGACTAATTTAAAAATAAATATGCTAAAGTTTCAGATGATGAGATATCTTCCAATAAAATCGTCAATTCCATACACCCATATCTTTAATATCATTAAATTTATTTGTGTATTAATGCAAAGCTTATTTTTCTGTATATAGCAATATTTAATAGGAATGATAAGTTATGTTATATTTTTGTATACGTATAGAAATTGTATTACTTAGAAACATACGTTGTATTATTTAGAAATATAATCTTAAAATATATATATACACTGAAACTAAGATATGTAATCATTCTTCTAGGTTCATTAAATTTCCCAAATTCCATTATACCATTGGTCAATAAAAGATCTACAGGAAACAAAATGTTACTGAGGTATTGCTGACATATCATTATGACACATTCTATTGATTGCACGCTTCCCCGGCTGATCTTCTCAAGGTATTTACAAAATCCGGATAATCCTTGATCGTCCAGCGATGACTTCCGGTTCACTCTAGGCCGCATCGATTATTCGAATACCGAGGGCCACAGATAACAAATAATTATCACTATAAATAGAGCTATAACGATCTTACATCTGAATAATTTCAATCACAGTAAATATTGTGCAGGGTTGTCGTCGTTTTGTTTCTTTTAATCACTGTTTAAAATAATAATAATAATGGTCCATATTCTTGAATCATTCAAAAGAAAACTGAATATAGTATTATAGAATAATAACAAACTTCTTGATGTATCTTAATGATGGCATCAAGGGTATTTCAAGGTCAATTTCATTGTCCGAGTTCTATGACCTAATGTGTACAGTTATTTGAAATTTTAAGTATTTCATCGAGCCCGGTCGTTGATCTCACCTTGTATGATACTAATAGCAGAAAAGACAGTCGGATTTCAGGTGGTTCTGAGGCCTTCAACAATGTGGATATATTCGTGAAAAATTTCAAAAAATTTTTATAAATAACTCATCCATTTTTTTTCTTTAATACCGAACCTCCTGGTTGTATTATAAAATTGCTTAAACAAATGTTTTCAAATTATTTTTACTGGAATATTTGAATTGCAATATTATCCTGATTCCAATTCGCATAAAATGTACAGACAACCTTAAAACTACTATAACTCAAAAAGAGACTCGTTGAGTGCACAAGTTTAAAAATCTAAGCTATCAAGTAGAAAACAAAATCGTTAACCTTGTGAAATCCATTGGTACGTCGTAAATTCATCGAGTTGATGCAATAGTAATATCGTCTTTCATTTTAGAAAATAATCCAATATGTATGTAATATCCACTTAAATTTAAACATTAAATGGTATGGTAATAACATTTCACGCGTTACTTTTTATTTAACAAGTTTGATTACTTTCACACCAACTTGATGACGAATCCTAATGTTAGAAAGTTTTTGGTAAATACAACCACGTGATATAATATATAATCACATGTACATTTTCGCGACAATAATGGTAATAAATGATATGCAAGAAACGCGAACCTTATTTCAGTAGTATAGTTCCAGCGAAACCTTCCCTTATCACATTTAATTGTACATTGCATTTAACCATCCAGTAATCGTTTCACATCATGTTATCGTTTCCAATCTTTGGTCCAATCTCAATTTATCAAAACAGATTCTTTTCAATTTTATATATCCGTAATAATCGGTGACTTTCTTTTCTGGAAGGTTTACCTAAACTGCTACTTTCAAAGTAGCATACGCGTTAAAAGAGTAATATTGAGCAGCAAAATTGTAAAAGATTTTATCGATGGCACAAATTCCATTTGGCAAAATTTTCGAAGTCGAAGTCTTTTTTCTTTTCCAAATATTGTGAAAATTCTTTTTAAAGGCATTTCGTATATTGCGCGAAATTTATTCTGCACTTTGTTTGAAGGTTATAAAACAAAGGGCAAAATAAATTTTCGCAACAGCACATGTTGACCTCGCATTCGCTACACCTGAATTGCAAGGACAACAGGTGTTAACATTTACATATATAGCTGCTTCTCGCTTTCAGACTGACCATTTTAGGCACATTTGTTCCTTTCATTGCCCTCGAATTCTTTCGCTTGCATTTAAAGACAAGTTTACTTGATACTAAAAAAAACAGATCACGAAACTGAAGCTTTTTACAATATTATTAAGGCTCTAGCAAAGAGTTTTTATTCTTTAGAGATTAAAAGTTAAATACTTGAAACGAAGAATTAATTCTTATTTAATAACTTTTATAGCAAAACTCGTAAAAGGAGCATCGAAAAACTGATACTACTGATAAAAAACACTGGCCTGTAACAATATATATAAATTTGTGAATGACCTGAAAGGAACGGTGCGTTTGACTCCCAAATCGATCGGATCAGCATGAAAGGAAGAGAAGGGATGTACGAAGAACGCAGCTAAAACACGTGCAATTATCCCGCTCAGTGGAACTCTGTTAACTGGCACCACTTCAAAAGCTGTCTGGTCCGTTCTTCTTGCGTTTCCGCAATAGCTAGTTCACGTTCAAGGGCATCAGCGGCACGTACTTGTCGCTCGGTCGGAATGTGTACTGGGAGCACAACCGGTTCGATTCCGATTCCGCGTAACCATTTCTGTAACAGGTCGGTCGTATAACAATTACATGACTAATTGTAAGCTTTGTAATCATTTGCAGAGGGGACCAAGGAAGGAAGGTAAGTTAGAAAGTTAGTAAAGAAGCATTGCAATGATCACCATCACCACCACCGTAATCGTAATCGCCCATCGATAACCTATAGAAATTAAATTCTAATCAAATTACGTTCATTAAGTGGTCATGCATAGCCACGGAGGTAGTAACGTTTCTTCTGAAGGATGTCGTGCATTGCCTGAAGCAATGTCTTGAAGAGAAGAATCTTGTGGGCGTAATAGTCCCGTGGCGAATCGATGTACTCGTACCGCGTCGAATTCACCCAGAGCAGGGAACAACTAAGGAGAGTTGGTTACGCAATCGTTAAGAGTGTACTTGATCATTGATCACTTAAAGTAAACTATTCTTACTTCTACTTCTTTTTGGTAATACACTGAGTGGCATAAAGGAGAAGCTTAATGAGTGTGCAAGATTTTGGTCCATCGAAAAGATATTGAGACACTTTTTAAGTAAAATATAGAATGTCGCTAAGGCGATTCTTGAATTCTTTTATAATATTAAGAAGAAATTCAAACACTTTCCCTGTGGTGTTACCTTGAATCGTGTTAAAAAAAAACTGTACCTACAATTTTCTTAAACATCAAAACACTCGCAAAATGCACTTTTACGCATATAAGTACGCTTCTAAAGAAATTGTGAATAATAAAAAACATCTCTTAGGAAAGGTATTTTACGGTAATATAGTTTTTTTTAATGGTTTATAGAACCTACCTCTGCCATTGTGAGCATGGACGTCTCTCTCTGAAACAAGTCACCTGAATTACGTTGAAGAAGAGTGCGCCAAGGGTGTTCGCCACTTCGGTATTTAGATTCTGCAAACATCTGCGGAACTTCGCGTCGCAGTCACAGTGAGACCGTGTGAATGGCGATTTGTTGCATATACCATGAATACACTGCTGAGGCGATATGGTAATTGGACAGTGGTCGTGCTCTCTACAACAAGCATCCTCTGATCGATGATGACCAAGATCGTCATACGACGTCGCCAACGTGCCTGGTCCACACCATTTGGTTCCTGGGTAAATCAGTCCACCACCTGGTGGCTGGTTCTGATATAATACAAATATATCTTTTACTCGTGGTTTTATAATTTTTATATTTATTAGTTTTCGAAGCCTAACAAACAATAGAAACGTATGCAAGTATTGATATTAATTGGTTTCAATTAAGAATCGAAAATAGTATATTAATACTGTTCAAGGTCATGCAAAGGCCAAAATATTATCGGTTGTTGAATTTTTCTTGATATCGATTACATCCCGTTATAAAAAATAAATGTTAATGTTTAAAAAAGGATGATAGGAACCTTGAAATGTTCTTTAAGATGATCTCCAGAGAACTTTTTCAAATGCATATTTTTAAATCATTTAAACTTTCTTTAGTCATTTTTCCACGCCTTCAATAGCAATGGAAATAATTTAGGTGTTCAATTTAAATATGGCGCACTAAACACTAAACCAAACTAAAATTTTGTTTCTATAACAAGTGTGATTTTTAGTCAAATCTTTATGCAAAGAATAATAAAAGGGTTTTAAACTAGAATCAGCAGCGACTATTAAGGTATGTCTATTCATTTGCACCAAACAAATGAAATTAAAAATTATATGAAAAAAATATTTAACATGAGGAAAACAAATCTTTATTTATAGTTTTTGCACATAATCAATCAAAATTTTCGAAAGTGCATCATAGTAAATTTACAAAACTTCTGTGAGAATTAGTGAATTGGTTCTTTTAAACTATGTAATAGCTCTAGTATTAAGTATCTTTTCTAATGATTTGTGTTATAATCGTTACATTTACAATTAATAGCATTAATAATAAATATATTTTTATTTTTAAGCGATGCAATTGTTTATAAATACATAAAGTTATAATTTGCTTCATATGCATATATTAAATGTTGAATTAATTAGAATTTCATATGACTTCAACGTTTGAAAAGTTTGATAATTACCTTTCCCTTGTCGCGAGAGGCTTTACACGTTTCTTCTAAATCTGCCACGAGGTTGCTCGACATTTGTCGGACCTTTTTGGGATCAGCACCGAGAACCATTTTCTGAATGACTCCACGATCGGTATAAAGAGCACAGAAGGGTGCCTTCGCGTTCAATTCCACCATTCTGGACATGGTATTGTCCGCCACAAGGACGCTGGCCTCTGTTTTAGCCCAGATTGTTGACAACAGCAGCAAAATTATCGCAAGCATCTAGAAAATATTTTTAAAAAATTTGAAACAAAAATTACCTTCTAGCTAATTTAAATATCCTATTTATTACTTTTCTTGCATCGCAATATTTACATTATAATAATCGTCATATTTAACCCATTGTCTGTGTGCTATGAAAACATGACGTAATGAGTATGATGAAGTATTATATACCTCAAACAATTTTAAAGAAAAAATTGTTTAAATAAATCTAATGAAAAAATTGCTTCGTATGTCCTTGTGCTTCGGTAAAGACTTATAGAACAAAAATAGCATATTATACGTAGCAGCTACTAAATACCAAGAGCCTGGAGCATACTTGATAAGAAAACAATGATCATTTCAAAATTGATGGGGTATGGCATATCCCACCGTATCAATTCCGGATTAATACCGATGAATGGACTGTGCATCTGTATACTGCTGTTATAATATTTATTCATGTATTTTTAACAGAAGCATATATTTCCTTAAACATTAACAGTCTAAAGCAACTTCCAAGGATAGTATAAATCATTCGTTCGATATGTTCATTGCCACAAAGGTCAACGTGGTGACATCATTGATCGAAAGCAAAACCTGCTTTGTGGATAAATGTTCGATTTGATTATTTCATGAAACAATCAGTGTGCTTGATTTTCAATGTCAAAAAAACGTTTCGTCCATGAACCGATTTTTCTATTCCTCAATTCCTCGGAATTGCACTCGTGGATGAACGTTTCCAATGGGGACAGTGGGTCGTTGATTCGCAAACATTTCTCAACTTTTCAGTCATTCTACATGAGGTGAACAAATATCAATATCGTTGTACTTTTGTCGTAATTAGTTTTCAGTTTCACTTAAGCACATAGCATCGATGTTCGTGCAAAATCTAAGTATATTCTATACTTATATTTATAATGTACATTATATAATTTTATGATTATACTCATAATGTTGAAAAGAAAATTATTACAATAATTCATAAAAATCCTGAGTAAATTCTACATTATTTTGCACGAAAAATGCATAAAATATTCTAAAATTAATCTTAGACTTTTAATATTATTTTATCCCATTGACGACTTCAATAATCGAGTATGAGTAACTGTTTTTTATTTTAGATCAAGTTTGAAGCCCTTGTGAGCGACGCTCACGTTCCTCCACTGACATATTCCAATGGGGCAGGACTAGAGGAATCCTCCATTATGATGTCACATAGATCTAATGAAAATTGATTGTGTTACGTGGACAGGACAGCGTGACGTTTGCTTTCTTAATCCAGCATTAATCGTTGCTCATTGAACTAGCTGTTCAGATAGACTGCCCCGCAGGAATTCCGGTCGTTTTAACGAGCAAGTTGGGGGGTAGATCGATTAAACGTCGTGGAATGATACGTTCTTTTTGCCAGCCGGAACCGTCATATTTATGACAAGGATTTACCTTGGCTCTGCCTTTGCCAAACGTTCATGATCAACTAGTTTTTTCTTATTTCTCTTTCTTTCCTTGACACACTAATTAAACGTTTTATTACGCGTGTTTCGATTAATTATTCTCAAAATGTCACTATCCATTCTTAGGAGGTTGCTGTATTGTTACGATTTTTAAGTAATTGTATTCGTTTAACGCATGAATTTAAAATTTGACTCGTAACTTTTATTGAAAGAGAGAAAAGAATTATTCCAAGCGGTAAACAAGAATAACTAATACGCGTGAAAAACATAGCATGCATATCAATAAGCAATTGTAAACTCATGAGACAAATAATCTTAATAAAGTCTATGAATGCTCGTGTATATTTAATTAATTAAATTCCACTGTGTAATTCAAATGAAATGAAACTGACGTCACTTAGTAATAACAAGGATGTAAAAACATTTTTATTACACGTTTCCTATATTATGTTTCTCTGATTTCCCCTATATTCCAATGACAATTCTATCTACACTATCATCATCAATCTATTCCGTCCAATAGAATAATATTCGTTGCAGTGAGACAACGCAAAAGCACTTACTGTCGATTCATAGAAATCAAAACGTTGTAACAGCATCCATCGGGCACTGTAATGAATATCTGACACCTCTTCCTTTACGAACTAAAACTCTACATCTTCTTTAGATCCTCATCGATCATTGTCTTATACACCATAAAACCGAATTGTACAAAGATCGTTGTATAAGTTACATAATAAAAAGCACAGAATCTCCTGTCAGTTTCAAGAATTCGTAAAAATAAGAAAATGTTTATCCTCTGTTCTTAGTTTTATACTAAAGATACACGATCCTTCTTCGGTCCCGCGAACTCGTGAGAAAAGAAGAAAGGAGCGAAATCCTCTACTCAGAAGATCGTGAATCAAGAAACACTGAACATCTACAACTCGAACGACGAATGGATACCCGAAGCAATTACTTCGAGGAGCGACAAGCAACTGATGAAGCTTTACCTTTCTCGGGAACCATTTCCAAGATTCGTTCAAGGACGATGAATCTTGTAAGGTCGCGGGAAGATAAGGAACAAAGACCAAAACCTTGAGAAGCTATCTTAACCCCCCTCCAACGCAACGCATCAAAATCGCATCAAAAGAGATCGGTTCGTAAAGAAACAGAAAGAAGCGAGAAAAGATGCTGGGAGACAAGAGCGATGAACGACCTTCTGCCTTGTAAGAACGACTGAAATCTCGATATTAAATAGCTTTTAATGTAACCTTCGGAGATTAGCATCGATGGAAAATGCTGATTTCTGAGTCAATATTTTTTTATACGAATAAGTAAAGTCGAATGCTAGAAGTAGAAGGACTTTGAGTCACCTTCTGTATTATTTGGATCGTAACTTTTCTCACTAATAAGGTGTAGGTGTTTGTAAGGAATCATGTTAAAGAGTAAATAATTTTTCTCTGTTTCTTTTGTCAATTCATTCGTATAATTTTGAATTAATCATCCAACAACATTGTGTTTATACCTCATCATTTAAGCTCGATTGAATACCATTCTATGCTTGTAAACTTATTTTTTATTTGATTCGCATAATAAAATGACGATTATAGTAACTTAGTTGTTTCCTGATCATACAACATCAAATCATTTTTACGATCGTTGCATATTTTCACACAGATAACTTGGACTCTTCATTTTGACGAAGAAAATCGATTTCCGATCAAACAAAATAAAATTTAATTACGTAAAGGGTTTTAACGATACACTTTCAAGTATCAACCATTTGTTTCAGAGCGAAACAGTTGATGAAACATACGAATCATGCATCAAAGCATGAAAACAAAATACACGATCACGTGTATATGTTACTATACACATATACATACACGCGTATTAAAGGTACCATATAACGACATAGCTCGTTCGATCGATAGAAATTTAATTCAATTAACACCATTAAATCGTCCCAGTTCAGTGAGGTAGCTGATCCTGCGTGTGTCACGCGAAAATCACCACCCTACCTTGCGAAATTGAGCCAGATATCGAGAATCTGGGTCAGTCGGTCTCATTGACGAACTTGTCTCTTGAATCTACATCGATCAACTGGTAAATCAAATGTGACCATTCTGACCCATCCTCGACCATTTGTGAGGGTTATACGTTGTAAATCATTATACTTTGTTCAATCGAATACCATCGGCGCTTAGTGTAAAGAATTAATACGATTCCGTTTATTTATCGATCTCGATACAACTTTTAATTTCTGTATGATGAAAAGCACCTTTAAATCTTGGAGGAAGCTTTTGGAAACTACTTCTTTGTTTAAAAAATTAATGGACTTCCAAGAAAATAGTTGCGATGATAATTCTCAGGTTTCTAATTATCGAAGTAAACTAATTAGGAATAAACTCTAGTCACTGTCAAATCACTTTTTAACGATCTTTACTGTTTCTTCCTTAGGAAGAAGATACGTTAACAATTATTACATTCAAACGGTAAAGATTGGCCTATGTTTTCCCTTCCCTATTTCCTTATCTCTCAAACGGAGCACTTAAAGCATGGAAGAACGGTCGTTGAAAACTATCTGCAATCGTACAAGGACCAACTCACAATAGAATAAACGATGTTAGAGGTTCGTTTGTGGAAAAGACCAGCCATCGAAAAAAATATCAATGCGAGAATACAAAACAGCACAACGTACTGAAACGGAGTTGTATCGCAACGAGTGATCAAGAAATTGGTAAATTATACGCAAACTATGGTTACAAATAATTCACAAAGAATCGTTGCTCATTATGATACACGTGCAACACGATAATTCTGTATTTGAGAGCCAGACTAGCTCAAGCCCATTCTTTGCTTAAATTGAAACATATACACCATCTTGCTACTCTTTTTTTCATTTAGCAAGGTAATACAGTAGCGGACAAAAGTTTAAGATAAGAGGACAATGTAGAACATAGTTTTATGACCTGCAAATATTATCTGTACATTTATTTTTATTGTTATTATGGTAGAACAATATTTATTGATTAGCACAGAATACAAATTTTGTTTATCATGCTATTCCTTATAAATTAGTTAGTTTAATTTCTTTGACTTTTGCCCTCTACTGTATATTCAGACTGAGTCTCTCAGCTTGATCACTTTAAGCATTTGAAAGCTGCACGGTATCGAGAGGGCAATGTAATATTTTAACAGAGCATGCAATTTTTATGCGAAACATTCTTTTTTCTATAAGAAATGATTTACAAGTTATTTGACGCGATCAAATTGTTAGACTCACCCCGTATCACCCCGAAAACAAATCTAAAAGTTTTTGTCAGTTTGGCTCTCAAGTACAGTGTTCACACGTGATTCACAACGATTAATTATTACCCCGTGGAACAGCTGTGCACGTGCAGCGATCAGCGTGTGCATCGCGACGTTTCACCAACAACGGTCGCGGAGGACGTAAGTTCAGCCACGAAGGGTTAAACGATACAATGGTTCCTTGATTAAACGAAAGTGTACATCATATTATACGTATACGTGTGGATAGAAGGTATAAGCAGTGGCGACGTTAAACGAGAAACCCGAGGAGATCGGTATCGTGTAACAACACAGTCTGTTTGATCGATCGGAATTCGATCGGATTAGCACCGTTAAATCGTTGAATGCGAAGCGAGTTAGACACAGATCTACGAGATTGGATGATCGAGGAGGAAAGGAACACGTCCAGGTCGAGGGGATAACGCGAAACTCACTGAAGGAAACGAGAAGGTGCGCAAGGGGCTGCCAGCAACCCCTACCGCTGGCTGCGCACCCCGGAGACCGCAACGCGACTCGAGGTTGCTGCAGTGCGCAACAGCCCCTCGTTTGGCCTACACTGATCCTGTAGAATTGGTTTCGAAGGTGGTTAACGAAGACGTGATTTAACACTAGAACTACCAAACTGATAGTTAATTATTCATTTTCTTTTTTTCTTTCTTTATAAAAGTTTTGTTAATTTACTGTGGGGCAGTTCTGGAAATTTTAAGTATTTCATGAAGATTTGTTTTCTCTGTATTAAACATTTCTTAATATGTATTTTCAATTCGATGTTTTTTGTTGGTATAAATACGTAACATAATCGTAATATAGTCGATAGTTCCGGTGTGAAAACATGTTGGTTCAAGTGGTTTACATAATTGGAATATTAATCTCAAAATAGGTAATGAAAATGTTGATATTCTTTCAAATGGAATTTTAGTAATTACAAATATTTTAATATTTGAATTCAAAAGATAGTAGCGCGAAATCATGTAGCGAGTATATCAGTATTGTTAAATAATTCTTTATCTATTTGAAATAGTAACTGCATATCGTTACTACAAAAGGGTATCAGAGGTGTCAGAGCCTATAATAATCATCATCAAGTGTATCTTAACAGGTGTGTAATTTCACCAACGATTACAGGTTTCAAAGGTGAATACAATTCCGCGCGAAGGTGTTTCCTTTCGTTCAATTTATCTAGAATTCAATTATAGTACCGGCACAATTTTGCTTCCTGCACAATTATACTTTTGCGTAGCGTTTATACATTCACACCATCTCAAAAGGACATTTTTCGGGAATATCGATTCCCCGCGCGTATCCTTGCTTAAAGGAAATACATTTTGAATAATGTATGCGCCCGAACCGTACGCGCCTCGAATATAACTCTATACCTTATCATTTAAAACTTGAAATCAATTTGCACAGTTGAACCTGTATAATTTTCGATTAAAAGCAAAATGTTATCCTCAAAAGATGAGCAGATCCCATTGTTTACAAAACAACTGGAACCTCATCAAACAGTCATTCAAAAATTAAAATTATCCTAATTTTTCAAACCACACAACATTAATATAAAAAAAAGAAGAAAATTGATAAATGGTAAATTAATAAACATACCTTGTAGGATTACTCGTGATCCCGTTCAGCTTCCGTCGATGATGGCCAACGGCGTACTCTATCCCAGAAGAATTTCTTAATTTTAATAAGTATAGGTCTCTCTGTTACTTCCACAGGATTGGGGACCTTGAAGCGGAATGCTTGTCGCAGATCGTTCTTTTTGCACAAAGATTCGCTTTATTCGCTTCTCTGCAACGGCCGCTATCAAACTGATCGTTAAAACGGGTCGTCAGGATACTAATATTCTGTGGCATACATATATGAACTCGTGGTCCAGATTACACGGGGGAGATTCCGAATCACGTGATACGACACATGTTTGCAGCCGTATAACATAACTCTGCTCGTTGTAAATAGATCGGATTAACCCTTTGAAGACGGAGCAAGTTCACGTACTTACTTCTTTCCATGCTCCCGAGTATACACTATCGTCTAAAAATTTGAGATCATTCTCAGAGTTGCATCCGTAGTTTGAAATTAAACAGCAGTTCCCTCTGTTTTGATAGATTTCTCATCGAAGAGAATTCTAAATTGCTCTCTTTTTTTTAAATTCATGTGTTCCTTGAAATTCCAAGGTGATTCCAAACTTTTAACTGAAAGTGCATGCAATGCAACATTGTATTATAAATATCATACCATGTACCATAAATTATTTTAAATATACGAATAACAATGGTATTACAAATATAACTTCAAATGATGAATTTTATAATACTTCCGCAAACATAGTCCGACGAAGGTTTAGTTCCACAAGAATCCGTATGATGAATTCGCACAGTGACATTGGATACGGAAAACGGCAACAGAATTCGTATGATATAGATACTGACCCCTCTCTTAAAGGGTTAATTTGACTTAACTTCCATCAGAGGTTTTGTAATCACTCTACGCTTTAATACCCCTTGATGCAAACCAATTAAATTCAATGCGATTTTCTTTCCTCCGTAAATGTTGATAACAGAATTGTCTATTGCTTTAGATTGAGGATGATTGAAAACGACTGGAAATTTATTTATAGCTTTATATGTATAGAACTGTATACTATAATTTTGAATTCCTCGTAATTTTTATTTAATTTGATGTTTAAGGTAAACACTAATCTCCTTGGAATTTTATAATGATTTGATTTATTTGCTGAAAATGATAATCTTTAAGAAACAAATCAATCATTTTTATTCAAGCAATTAATAATTTAATGTATTAATAAATAATTCAAATTACTTGGTCTTTTGTGCATATGTGTGTAAAAAAAAAACACTTTATTCGTGTTTTAAGAAAGGATTCATTTTATTTCGACAATCACATTAAAAAATAAAAATATTATTTTGTTCGTTACATAGTCTTTTGTTCTCGTTCTATGTCTACCTTTAATCTACAAATATCTAGGGTACAAATATCACGATTGATCGTCTCGTAAAGTTCCATCGAATAAAATTAAAAAAGGAAACAGGAATATTTGTGATCTCAGTAGGAAAATGAATATTTAAAGAACAAAGAGATATTCATCCTCATCCAGGTCAACGTATATAAAATAAACTTCTTAAATCTAAGACTTAAGGAATCCATTCGACCTCGTTCGTTTCATAATCACTAGTAATAGCGGCTCTGGTGTTCTCCTCCGGCTTACTCGTGCTCTTCTCCTCGCCTCCAGCTATCTTATGATACACCTTGCTTCCCGTCTTGGCTATCCATTGAACGCCATCGCCTAATTTTTCTCCAGCCTTGCGAACCACGTTCCCAAGATTCTCGGCTGAAAAAGTATGTGGATCTACGTTGATGTCAAACGTGTTGTTACCATGTGGACATCCGGTTTGAGAGATGATGCTCAAATCGAAAGGATCCACGCCGAAGTAGGTCAATTTTTGACGTATTTGGTCCACGTAGCTCTTGTCCAATTCCCGATGCCTGGAGAGGATGGTTGCGCTCTGACGATGCGCAAATGTTAACTTCTGGCAGGTAAAAATACCTGCATAATTGCTGTAGTCCGTGTCAAATACCACGTGAGACGCACTTCCGGCTACACCTACAAATAAATACAGTTATTTAATTCACTTAGTGTCTAATCAAATATTGCGATTTAAGTAATTGAATAATTTGAAATATTTTGGTGAAAAGATGAGGTTTAATGTCATTAAAGAGTTGTTCTTATATTTTTGTGTTTTCTATCCTTTTTATATCTTCTATGTCTTTGTACTTGTTATGCTTTTTACGTTTTCCATATTCTTTTAATAACGATACTTCAATTATATTTACCAGTTCCAATTCCACACTACCAAATATCGCCAAACACCTCAACCGATCAAAAATATCTTTCTATCGCAGATCGATCTATCATGGGTATTCATTTGAACGATCCTAGTGCATGATCCATTTATTTTTACTCATCTTTCATCCAACGTGATCATGATACTTACTAAGAGGAAAACGAACTTGCATTCGAGCCGGCGTACTCAGTTCCGGTACAGTCAATTCACCGGTATAATGATACTCATGCTTCAATGGCGTAAGACCTGCGTACAGAAATGTCGCTTCATTACGGATAATGCATCCCACTTACCAGACAGTTATCCTATTGACATGCTTTTATGAGTCCCGATGGGATCCGACGTTCTTTATTAATTCAAAAGCTTCCAACAATATATGTACACATACGCACTCAATACGGTCATAACGAGTATAAAAGAAAATCTTGGCTTTCTCGCTACATCACGTCGGCGTTGTCGGTTATTGTTGAAATCGTTCACAGACAGAACGTCGGATTCCCGTATATAAATCCTATGGTCTCTTGTATCTCTACAGATTTTTTTATACTTATAGTAGCGGACAAAAGTTTAAGACCAAAGACTCAATGAAAATAAATTAATTAATTTACTAAAAATAGCACGATAAACAAAATTTGTATTCTATGCTAATCAATAAATAGTGTTCTAATAAATAATAAAAACAAAAATAAATATGTAGACAATATTTGCAAACCATAAAACTATGTTTTACATATTGTCTTCTTGTCTTAAACTTTTGTTCATTACTGTACCTTCTCTTTCTTCATTCTTCCTTAAATTTTTAATTTAACAAAACATTATAGGAAATACGAATCATTTTCATTTTTATCCATCCATCCCTTGTTAACGTTTCGTTTATTACTTTAATTAATATTTTATAAATTGTTCACCTTACCTAGTACTGGATGATCAGAATCTTGGGTTATAACGTATTCACCCGGTTCCTCGCCACGAGTATAGTTGTAAATAATGCATTTACTAGCAGTTGACGTTTTCTGTATCACATACCATACACCTAAAAACTAAAATTTCGATTAAAAAAGGGAAATAAGTATCCTGATTCATTAGAGATGAAAAACAAATTTTTGTTCTCCTATAATTAACTTACTTTATTCATTTGAAATCCTTGTATCGGTTCCACAATGGGACAAGCACCCATATGATACGTGTGTGCTCTAGAGAGGACGAAACATCCCAATAAGAATGATAACGAAGCTAAGGCCTTCATCTGAGAAAGAAGATAATAATTACAATGATTAAAATCATCTTAACTGCAATGATTTATCAAATAAAAATTCTACATATTGACTGGATTCTCTATATGTTAGAAAAAACGAAGAAATTCCAGGAAATCAAATCATCACAGCTTCCACAGTTGCTAGTATTTGCATAATAATTTAATTTACGTTATCTTATTTCACTGAATATGCAATTAAAAATATTTGTATCAGTAAACAACGACTCTTGCAGCGCTTCTTTATCTACAATTTAATTGATTATAATAGGAACTCGTAGCTTTTAAGCTCGAAAGAAACAGCGAAGATAATTAAATATCCAAGGAAATATAAATCTACATTTCCGGAAAATAATATTGCGCGGTAGAAATTAAAATCAACTTTGATGATCTTAGCCCTTTGGACCAGAGGTCTTCTGATTTATCGAGAAAGTGTTGACTTTCTTGCCGTATTTACGAGACGGCAACAGAGCAATATATACATCATGCCTTTGTGACGCTAATTAGTATAGTATAAAATTAAAAAAAGAAATTCTAAAATGTATAAAAAATATTGTTATTTAACATTATCTTTATTTGAAATTTATTATAACAATCTGTTTACGCGGCATAGAGATATTTTACATAAGATGATGAAAGTGGAAATTAGAATTAAATTATATCATATTAAAAGTTACATCAAAAGGCAGTTGACCAAACTATTAATTAATTGACCAAAATTGATCAATAAAAATCGGTTTGGAATACACCAAAATATAGATTATACTTAAATATATTTGTCATAATTGTTGACCTTATATGGTATATTTCACTTGGGAAAGTAAATATGGATGGAAATACGTTGTAAGTATAGCTCTAAAACGTAACGCGTTTAAAATGTCAAATCAGTATACTCACTGTGAGCTGATGTTGTCAGAGTCTGAACTGGTACTGTAAATAGTAGCTTGAATGGAGAACGATTTTATGAGAAGTACCCCACTCTCAAACCAATTATAGGTCACACACACTTTGAATAAACCAGCACAACCCAATCAGCTACAGTATTTCCAAAGAATCTAAAAAAATAAGTTAATGCCTTTTGTTGCCTTTTACGTGAATAATCTTTTGTGTTATTGTTATGTTAAAATATAAAATCAGATATAAAAATAATAAAGGATACATTACAATTAATCCTTCTTGGAAATTTGTTGTTAGTATTATGCAATTATATTGTATCATGTTTGTAAAGATATATAAAGAACAAGACTTGGTTTTGTATCAATATCTTTTATTAAAATATAAAATGTAAATAAATGGTATCATATATAATTCAATTTATAATTATTTCAATAACACCATATTATTCAATATTTTATAAAATACAAAAAACTTTAAATTCCATACACATTCTCTCATAAAAACTAATTTATTCATGTCTATTAAAAGAAATTGAAGATGAGGGTACCACATAATTTCAGTACAGCCCTGCTCACAATGAGTCATCTTCATCCATAAGTGAATCAAGTTGGTTGTTCCAAGAATCTAGAACTACATAAGGTTTCGTTCTTTTTCCCTCCACAGTAATATAAGTTAATTTACACATTATGAGATAAAAGAGAATGTCACTACGTGGAAAAGTAACGGTACAAATACATATATTCTAGCGACTGCAAAAGTTATACACTCGTTATGGTGAAAATATCATAGTTTCTCCCGTATCGTCGAATCGCAGAACGTATTTGAACCACAAATAGTCATTTATTTTAGAATAAGAGTACAGAAGATATATTTTCAATAAGGACGTAAATTTTTTAATGATATGTACACATGGCAGTAATGATATAAGCTAAACTCCTAACAATACCAAGTGTGCTATTTTTCTTACAACTACAGTGTTTAGAAATTGTAAAAAAATAATTATCCTAATCGGTATGTCATGGAGTAATATTTAAGATCACTTACAATACCGCAATATTTTGATTTAAATAGGTAAATGATAAATATAGAGAATAATCTAAGGTAAATTTAATAATTAATTTTTGTAGTTTTGTGTAGCAAAAATAAATCACTCAAAGGTTATTACCAAATACTTCTTGCTCCAGTATACAAAAACGATTTACTATAATTCTTATTACAAATTTCGATATGCTGTCTAGACATAAAATTATAAAAAATAAAAAAAGTGGAAGTTTTTCACCAATAATGAGTGAAATTACACAGGAAAACATTACATATGTTTGTATGCCTGAATAAATTAATGTTTCAATATACCCTGAGACATATTCTCTAGTTAAATACACGATTAAAAATAATATCTGAGCAACGTACATTTATTATGTCGTATCATTTTTATGTATTATGCTGTTGGCAATTTTGAAGTATCCAAATCATTAAAGTAAGGATGTTTCAAAGCAGCCCGTGCCGATATTCTATGCGCAGGATCATAAACAAGCATTGCTTGGAGAAGATCAAGCCCATCTGCATTCAATATTTTAACTTGTGATTCCAAATTGTTGGTGATCCAATTTGGAAATGTAGCTTTGTAATCTGATAATTGTGTTACCCCAGGCCATATTTCTTCAGTAGGAGTCCTTAATATTCTATAAAGTACAATTTACTCATATACATTTTGTGAAGTTAAAGTATAATTTAAAGTACAAAATCTTATGTACGACATACCGAAATATTCTAAATAATTGATCAATTTCACTATCTCCTTGGAATAGTGGTTTCTTTGTTGCCATTTCAGCAAAGATACAACCTATACTCCAGATATCAATAGCACATGAATATCTATTAGCACCAAGAAGAATTTCTGGAGCTCTATACCACAAAGTTACTACTTCATGGGTGTATACTCTGACTGGTATCCCAAATGCTCTTCCAAGACCAAAGTCTGCTACCTTAATCACCCCTGATTTATCAATCAATAGATTCTGAGGTTTTAAATCACGATGAAATATCCTACGCTTATGACAAAATAAAATAGCACTTGTAATCTAGAATAAAATCATACATATTTATTTTAATTTTTACAAAACCCTCTTGTTATTTATTAATGCATGTATATAGAGGTAAATTTTATTTTGCATATTTTACATATTTTCAAACCTGATATAAATAAGATTTAACCATCTTTGGTTCCATTAATTTTCCACTACCTAAGCTATCCATATATTTCTTTAGATCCATAGTAAGATATTCAAAGATAAGATATAATCTGGTCTCTTCCATTAGTACATCTTTTAATCTAACAATATTAGGATGTGGTAGCTCTTTAAGCAAAGAAATCTCCCGAATTGCTGTTGATGGCATTCCCTCGTCATCACTTTCTAAACGAATCTTTTTCATAGCCACAATTTCTCCAGTTTTCTTATGCTTCCCTTTGTATACTACTCCATAAGTACCTGTGAAAATTTTTTACTATAATGCAGCTCTTGTATATTTTCCTATGGTACACGATACAATATCAATAGTAATAACTTCCATTTTAGAAGCAAATTATAGGTATACTTGTAAGCAATTATTTTACAGCCTGAACAAATTGCTTAATAATTATAAGTTTCAAAGCATTCATCTTTCAATAACCTCGATCATAAAAACAAGCCCAACGAATTCGAATATCATGAATCAAAAATCAATCCACTACGTCTTGATATAAGTTTATCCAAGGTATTTTTTAATTAACAGTATATAGAATCTCGAAAGGCATATCAGAGGGGACACTAAATGGAAAAGCACAACCTGTAAAGTATTTTTTAACAGCATTCACCTTCACCGATCTTTTCGATCTTTACAAAATTCTCCATAATGAATGCACGTAGTTAAACTTAAAACTTGTTGATATGTCCTTCTAAGTCGTAATATCTAATATAACTCAAATATAATAAAATTTCATATGTATTTCAAAAACTTTTACAATGCGCTGTCACGTAACGATTAAATTCAAACATAGGTACGCCATATTAAACACGTTTGAAAGTTCAGCGTTCGGTTCACTTCGTAACAAGTCGGCCTTCTTCTAACCAATCCGAATGAATATCTGGATAATTACAGATTTACGGAAATACAGGTGTTATTTCTAAACCCGCGCTTTTTTTACTTTTGTAAAAATAATAAAAATTATCAAACAAATTTATCATATTTTTGTTAATTTCACAATTAATCCAATAAGTTTCTAATTGATCTGGAATAAAATAATACGGTACGTATTGTAATATTTCAATATTTTTAACATTATATAAGATTTGAATAAGGAATGGAAGGATTAAAAAAATAACCTTAGAAATTATTTCAGAACATTTATTTAAAAAAAGGAAAACATCATTCATAGTAATGTACTTTTTATGTATTTATACATACAGCATATAGATACAATGAAATCATATAAATTGACACTGTAAACGCATTCATAGCAAAAAAAGGTTCATTTATCTACTTTTTTCTCACAAACAGGAAATAATCAGGGATGACCGTCATCAAGCCGAAAGTATAGAGTTCCTTTTCCATAGTCTTAATAAATTTATTTCTTTATTGTTTACAATATAATTACATAACTGTAACAAGATCATTCAGATCTTCGTCTTGTAGGTTTAGTAATTTACTCTATAGTCATTATTTATAACGACTTCGAAACGAAACTCTGTTTCGTAGTCGACCTGATGAGATTACAAAATCAACGGACGCCAATTGTGTTGCACCTGTGCTGGACATTATTAATTGTAACTTATCGTTTAATTCGTTTATACATATTTTATCGAGGAAACTGATAGCCACCAGTAGCATAGCCAAGTCCAACACCACGCTGTGTGTGTGTAGTGGCACGTGCAACTTCATACTGTTGTTCCATATTATTAAACATTTCTTCTTGTTTCTTCAATATATCTGGTTTAGTACCCGCTGCCGGTGCCGTTGGCAAGTCGTCTTTGATGCCCATCAAACGTTTAAATTTTGCTGTTACTTTTCCATCCTGATCGTGAGTAAATGTCGTTCCCACCCAAGTGTTTGCTGTAGAAGCTGCTGTAGATGTTTTGCCTTCGTCTTGTTTCGACTGTAAATAAAAATTCGGTAACGAATACAGTTAAAAAAACTAATGTAAAACATTTACCTTATTTGCCCATAAAAGTTTTCTCTTCTGTATCTGTTCCGCATATTTTCCTTGCGTTGCTGTGGCCAAAGGATTATAATAATTCTGTTCACTTTGTACACCCGGTGTCACAGTGTCCCCTTCCGGTGCCTTAAGTTCAATTCCTAATTTCTCCAACTGAGCTAACTTATTCCTGCCTTTCTCTTCCCTGTAACTCATCATTCGAAAAGGCGGGGGCGCTCGATCTCTCGATCGGGATCTCGATCGTGTGCGATCCTTCTCTTTGTGATAACTAGACCGATCGTCCCGATAGCGATCTTTTGATCTGTCGTCTCTAGAATGTCGGCGATCTCGGTCTCTATCCCTCTCCCTACGCCTATCTCTATCACTCCTGTCGCGATTTCGATCTCGTCGATCATCGCGGTGGTGATGATCTTTCTCGCTTTTTTCTCTATTATCGCATTTCTCGTCCTTACTCGAACCCAATGAACTTTTTTCCTTCTTTTTATCTTCATCACGAGATTTTCTATCATCTTCTCGAATCCTCTTTATTTCTCTGTCCCTGTGATTACTTTCTTGTTGCCTTCTGTCATCGTATGATGATCGTCGTCCCTTGTCGCTCATGTGTCTATTACGGTCAGATTTATCTCCTCGTTTGTGCTCGTCTTTCGAGTTTGCTGTATGATTCTCATGATCAGATCGCCTGTAAAACGATTACGTTCTGCAGGATATACCACACAGATTCGTATTATTATTCTGTATGTAAGGGAAATATTATGTGGTAAGTAAGTTTTTCTTCTTTTATAAAGCTCAAAGCAACACATTAATTTAAGTTCAAAGGAGAATACTGTTTACAAACAAACCAGCTTACCTCTGGTCTGAGGGGGAAGGTAATGTTCGGGATGAATCTGTTTTTAATTGTGCCGCCGGACTCTGTGCTCTGTCGCTACTGGATTCCCTGGACGAATTGTTGTTGTTGCTTTCCTAGAGAAATAAAAGTTATCCGCGTTACTATACTCCTTTCACATATCCTATTAAATGAAACATAAATTTCAATTTACATTGCAAAAACTATAATATAAATTATAAATGTTTTTCTTAATACCCTCAATATAGCAAAAATCAATTTTTCAACCACTGTAAATTTTGTGTTCTCTGATATCAACTGAAAGGTTTATTTTTAAATTGTAAAATTCAGAAGAATATAATCCACAAAATTTCAGTGTATACAAAGATTGAATTTTGCAATGTTCATAATTACTATTTAAAAATGACTACATTTAAAAACAGAGAGCACTCTTAAAGCTAATATTTTTTACAAAAATAAATTCTGTGTTCTCACATCCTTGGTTGTACTTGATACAGAAGTTTTATGAAATAGATTTTTATTTATTACAAATCATATTATAAATCGTTTTATCCATTAGATAAACAGATTCAATAAAGAGAAACAGGAATATGAGGGCCCTTCACATTTATCTGCTTCAGCAGTTAGTTGTATTACCCGAATGTTTGTACATGTGGTTTCTTTGATGGTTGATTTTTTGTTAGTGTTACCTTCTTCCAGCATCCTCTACTCACCTCAGTCTTCTGAATAGGACTTGGGGTAGTCTTGAAAGACCCTCACACAGCATAGACCTTGCCGAGATGCGTAGATATTGTATCATGTATTACCAACAGAGCTACGTGTTAATATTTTCTCACGAAATGGCACTATTCCCATTTACTTATTATTTAAATTTTAAATATCTGAATCTCTACCTTCATTGTTTTTGCCACGCCATAAATCAGATTTTAAGGTCATGTCTTCAAATTTTTACAATTTCATATTTTAAGTACTGTGTTTTAATAATATTATTGTAACATGTTAAAAAATGATATAAAAATAATAAAAAATAAGAGTGATATAACGTAAACAATACAATGATTTAGCTATACTATTTCTAATTCCTAAATAAAGGTCATAAGTTTAATAAAATATAAAGTTTTATCATTGTATTATGTACATCATGTTGCATCTATACTAACGTTATTATAAATGAGAAATAATTAATAGAAATTAGCTTAATCTATATAAAACCATTATGAAACAAGTTATTCCGCTAATTTTAATCTGAACAATGTTATTTGAATGAACAATACAAGATAGGTGCAATTAAATAAAAGTGCTATTGTAAAATTACATTTTGTTTATGCTTTTTTGACATGACCTCTAAAAACCAAATGCTAGACCTTCTTCTTACATATTATGTATATAATCCTACATATGTATATTTATACAGCCCCCATAAAGACACCACATTTTCCTAATAATTGTTATATAATTTTGTACTTAATATTACAAACAAGCAGTTACAAACATTTAATTTCACTGTACCTCACTCATGTCCATTTGAACTGGATCGTAATTAGCATCGCTGGCCCTTTTAGTGGAATTGCCATGTATCCCGTATGGTATCTTTCAAACATAATTTAGTGATAAACCATTAAATAATTTACAAGTCATTAATTTCATATATACTTATCGATAGCAGAAATTTATAGTTAATATTGGACTAGCAATAATCTTATAACAAATATCTAAATTATTTATATAGAAACATAACTTAAACACTTGAACCCTAGAAACTACCAAACAAGAAATTAATAATACATACAATGAAAGAAATTTCGATAATGACCAATGAAGTGTAGTGGTTATATATATGTAAATCGTACATTAATTTAATATAATATATAATTGCACTGCTTTGTAGATTTATGTCACACCTAGTTAAAGTATAGGTCAAGAATAACTAAATTAATTTCTAGATGTAAAGTTTCAAAAAGAAAAAGGAAAAACATATTTGCTGATAATTAAGAAATTATACATTCACTTAAGTACCTACCTCAGAAGCCATGTCGAGTATGTATACTAAAAAATTTCTTAAGCGTCATGGATGCCGAGGTAAAGATGCGCCATCAATAAAATAAGTATAGTAATATTCTAATATTTATCAGTATGTATATACTTACCTTTGGATCTTCTGAATTATTACTATTGTCTCCGTCACTAACGTAATTCGCTAACGAATCCATAATGGCGTGAAAACGAGGCACGAACTGTCCAAAATTATTACGACTATCGTGGCGCGTCGATCCTAGACTGTCTTGCGCAGAAACGCCATTGGTCGAATGTTTAACCAGCATGTATTGTGCTTTTATAGCGCTTCCATCGAATGGAATTAGCGGAGCGGAAGTGGAATGAGAGAAGTACAGGAAATGCAACACAAGCGGCAAAATTAAGGCGCGAATGCGAAAATTTCGTTGCAATATCTTCCCGTTGATGGACAATGATTGAATCTGGGATAATTGAGTTTCGTTATGACTGTTTATCCTCATAATACAATCTAAATTGATCTAACAGTGAGATAAAAATCATTTCGAATTAAAAGTATATATTTTATTACAGCAGGAATAGAAATTAAATTAATGGACAAAACAATACATTCTTTTTAAAGTAATAAAATGTTAGAATTAAAGTTTCTAGTTTATTTATGTTAGTATTGTATAATAATTATATTGAAAATTTCATATTTCATAATATTAATAATTTCTTTTTTGATATTCCTTAATATGTGAACTACCTTATATTTCGTGGAACTACCTTGTACATCGAACTACACACAGTAAAGCTTGGGGAAAACAACAAGCTTTGGTTTGTTTTTGCATTTGAATTTATGCAAAATAACATTACAAACGGATGCGATTTTGGTGCTATGTTTGTTGAGATTTAGTACCAGATTGGTGTCATACTGGGACCAAACAGTTAATGGGGTACCACATTTAACAGGTGTAAACTCCGGTTTGTGAATCGGATGCTAATTAATTCTATGACGACAGTAAATGAATTTAATGATTTCCGGTGTACTCGAAATGGTCACCATACTTTTAAAACAGTTATATAGTTTAAAAAAGGTATTCTAAAAATTTCGAAACTTTTTTAAGTAATTAAAAAAATTAAGTTTGTAATAAATTTTTATGACATAAAGAGCAATTTTTAAAAATAATTTTTTAAATGAATATTTTAGTACACAGAAAACAATTCTTTAAAAAAAAGAATTCATGTTTTCCAAATATAAATTTCGCGCTTACCTTTATTTGAACAAATAAACAGTCTTGTATGTGTATTGAAATTATATCTGTGTACATGCAGTTACAGATGAAATACATCGTCATACAAAATCTACCATATAAAATACTGTATATACCGCTGACAAAGATATTCCGTTGGTTTTGTACAATAACAGAAAGGCAGTTCGTGGGATGCGAGATCGTCTTTATTTACGAATGAATCCCGCAGCCAGGGTTACACTAAAGGTGCACGAAAGGTGTTGCAAAGGTGGGCCGATGCTAGAGAACACTCGCATTGACGTTTACGCGCGGAGAAGCGCAAGCCGGCGTGCAGGGGAGTCGTGAACAAACCGGGACGCAACAGTCGCTCACCAGACTTCGGGCTGGAAGTATCGTGAAAGATATAGTTTCGCGCTTTTGTGATATTTCATGATTTAAACCTGAAATACCTGTTACGAACATTATCCGAGAAAGAAATACCGTGGATCTAATTATTAAGGTGAGTGATTTCATTCATGTTTCTTTCATCATGATCACGGAAACCTAGTGGCCCGGGCAGCAACCCTTCGATACGCTGATCGAAGTAGTATCTCGGTACACGCGTACCGCGACGTCGATTCTCTCGTTCCACTCGGATCTACGTGACCCCGTTTTCGACTTAAATCATAGTCAATTGTTTTTAACGGACAACATCCTCCATAGCGAATTTTTTGCCTTATCACGATGGCCCATGGAGATTTCGGATATATCCTTGTGTGTTTTTTTAATTATTCACATCTCAACCTACAACCCGGTTTAATTGACAGAAGTGGAGTAGCGTCTGTGATTTATACATGCTTCGTTTTGCACGCATGTTCAGGACGTTTAGTTTTAATTATTCGCAATTATTACGCCTTGCATCCCAAAAATAATGATGGTAATCTGTTCAAGTAGTATTTACAATTGAATGCTTCGATTAAGTCTCCATGCTTGCTAGGAAATCGTACAAATGAGTTTGATTAGGTTATAAGGTGACCCGTATTAGCGCGTCTATAACACGCCATTCGTGTTGTTTATAATCATTCTCTCTCTCTCTTTCTCCTTTTCTTTCTCACACCATCTTTAGTCGCTATGTGTAAAGCAGAAAAGTCGTGAGTAGCGATTGTCACGAATAAAAATTTCTATAACTTTTAATAACAAAGATTACGGTAATGTTTAACTTATGTTCACACATTCAAAATTACACACTAACTGAATCGATGATTTCATTAAACCTAGTGATTCAATTACTTGACACTCTATGGAATACCTAGATCGTTTAATGGGAATACGAATTACCACGTTTGTAACGATACGAATAAAAATAAGTTGACGTCATGTATAATACATACCAAAATGTCCATGAAAGCGATAGTGTAAATACATCATCTTCCACATTTGTACCGTATACCTTATATTCGTGTCCCCTTAATAAAATTCGTAGAAATCGTTTCCAACCTTTTCATAAAGATGACATCACAGTTGATATTTGTTTATTCGAATTTTTGCGCTATAACGATGTAAAGTGCATGTTAACATATCAAATTAAAATTTAAAAAATATGTAATTAAATATTACCAATTATATCAATGTTGTAATGCAGTGTTATTACAATCACTATTTTGCATTGGTAATGATCGATTTCATTTAAATTCATCTACATTCTACAGATGTAATTTGCGATGTACAAATTGAATGTATTTCGCCGAAATTCAAGCGCAATAATAAATTAAATAAATTTAACAGATAATTCCGATATATACACGTTTAATCGATAAAATTAATTTCACTTATAAAATGAATCGTCGTTTCTGTACACAATTCTTACAAATGATGTTCCCTGTTTCGATGTAGCAACTTAAAAAAAAAATTTGTTTTGCAAAAGGGCAAGACTCAATCACTTCATCGGCAGAAATGAAGGTAAAGGTTTCGAAACTGAGTTTTAAAAACGACCAGTGCTAGTCGCGCCTTTTTGTCCCGTCCAATTATGTTCTAACCTTTGTGATTTCATATCGACCGCAGGAACCCGCGCACTTATTCGGTTCCGATGATGAATAGTCGCTTTAGGAACACGCTGGAGGACCATCAAGTTCCTCGTCGTAGAAATTGTCGGAAATACATATCAAGGATAAAAAATACGAGCCGTCGCAGCTGAGCGGAAATTAATTTAGAAAATACGGTTTCCCAGACGAAATTATTCTGTTCCTACTGAATCGACGTCGGCAACAGCGTTCGATGGTTATTAATTAAATCTAGCTCACGCCGTTGAACTTTTTGTCAATACTTCTTCCGGTAATTACGGACTGCTTCTGTCTCGTCTCGTCTCGTTTCGTTTCTTTCTTTACCGTGCGAACGTAGAGATATCGTTAAAGTGGAAACATCGTAGGAACTTTGTAGTTCCGTTAGCGAAGAAAGCGTTAAGTTTGCAGAAATGCCTATACTTTAACACTGAATTAGAGGAGGTAACTGTAACAACATTGCGTACGAGATTAAGGTAACGTAATTTGAAAGCGGCCAACGGTTTCTATAAAGAAATGAGTAATATAAGAATTTAGATTGAAAATTGCCAAGTAAGTTGATGCGTATAAAGTCTAATAAAAATGAAGCCAGTTGGTATGGTATTAAGGTTATATTATTTTATATTGATGTTATTGGGCATAACGGAATAGGTTCGACGAATGATTTAAATGGGCACACGTTTGTGTCTTTTCTTTAATTCTTTCTCATCATGTTCAATTTTACCGCACGCAATGTAGCTTTTAACGTTCATGATCTAAGAATTGATTATCGATCGACTCTGATTTTATTTATGCGTATACCAACACGTTTTCAGAGATATAAATTTAGAAATGTGTTTCATAAAACAAACATAATTCGAGAAACTTATTAAACTTTTTATCTGAAATACTTGTAAGTTAAGTTATTAAACTCTTCTCAAACTGATAGAAGTTTGAAGGGTTGTTTATAAGAGCCCATTCCAATTTCCTGAGAATTCTTAGTTCGAAGATCTTTTATGCTTGCTGCAAGTGTAGGTCTGGAACTGGTTGAATATTTTTCTTTATTTCTTTTTTAGTTTGTTCGTAACAAACGTTTAGTTTTTAGTAATAAAGATCTTAACACTTTGTCTTGTTTTATTTACCAAATCCATAAAAAGGATATAATTAAGGTGATAATACTTTCCGAATATTTTGACAGATAATTCGAGGTGTTTATTTATTCTAAATCCAGTTATTCTGTTTCGATTTGTTTCAAATTATGATAAAGTGTCTCTATATGGTATAATTAAATCATTCCGATTACTCGTTATCACCATTAATAGTTAATTTCTTCAATATATAAACATTCACTTGATATATCTGTAGTTAATTGCTTTTCCCAACCTCCTGGATAACTCAATTCGTGTTTGATCCGATTTCCGCCTAATCTGTTCGAGATATCGAACTGGTGCAGGTTCAACTACCGTTACATGTCGAAAACAACCGGCAAATATAGTACAATAGAATTCGTAGTAACTGGAAGACGCTCCCGTGAGCAAGCAAACGAACACAGTTTTACTTTTACCGCCTCCTAGAGGATGTGATAATCTTCGATCGAAAAAATTCTCTCGGATCCTGTTCGTCCGGATGACGATACTGTACGAGTTCTTCGTTTCCTTCCATCGTTCATCGTTTTCCTCGCATATACAGGATGTTCAGTAGCTGTTGGTAGAAAAGTTGAAGGGTTAGTCTACAATCCAAGATAAGACGAAAATTACGAATAACAAAATTGCATTTTAAGCTTTGTTTTTTAATTATTAACGTTGAAAAATGAAGCGAACTATTCTTAAGACAGACAGTAGTACACGAAAGGTATAAGAAACCTCAAAACTAATGACACCAGTTGACCTTCTAAAAATTATGAAAAACGGTTTGTTTGATATTTGATGCCACGGAATGATTTTACAATAATTGATAAAAGAAATCGGTGAGTTTGCAACAGATAAAAAAATTAAACCCGTGTACTCGTTCAAATCCATATTGAAACTAGTTCTACAGGATTCTTGAATGGAAAGAACTAATGTTTTTGTTGACATCTGCCCCTGCACATAAATTATCCTCACACACAGTGATCCTGTCGAGGAGAGCCAAGAAAAACCCATCCACGTACTATGATTGTTCTGATCGCAAGAGCCTATAAGAGAAAGATCGCGTACGGCCATAGAAAAGTCTACAGATGCACTAAGGATTGTGCTTTCCGCTTTTACCGTTGGAAACGCATTGCCCCTTGTAGAAATGTAAGATGGAGGGACAATAGAATGAAGGGAGACGGTACCAAATAGATGTTTTGTAAACGTTCCTACCTACTCTCTTCCATACGATTATTGGCTAGACGAGGAACTTTGATCACATCATGTATGAAGGACAGAAAAGAATAAGGAACTTAGGGTCGAAAAATTTTAGTAACAGGTGATGCATCGCAACAGTTGACGAAACATACATACTTATTTTGTTCATGTCAATGCAACGACGCCTTTACGGCTGATTTTAGATCGACATGTAGCATTTAATGTTTTATAAGTGGTTGAATTTCATACCAGCCATTTTTCTGTTAAACATTATCGCACCTGGTATGCTTATTTCAATCCATATAACCGGGTGTTTATTCATGCTAACCGGTCCGTTGTTTCACCAATCTATTTAACTGATCGCCGCATTCGTTAAAAATTTCATTACATAATATGTTTCTGTAATGTGTTTTAACTTGCATTACACGTGCGTTCATTATTTCTAACCAATGGCTCCTCAAACTCGTAAATGAATGTTATTATTATTTAATGTTATTTCTGCTGTTTATGTTGGTTCTGTTTTTCTTATGTCATATTGCTCTTTTCTCTTTCTATGGAGCGTAATTATTTAAGAAACTATGTACTATATATGTATATATAGCACATTTTGAGTACCAAAAGTTTTTGTATTTTTTCGTATATACTTGATTTAAGATTTAATCTTTTAAGTCTCTGTATGAAGGATTATGGTGTCATTCCTGTGACTGAAATTACAAGTGGGATTGTGTAGCCCTTTTGTTATTATCATTGTTGTTATTGTCGTTTCTCAAAAATAAAAATCTCAGTTACAAATATCTTATCGACTAACGGGGGTGTCCGCATTGCACTGAATGCAACAATAAGGTTCAATGTTCGTATGCAACGGGTGCCCGCGAGAAATGCGCGATTCGATGAACGAGACCCCCCTTGTACTAAAACCTAATCTTTTCACAATACAATAAAATAATGAAGAATAGAATAGAAATAAGTTTGATAGGTAGTTGCTCTTTTATTATCAAAGCTGTTTACATCTTTAATGTTGTATTAAAAGAATAAGCATTTAACTTCGATCGTCCGCACGTAATACATTTTATTAGTCACATTGTGTTTGATTTAATTAAATATAAAACTCACAACATTGTATTTGATAAGTTGTCCGAGCCCCTGTCGTATTAAGCTGAGAAAAGGTTAACTTATGTCGCGTAACATTTCCAAAATACGTTAGGACTTTATTCGAACTAATGTCTTCGTAATATCTGATTTACTAAATACATCATCAAGTTCTTATTTTTCTATGGATAATTGCAATGGTTAACGTTTAAATATTTTATGCAGATAGAATTGTTTACAGTGAAGGATAAAAGTAAGTTTAAATGTCAGCAGTACGAGAAAACATCAATGTTATACAATGTGGATTATATTCACACAGTATATGAACGTAGCACGAATACTATGATTAAAGATCATCTATATATATACGAAGAGGTACAACGATATCACAGAATAGATGAGTATTATTAATATAATATAAAATGTTTAATATGAAAGTTACTGATACTCATATGTATAAATTCTGACTTTCAACTTTTTGTTGTCCGCAACTGTATTTAACAAAATTAAAAACCAATTTAAATCAATACAACATATTGTTTATGAAAATTTTTTAACTACTTCACGTTACAAAATTTTATTTTTTAGCATTATGGTTACGAAAAAGTATTCTAGAAATATGCTCGATTATTTTTGTGTAACTACAACGTAACAAAAACGAGGTTCTACAATGTAAATTGACTAAAAAAACGTGGAAGTTAAAAGTTACATTAATCAAATGTTAGTCTTTAACGTTAAAAGATGCATATATTCGAAGAAAGACAATAAAGTACACCTGCATATGGTTTTCATCAAATTAGCGTGAAGTTCGATGTTTAATCTATGAGTCCTTTTTTTCGCAAGCTATCGTAGGATCATTTGCATTGCCGCTGACATTATAGATTTCTTCCCTTATAGATAGCGTCTATGAGGCAAGCTGATAAGTATCTTAATTTTAAAAATCGCTTCTTGTGTTTTAATTTACGCTACATCGATTTGCAGGACCTCGACGATCTGATTTTCGTCCATTTTTAAATGTTAACGAATGGAAAAGTGAGACCTAGAACACAATTCGATTTCCTTAATTTTCGTCTTACTTTTGACTTGTAATGTTACCCCTCTTCGATTTTCCACAAACCGTTTCCGAACACACTGTATACGTATCCCGTTTTCTCGCTTGCACTCGCGCGCGCAACAAGGAAGACTCGAGCCTCAGCGCGGTTCCGTTATCCGCGGTAAATACACGTCGAGCATCCTGTAACGTTTTGCCTCCGGTGAAAATAAACAATGTATACGTAGCGACGTACGTTACCGATCCGACGCATGCACACACGCGGTGTGCATGAAATCACCGGCTCTACCCGGAAATTTCGCCTGCACCCTTTAACCCCGTACCGTATTTACTAACCATGTGCTTGACACGCTGTCGTCGTTGATCGATGTCGAGTTACAATTGCGCGCAGGACCCGTAATGCAGCGCGTGATATGAAAACTAGCGGCGGGAATAAGATTTTTTATAGAAGAGTCGAGATGAATTATTATTTATTTATTAATCCGTCCACACTTCACAGATTATGGGTACAGAAACGCTTATAATCTATTATATACACTATTGCTCTTTCGGTGTAATATGCAACAAAAACCAATCAAGATGATGTCAACAAAAAGATAAGGAATAGTCTACTCTAAACTAATAATAAACTACTTGGGTCTATTTAACCAAATTAAACTAAACTAAAATGTCTAAAACTTTAACCACCATTTCTTTGGTATTCATTGCCACTGTTTAATCTCGCCGTTTTCTCAAACTCTCTACTACAGATACACAGTCCTTTATAGTCTCCCCTGCCAGAATTTTATTAATTTCTTCTTCCCAATCATTTCTGTTCTCAATACTCTGTACCTATCTCTCACAATGCTTCTGTACTTTACTAATCATCTACAAGTTCACAAATGCCGAAAATTCTTCTCTTCCAAACCACATACTCTACACATTATCCATTCCTCATTAAATCTTATCGCACATACATTCCCACATCTTAACCTGGCCCACTGTTCTTTGAAAATCCCCTCTATGTCTCTCCTATTCCAATAACCCTCCACACCTATCTCCTTCTTCTTTTTTGCTATTTTCTAGATATTTTTGTTGTATACTTTTCGTTTCCCCGTGTGTTCGCTTTAATGTGTGCAATAACATTCCGTTAAATACGGAAACGACGACAAACACGTAACGGAGAAGCCGATTGTGATGCCGGCTGGGAACATATGATCGATTTGTCATACGAAACTTTCATCTACCTTTGTTAATAGAACAAGAATCAATATATCCGGTTATGTAAAGTGCGTACGAATGCACCCTTGAGTTAATGAAATACACAATCCATATTATCGTATGGCTATTTATATCAGTATAGGGATTGTATAAGCAACCAGTTGCATAGATGAAAAATGCGAAGTATATGCAAAATATGCGATTAAATTCTTAAAATTGCGTCCTGCTTTGTATATTCTTAACTTAATTTTATGCTTCGTTATATTCGATTAATAATTTTTATGTTTTCTATAGTTAGCCTACCGAATCGATACAAGCCTTGAGTTTGACTGTTTTTCGGCTCAAGAATTGAAAAGGGTGCCAGATTCAGACTTGTGAAGTACTTTGGGATCGAATTTAATAGGATATTAGATACAGGGTATCAGTTTACTTGATAAGAAACTATTGATTATTATAATGCACTATTATAATTTCTCTAAATCATTTATTAAATATTAAATCAAAAATAATATTTTCTAAATCGATTGTATAGAATGTAATGGAATCGATCGAACCCAGTCAACGTCGTAAATTTCTTGCGACGATAAAGATTCCCATAGAGTCATTTATTTATGGAAGATCGTAATAAACATAGTTGGGGTATTTCAAATAGGCGATTATATTCAGAAACTTGATAAAATCAATCGAATAAGTTACTGTACAGTATGAATCTTGGGAAAAAGGACACAACTTGGTATAGTCTCATAATAAAATTCAGTTGCCAACAGTACATACTTATGTATGTATGTATGTTTTCAAGTAGCAGAATATCGACAGAAATAATCTTGAACACTAAACGTATTTCCGTTAAATAAACGATTTTATCGTTTCAAATAAGTTTCCTCGATCTTCGAAGCAATTGATCAACCAATGATCACTGTTTAATCGTAAAAATTAACAGTAGTTCGAACCACTATGCAAATCTACTAAAGGCTCGCAGTGAAGCTCTACGAACCAGCCGCGCAACATCTGCGTCGAAAACTAGGGGTATCAAACGTATAATCATTGTATGGGGAGACATGGCCAATCGTATTTATAATATCTGCATAATACATTCTCAAAAACCCGTTCGTAGCTTCTTGCGCCATCGAAGGGATGTACAAAACATCGACGACAACACGATGAGAGGAAACCATGATCCATGGGTGGGGGTTCCGGATGATGGGGTTGAATTAGGCGTCGGGGCGTGCAATGGCTCGAATGAGTAATTCGAATCGATGGCAAAATCTGTCTCGACTCGTGCTTCTCTCTGCCTTTCGCTCTTTCTTCCTTTATCATTCTTTCCCGCCCGTCTAGTCGTACGAAGTGAAAAGAAAAAGCAACCCCTCGTCGGCTCCACCTAACCTCATCGCTCGCTATAGATTCTCTCGAGCCTAACAAACAGATTCGATCGTGGTTTACCAGTTTCAGCGAAATCTCAGGTTTGCCTCGAGCATAAGTTAATCGCTTAGTTGCTCCGGTCAAAGGGACAGATACAGTTTATGATATTGCCGGACATTGTTGCAAAATTTGAGGTTTAATATCTTCAGTTGATAAACGTGAATTCTGTAGATTCCTGAGAATGATCCTGGCTAACACGTTTTAGGTTTAATATCGCATTACGTTCAAGGCGATCGGATGCGTGTAATCACCATAGAGGGTATGTTACGCGACGCATTTGGGGTTTATTGCGTTTGTGGTTTGATGGTTTAAGACGACGGGTGGGAACGTTCAAGGACTAAAATTGTATTTAGATGTTCTTGAGTGGGAATGACAAATACTTTAAAAAAGTGTTAAGAATTTAAAGGACCTTAGGGGAATTGAAGTTTCATACATATGTTCGCTAAGTTTCTTCTTTTTAATGAGAACCGAAGATATTATAAGTCATTAGAATTTCCGGTAGAAGAGCTCCTTGTATCTTTCGATGGTCACAGGCTTGGATACTAGTAATTGTATAATAATTATACCGTTCACAATCATAAAATGTATTAATTAGCACACTTTCATTGCCGTCTTCAGGTGTAAATTGTATTCTTTCAAAAAAATGATATCCATCCAATTATCACGGTCAGAATTTCTAGGGTATAGTAATTTATTACTGATTAATTAATAGTATTAGCATAGATTAAAAATTAGGAAGTATATGATTGGACACGTGTCAATGTTACTTGCACGCAACGGTGATCCTTTTATGAAAAGTATCATGCGTGTTCTTCCGCCCACGCATCGACCTAACACGACAGCTACAAACTCTAGAATTAGGTAAATGAAATCGTTAAAGAGGACAGCTCGCTATTTTGCCTTAAACAGTACTGTTAATTTCTGAAATTTTACACTAAATTAATTATCATTATTATAATTAGACTGTGAATTTTTATGCAAATTTATGTTTTCATAAGTGTAACTGACAAAATGGACCGAACTAGAGATTTGTTTAATGTTTTTAAGGTTTGAATGTATACTTTATTTGAGATGCTTTGCATATATTTGCATGTTAAATGTACTGCATACTTCTTCACACATTCAAAATTTTCTATAAGTACTTAAAATTCCGCAGTCTATCTATAATAATAACGAAATCGATTTTGTTTCATATTTTTTTTCTGTTTGCTGAAAAGTTCATTAATACCCAGTCGTAAAGCTTTTAAATCCAAATTGATGAAGACTTCAAATTGCGTTCGCAGCGAACAGTAGTCTGAGAGCTAATCTAACAAAGTTCTTGAAGAATCACCGTGAATCCTCGTTCGACGCAGAGATATTCAGATTCTGAGTGAAAAAGTCATTTTCCTGGCTGGCGTTCTCGTGCTGCTAAGACGTGCCATTACGAGATTGGACAACCAACAGACAGGGATGAATATGAATATCTATTGCGTACTCCGTTAGAAAGATAATGGCTCGAACGAAGAGCACGGGTAAACGCCGGTTTCCTGTTCGAAACAGGAAGTATCGTTCCTTTCTTTTACGATCGTCGAAAATCGTCGACGAAGTCTGGTATAATCCTTGCTAAATCCGTCTGGAATTTTTCATTGATTTCGATGGATACGTGCAGATATCCTTCACTTCTTCTTCATTTTCCATTCTTCAGTAAAGAAGGTATCAAAGGTTAAGCTAAAGTGTTTCATTTATATTAATATCAACAAATTCTTGAATATTAATTACAATGAAAATCTATTCGGAAGTCGATTAAATCTTTTTTAATATAGCAAGAAATAAACATGTAATATTCTCGCGAATGGATGCTGTTTCTCTTAATTATCGGCCAACGCGTAGAATTTGTATAGAGAAACTTAATTAATTCCCTGGCTTAACATCGTAGTCCATGTTACGTACTTTGCTTCGAAAAATAATGCTGTATAAAATACGGAAATTATTTCCTTCCTAAAAACGTCTCTATTAGAAAAGAAAGAATGCTCTGAAAAGAAAAGCAAACGCGAAAGAAGTTGTGCGTTGAAAAATAGACTTAATAAAGTTAATCAAACAAAACGAGCAAGGTGAAAGAAATTAAAACCAACAAATAATGTAGAATTTATCAGTAGGGTTTATAAGACCTCTGTAGCTAATTTTTATAAGCAAGTGTTGCAGTGTGGTTATACATTTTATACATGTTACGTTAGCATAGATATATGACAGTAGTAATACGATACTGTGTTACTATTTTAGTATCTGCCTGTGATACTAAAAAACGAAGCTATTTATATTTTCATAACGAGGTCCCGAGGGAATGATCACATTAATTACAGTAGCATCAAACATAAGGCTAGATTTCAAGGTGCACGAAGCAAGAGTTGACGTAATCGACAACCTGTTCCCGATGACGTAAGAAACTAGTCGCACGGAGGACACCAAGACGCCGTAACCAAAGAAAAATCTTCATCTATGTATTGGTTTCTAAAAAAAAGTCGATATTTTTATGATTCACTTTTTTTCTTTTTTTTTTTTATTTATCAAACACTTGATATGTCATACTAAATATTATACAATGGAATGTTATTATCTATAAAAAAAATTGTTTTCAGAATCGAACCAAAAATTAAAAAACAGAGACGAAAAGGTTACTTTAAATCATTTTCTTTTCTATCTTTTTTAATCGGTTTAAATTATGCAAAAATAAGGAGAGAACATTATCTTTGGCATCGTGTGTCAGTTGAACTGAAAATGGTTAATGGAGCTGCGAAGTATGATATTCAATCGCGCTATATTTGTTGTACACGCATAATCACGATCACTACTTCCGTTCTCCATAATGCGAACCAGCAAATCATTAAAGTAATCCCGCCCGCTTAAAAGGCGACGTTCGCACATGATTATTTATAGCTAGGGGAGGACTTATTTGCAATGGAAAGAAATGACCGATGCAATTTACAACGTGAACAGTTTACGAGCGTGACAAATTTCGAGATTTTTAGAAAATTCCTTGAGAAAGATTGTGTATAATAAATTGGAATTATTCAGTTTATATTTGGCGCACATTTGACACACACATACACGCGCGCGCACATTTAACTACAATTGTACTATTTTCGCTTTCAAATATATCAAAGTTCCAAATTTCTAACCACTTTGTTGCATTCAATCGTGGAGATAAAAAACCTTAGATCTTTGCAAATGTAAGCTTAAATTACATACGGGGTAGCTTTAAGATCAATACCAGCGCAAGCTTTATAGTAATAAATTTTCCCCTTCCTTTTTAATAATTTCTCATGCCAAGGAAATAAAATTGAGATTTCGGTTCTAGACGAATTAATAATTCAGTAATATATTATTCTGTTTCGTGTTACACCTTCCTTTTTACATTACACAGATAAAACACGACTACTGTACATCCTTATTTATTGCGAATTGCACGTAGATAGATTTATGCATTAGGAAATGTGCTTCTTCAACGAAACAAGTCATGCGATAATTATGATTTTATCGGAAAGGCAAAACGAGCGGTTGCTCGAGCAATTTGCGATAGTTATTACGAATCTAGGTTCGACATCGACAGCCGACAAATTTCACGGTGCCCTTTCTAGCTGACGCGACGCAGCGTTTGAAAACACACGAGCAACGTGTAAGAGCGGTTTGTAACGAGCGAAAACATTCGAGGCTTCCGTGACCTGTGTTTAACCCAGTTAGGGTTGCCATTCTGGTACACGCACTCGTCGTTACAGGTTTCGCCGCGTTTATACTGGAAGGTTGATTGCGAGATAATCGAAAAGCGTTCGAGTCGCCGTGGAATCGCGATGGACCAAAGTAGAGCAGCAACCGGAGAACCAGCCTCGGGGGAAGAGGCTGGCTCGTCAATGCTAACAGACGAGCGTACTCGTAGAATACTCGTCCCTGTCTGAGAAATAAAAATCAAAGATTTCTTCGAGTTCATCAGATCGGTAACTAGACTATGTCTGATGAAACAGAGTCGAAACAGAATCAAATTCAGTGAACATGTTTGGGGGGTTCACGAGGGAAAGGGGAAATCAGTTTTAACGTACGATACTATAATAATAACATATAATAATAATAATAATAAATATTATAAAATAAAATGTTTAGTTTAACATTTTTTTCATACGTTTCTACTATCATGTCGCATTGCAAATTAAAATTTGTTCCCAATTTTATAAAATTAACAAAACATTGAAGTATACAATATCATTGGAATAGTTTTCACTTTTTTTGGAACTTGATGTATTATACGTTAGCGAAGAATAAAATTATATTTTATTTTGACATATCAGGAAATATGAAGTTGTGATCTTATAAAATGAATTTTCTTTTTCTAAACAATCCTAAACCGATATTCTCTCTTTTTCCTATAAACCCATCATTTGTAGAATGAAACAATAATTAATTTCAGATCCTTTAAACAGCTTCAATTTAGATTTTCGAACTTTCTCATTTAAATTGTAGTTTATGTTTATGAACTTGCAAATTAAAAAATTCAAGTTTTCCGATATGCGTTTTTTCGAAATACAACGTTCGCATATTTTGTTTTATTGAGGATAAGCTTCGTTTGCGCGAAAAAAACATAGTAGACCTTTGATGTACAAAGCAGAAAGGAGTGGAAAATAGCCTTTAGCTTCGCACGGCTTAATAATCGAGCTGTCAGATATAAAAATGAATTCACGTGATAAAATTGTGCGACAGCCACGCTAGTTCGTACCATATTTCATTCACGTCGCTCCTATGAATTGTCTAATGATCGGCTCGATAATATGTGAATAATTCATCCTCATCGAACATTTGAAGTCTCATTCTTTTCTGGAGAGAACATTTTCTTAATGGATTTCTACTTTCTCTTTGGTCTATTAATCTTTAAAATTTGTTAAGCGAATTTTCTTCTGAATGTTTTTAAACATCCTAACGATACCTAATGCGGGTAATTCTAATATCCGTTTCCTGTAGAAGCTGCTTTTGACGTTAAAATAAACTTTACAATTGTTGATACTTGCGTAAATATAAATTCGATCAATTCTCAAAATACAGTAACGCTATTGTTGATCAACGGCCACAATTTAACAATTTCCTAAACGACTAAACTTCCATCGCTTTCAAATATTAATTTCTAACAACTGTTGTTATGTTTCAGAGTCACATTATGCTTGAACAATAATTTATTAGTTTTACATCAACTAATTTAAATTAATCTGTTCGTTAAGCGATCTTCAACTTTCGTCGCGTAGAATAAATTAGTTAATTTTCTGCTATAAATCAATATCTCAAAATCTATACGAGACATTAAAAAAGGTGTTCTTTCAAAGAAACTACACATTCTGCTATTAAAACTTATTATTTACTTCGTAGATTTTGAACGCGGGAAATTAGATTAAGGAGCAAAATGAATTTAACTTCAAAGCTAGATTAGAGAAAGAAAAAATTTAACAAAACTACCGATAACTAAATTATACTTGTTTATATCAAAGAAATGAAATTGAAAATGATATTAACAAAATATTTAACACGAAGAAAACGAAGCTTTATTTTTACTTTTCACATAAATTCGTGAGAAACTTAGAATAGTACACTGGTGGTAGTAAATCTGCAAAATATCTGTAAACTGTTACGAATTGACTGTTATTCGTCTTGACTATTATTATAGTAGTAGTTCTAGCGTTAAAAGTGCAACGGATATCCCGAAAGCTGAAGAACAATAAAGACCAAATCCTTCTAACAGTACAAGCATTGCGGTAATTTTCGTTTCCTTCTCGAAAGAATTAAGACGGTTGCTGACCGGTGATAACATTCACGAGGGAGGGTAACGATTGAACGAAACGAGCGGACATTTAATTGTGAATAGCCGTGTAGGAGGACGAATGAAAGCGAGCTAGGTGATGGGAAATGCCGTCATCTCGTAATTCCTTCGCGACGATTACGCCGCCACGTAATCAGAAGATGAGTTCTGTAATGCTAACTGTACGTGTATATATCGCTGGCTACAGTTTCGTTTCTTCGCTCGTAGGCGCGCGGATAATAAATTGCGACATGGTTAGGAGAAAAATACCTAGATAGATCTGCGGAACAAATGTTAAACATCGGTGAGTGAAACGTGAGAACGCTGAGAAAATAAAGGGTTGCAAATCAGACTACACTGCGAATATTACGATTGTTAAGCTATTTTGAAACAGCATTATTGATGAAATTTTGTATTTTTATTAAAAGTAAGCATTAGCGTAAACGTGGTTTTAAGATGACAGAAAATAAATGAAAATTTTATTAAACAAAATCGAATAGTTTGTTACGAATACATGTGCTTGCTACAAAAATAAAATCGTTTCAAAGATTTTAAGGTCATTTTTATTTTTTAAAAAGTATCCTTAATGCTCTTTTTCTGAAAGTAATAACAAAACGCATTAAATTGATATATAAAGATGTATATCATTTAAAAAGTAATGAACTTTTCAGATGATTCCACTTTTACAACACGCATATGAACACTGCATAATGCATCACTCGATATGTATATATATTATCTTAAAATACAAGATATCTTAAAGAATTATAAAATCTATTGTGAACAATAAAACGTCTAAAAATTGTCTGTTTTAACGACTTTATTACACAACCAGCTGTTTACAGGAAACCATCGTCTTCTTCATTCACCGAACTTATTTTAAGCATGCTGCATATTTACTAGATCAGTTAACTCTACAAAAACAGAGAATAGAGGAAATTGATAAAAGTAAAAAATTAGGCATCAATCAAGTGTTTGGTACTAAAATTTAAATAAATCTCGAAGATCGAATTAATAGTTTTAAACTTATGAGTGACTCAAGTAATACTCTGCGCAAGCACTCTTAAAGTAACTACCCTCCTAATAATAATCCACGTATGTAAGCCTTGTTAATACCGTTTTCTGACAACGAGGAAAACAATCCATTAATGAAATAAAACATCGATCTCCGTTTTCTCTCTTCCATTCAATCTTCGTTCCCCATAACTCACGGATAACGAGACTTGATTATTTCGGCGAATCCTTTGATTGCTTTTCTGTTTCGAGCAAATAAGGACGACGTTGGATCATATGATCTATGTTCATAGGGTTATCTGATCGAACGATCGGATATTTCTATGCAGATATCGCGTTGCAATTGTCTGGCCAACGCCATCTTCGATGTAAAAAATGATTTGTGAATCGAAGAACGTTTCCGGAAGAGCAAGTTCATCCGATGCACGATAAGTAAGCTCTTGATTTAAAGAGGATCCGAGTAGAACGGAAATGATGATGCTCTTTGGGTTCGATAAATGAAATTAAATGAAACGTTTTAAAAGTTATTGAAGGTTTACCCAAATGTTACTCCGATTCTTAATAAACCTCTGTTAATGCAATTAAATTCCACTTTAACTGTTAACATTTTATGATAGAGTTTCTAACAGAACTCTAGAGACTTGTTAGATAATATTTACAAAAGATTTCTAATAAATTGCAATTATTGATATTTGCGTGTTTTTACTGTATATTTCCTTAGTTATTCATTTATTAATCTATTACTTTCATTCTAGCAAACATATGAGATCTCCATAAGATAGAATATCGGAAATTCAATCTATCTTCTAACGAACGACCCAACATATCTAACCATCAATGAAGTGAGTTCTTATCGTTTGATAATTTCTTCCACGAATCTATGACAATTCACGTAATTAAATAGTTCATCTGGAAGAAATTGTATGTTCGTTTTGCGAATTAAGAAACGGTAATTTTATTTATATTCCAAATAAATCAATTACTGTTCATTGGATCTTAACAAATTTTATTGTCAAAAGATTTCGTTTTCGATTAGATCCACATAAACATGAACCAATAAAAATGGAGAGTAAAAGAGAACCATTGGCGTAATAGACGCCCATACCGATCATTAGTCTCTTCCGAATAGTTTGTATCTACTTCTGGAAGAAACTTTACAACATATGTAAAATGTCAGTCACGGCATCTACAGAAAGGATGGACACGACAAAGGATCTGCCGAAAAAAAAATTCATCAACACCAATCTTCTTTCGTTAAAGCTGTTATTATTTCTCTTTTTTGGAGGTATATTTAAAATGAATAATAAATTTAATACATGTTATGATCATCATTTGTTAACGTTAATAAAAGTTCTAAACATGTAATCATTCCATTAAATAATAATTAATTTTCTAATTATTTTACCAGGAATAGGATGTCTCTTCCCCTTTCTCCCTTTGCATATGGCAGAAACGGGACTGAGCATCGACCAGATCCGAATGATATCGATGATTTCGCCAGCAGTTGCAATCTTGGGTCCTTTGATCGCTGCCCCTATCGCAGACAGGTTAGCGGGTCATCAGGGAAGAAGCAATAAATCTTCGACTGGTCGTTACCTCAGGGTGATGATCGCCATTGTCTGTCTCCTCTCTGCCATTTTCTACGCTTTTCTCCTACTTATTCCGACAGTGGGCAACATTGAGCTGCCAAAAGAAAGAAGACCTAGTGTAAAATTTAATTGCGATCAAACAGGGGCAGTTGTGTTGCAAGAAAGATGCAAAGATCGTATTTCCTGCCATAGGTGGTCCGATGAAACTAGGATCGGACTATTGCTTCTGGAAAACTGTGACTACGTTTGTTATCCTATAGGATCAAAACGATGGCATTTTGATGATAACGATGGATCTACTACTTCTGAAACAACTGATTCTGATGTTATTGTTCTTGATGGCAGCGGCGAAACGACGGTAATTCCTCTTGAAAGTGAAATGTACCCACCGATGAATATTCAGGTGAATAACTGAAAATATTTGATGGAATTTATTTAAATTGGAGAATTTTGAGAAGACGAAAGAAGGAAATAGAACTGAAATTCACGGAATCTGTTGCAGGAGCAAGAGGAAATAAAAAAAATGCGAAGATTTGCCATGCCCGATAGTGAACCACCTCACTTATGCTTCAAAGATGGTGAAAATGTTGTTTGTCACGTTTATACCAAGTACTCAGGAAATTTGGCTATTAACGCTACCTTAAGCCAAGCTCTAAATAACAAAAGCGATCAAGATTGGTGTGCGTATCCTCTGGCAGAATACTTTACCTGCCGCATACCTCTTGAACTTGAAACCAGAATGACAGAAGTATACCAGAGTTGTTCTATCGAATGTAATTTAATTGATCCATACACTCATCCAGGTAATATCATATATTATGTATATTAATTACATCAGTAATATTGCCTGTAACATAATAATTTTGTTTCTAGATAGTGTCCTTACAGAGAGTCAATGTCAAAACACCGAAGATTGGTCCTACCTAGTGTTCTGGACATATTTAGCAATACGCTCAGCTGCCGATATTTTCCCAACGACAGCTGTATCTCTAATTGATGCAGCAGTCGTGATAGCTACCAGAGAAACGTCCTGTGGACGTGGAGACGTAGGCCGTCAACTAGCCTTTGGTTCCCTTGGCTTCGCCATCTTTGGCTCTCTTACCGGTTATTTATGCACTCTTATAGAAAATTTAAACTCTTTCTATTATCTTCCAATCGGTATGCACGCCGTGATGATGTTTTTGGCAACCCTCGTAGCCCTTTGTGCCAACGGCATGCCTCTCAGCCCGCCAGAATGGTGGTGGCACACTAGAAGTGGCATGCTGGCACTTCCCATGAGCGCTATCAAGAGGTACGGCAGTGAAACTGCCGCACTAGTAATTGTACTAATTGTGATGGGAACCTTCTGGAGTGTCATGGATAGTTATTTACCTTTGTAAGATCATTCGTTGGTTGCATTATGCGAAATGAAACAGCTTGGTTGATTTTAAATTACTCAATTAATGATACGCAGAGATCATTTAAGATCTATTAAATTATCATGTTTCAAATCGCTCCATTCAATTTTGTATAAGTTACTCAATAAAAATTAATTTATACCTTTTTATTTAGACATTTACAGAAGTTAGGGGGTGATGAACTTCCTATTGGTGTGGCCATGACTGTTGGAGCGGTTCCAGCGTTTCTATTTCTTTGGAAGTCTGAACATCTGGTTGACTATTGTGGCCACAGTAATCTTCTTATTACTGCCTTCACTGTGTATATTATTAGGTAAACAACTTTTTGCATAATACCACTTACAGTATAATATAATATAAACATATTTTTAATATGTGCACTATATAAAATTGAAATTTTCAGATTTACTGGTTTAAGTCTTGTATCAGAACCTTGGTGGTCCCTAATTTCAGAGGCCTTTGAGGTCTTCACACTGGGAATTATGTGGGTTACTGCCATTCTCTATCTAAGACACCTCGTCCCACGTCATTTAACTGTGACTGCTCAAGCATTACCTGTGATTGCACATTTCTGCGTTGGTATGCATTTAAAAAAAAAATCTGCTATAAATTTTAAACTTACATTCGATAAATCAACTTAATCAATTTAACAATTTTAATTTTAACTTATATAACAATGTGCTAAATGTCCTTAATTCGTTACAGGTCGATGCATCGGAGCCGTGATCGGTGCTTATATTAACGTTGACAATTACAATATCATTAAATCGTTGAGATTCGTCTATGATTGTATGGCTGTCGCTGCTGCAGCCGTTGCTATTTTATATTTTGTTTTATATCATGGCTTATTAAAACCACGGTGTCATGCACACACTATACAAGGTCCACGACAACCCCCTACAATTGTTCAAGGTAAATAAATTTGCTAATTTATATCCACGAACAATTTAAACTGATTTACATTTGTTTTATTATACAAGCTGCTATTAAGGAATATGAATTAAGTAAGCGACTTTATAATCATTTATTTATTCTCTATAGTCGTTACATTGTATTACATTTATAATGTGTAATAATTTATTTTATTGTTTAGTAAATTTTAATATTAGTTTTCTTATCACTTCGTCTCTGTACTTTTTTTATACATAGCAATGAATGGAAATGGAAACTATACGCCGCTCAGAGTCTACCACAACGGTATGGGCAGAAAAGGTCAATTCCGCTATTGAAGAATTAAAAAAGAAAGAAGAATCGTATTTAATGACACTTTAAACGTCATGTTACGGTGCTAATGATTAGACTATCGTTGTTACTGCGATAAAAAAAATGCCATTGTTATAAAAGACTTGTACAAAAAAAGTGCGTTTCTCTACATTTTTATCTGAAATTAATACTCTCTGATACTGTCATTGATTTTCCTATATAAACAGTTTTTATAACTTCATTTGCTCAAGAATACTTTGAAATACTAACAAATTTTACTATATTTGTCAGTACCGAAATGAGATTACAGAATTAATAAGGTAAAACTACTCAAATTTTGTACAAAGTCTATTTTTCTTTTTAATTATTTATTTTTGGTTTTCTTTTTTATAAATCACGTCATAATTTGTAATACTTTTTATATAAAAATGCAGGGTAAAATTATTTTTACTTATAAAATTATGTTCAGATAGTTATTTTTCTTTTGTAAAATATAAAGAATAAAGATCAGAATTTACCCTTTGTGGACGTTGAACCTATATTCCTACATTCATTATAAGTTATTAGCGTAATTAATTAGTTTACTTGTGCGTTACATGAAAATAATCAACATAGCCCCGATGCGTTCGATATATGCATTTGGTGAATCTTGAATTTAAGTTCTCTATATGGGTAATAATTATAATTGTTTACACATATATGTTTCAAGGAATACTATAACAATTTATGCATAATTAATCTGTAAAGTAAGTAATGTGGTAAATAAAAGTATGGTAAAAATCGTGATGTGTGGTATGCGAGAAAATATCCTTCTTTATTTCGATGGCTAGAATTATGATAACATACTCAGTGATATAAAATGATTAACTTTAAACTTCTCCGTCCACAAAAGGTTACTGCTATAAAATACTGCTTTATATTTAATTGAGTATTTATACCTATAACATAAATAAGTAATAATACTACTCAGTCACTATGAGTGTAAATGTAATACATTCATAACGCATTTTCATTTACAATGTTTTTGTATTTTTTATAAATACATAGGTGATCTTTTAAAATAGCAAAATCTATGACCTTGTTTCATAACTCCGTTATGTTTTAATTTTTTATGTACTTGACTGCAATTATATAAGTATTACATATTCATGATGTGTTTTTAAGAAAAAATTCCTATACCTTTTATGTGTATTTACTAAGTATTTTAGAAAATCCTAAAAAATAAGAAAAAATAGTATGTTGATATCTGAAGTCGATATATGTACACAAAGAAAACAAATAAATGAAATTGAGCAAATTGTGAAACTTCAAATTCAGCATATAACTAGAATAGATTAAGGAAAAGAGCAACAGAAGCCATAAACTCTAGAAGTATCTTTATTCTGTTGAATTTTTACTTTTAACGAAATATAAGTGGAAGAAAAAAATCAGACACTTTCATATAAAGTATATGAAAAATAGTTTTTTTTATAAGAAATTTAATTTTTAAATCTAACTGCACCTAAATATATAGGTAAATTTAATATTTGTTATTAACTGAAATTATCATTTTAATATGCATTATGACTGAACTATTTTAGGATATATAAAACGACCATCAACATTTTTTAGGGCCTTATTTTTTGTCATCTTTTACATCTCCATTTGCTTACATACATCATAATTTTAGTAGCTATGTAAATGTAGATATATCAGATATTTATGTAAAACATATTTATATAAATATCAAAAGTGTTTTACACACAAATGCAATGGAAATTTTATCACACAGTGATCTTATTTTACAGTTTGACACAATAATTTTAAATAATAAATACAAAAAATCATTAGAAACAAGTTCTGCGTAAAAAATTTTTCAACTACAATGGAAACAATTATCATCATCGCTGAAAATAATTTGAAAATTAGAAAAAAAGAAACTGTATTAAATCATATCGAACTATCGTTATAATCTTAATCAAAATTATTCTCGCTAGTGTTTTTATTGTATTTATCACTATAACTTTTGTATATGCAATGTTTAATAAATTAACGAAATAAATGTCATACCTTATAAAATATATGTCTACGCTATTAAATGTATGAAAATACATCAATAATTAGTAATTACAGTTAAAAATGTACTATAACAAAAATGAATACAGGAAAAAAATGTACAAAACAAACTAACGTGAAAAAAATTATCCGTAATGTATTGATTTTAATATTTATATAATTGATTTATTATAAATAACAAGTAGACTGAATTCCGAAAATGATTAGAGTAATAAAACTCACGAAAGATATTGAATAACTACTATTTAATTAATCATCAATAATAGTACAATCATCTTCGTTACTGCTTTCAGAGTCTATAGCGTTAGTCATAGTCGTACTCAAATCCTGATCTTCGATTTTGGATACATTTACGACATAACTTTCATTACTTGTATAGAAGTGCCTTTTCTGTGTTTCAACTTCCTCCTGCAAATCATTGTGAATAGATTCATTCGTGTTTATATTATTGATCTTTTTCAGAAGATCACTGGCAGCCTTGCAAGTAATCGAATTTCTCAACTGCAATTCAAAAGACTTCAAATCACTTTCCTTTTTAACAGAAATACTGCTAGTTGAAGCAACTGAATTATCCATATTTTCCAACATTTCAGAAATAAATGGTGAATTAGCTTCTATTAAATCCTTTAACGAAGTCTCATTCGGATCTGGTAACTCTTTAAAATTTTCAACTTGTATGCTTCGAGGTATTATACACTGGTTTTGTAAGAAATGAATGAACTGTTCTTCATAAGTTTTAGGTTGTATATGGCCTTGTTTAACAGATAACACTGAGTTATTTTTTTTCTCTACTTGTTGATTTACTTTCTTCAATTCAGAATTCCTTATACACTTATCATAATCTTGTAACTTCATATCATTTACTTGTACAGATTTATCTACCGACAAAATAAGGTGATCGCCCACGGCTCGATCAACGGTATTTCTCTTTTTAAAGAAACCGACTCCATCCATTACGTTCGTAGTACCGACCAGTTCAGATGGATTTATAACATTATACTCTACTTCGGAATTAATATCCTCATCTGAATCAGATTCATTAATACAAATCATATCAAGAGGTACTTCTTTGAGTTTGCATTTTTTATTATCATTTTTGTCTACAGATTGAGTAACTTCTTTCGTTTGATGCCTTTTCCACTTATTATATTCACGAACTATTCTATCATTAATGCATGCTAATTGAGTTACAGTGCCGTATATCTCGCGATGAAATTGTTTAATTAGTAAACGAGCATCACTTATTTCATATTTTTTAAGTTCTTCTCGCTTTGTCGCTTCGAACAAGCCTTGAAATTTCATCTTTAAATTACCTAAAATATTATCAATCTCTTTGCCGTGTGGAAGCAACCTTTGGTTTAATGTTTTTGTATTGTGCTTCTCCTTCATTTCTTGTTTTCTTAAGCTATCATAATTATTTTTCGAACTCACTAGAGCAACAGGTACTGCTTTGTTAATATTACCAGAATTCTTAACAGAAGATGATATTTGTGACGAACTGATAACTGTCACGTCTTCTGGATCGCTTTCAATTTCTATGATGCTCGGACTCATTATTATAGATGGAGTTTGCGATTCAGATAGAGAAAAACGCGATTGATTTAGAATATTAACATTTTGATTAGGTATAGTAACCATTGGAGCTGGTGCAGAATGCAATGCCTGATATAAACGCATTTGATTTATTTGACTTGTCTGATTTAGTGAACTAGAAGATACATGTCGAAGTGATACAGTAGGGTGTGGAGGTTGTAAAAAATTAGGATTTCCAACAACGTTCATAACAGGTGCATTATACATCATTGGTTGTTGAGCAATAAGGGGGTTCACTCTATGATGAACTGAATTTACTTGAGACTGTGAAATGATTGTACCATCCCCCCTTACAGTAGCGTTTTCACATTCAACCATTGTTTGTTCACACGAAAACAAGGACGGTAGTATTTCATTGTGATCGACAGAATTATTATCTTCTGACATACCGCTATGCTTATCAATCACTGATTTATTGCTATCAATAGAAATTTTCGCTTTTGCACGATTCCTTTTTCTACGTTTGGAAATAACATTTTGTGTTACTTGGGTAGGTGCAAAAGTTTGATCCTCTTCTTCCGAATTAGAGCCATTATTTCGACGCTTGCGTTTCTTTTTACGTGGACAACACTTCGATTCGTCCTTGTTCATTTTCTCATCTATTTCATCTTGAGACAACTTGTTACAGTTTTGGAATAATCTAAAATTATTTAAAATATGTTTAATGTTTTTCATCTTCATTTTATTAATGTTACTTACCTGTTCATTGTTTGAATATGTAGCAACAAGGCCCAACAAGTTGCTCTTGCATTATATAGATCTGTAGGATCACAGACAAAACATTTCCATCTTTCATCTGCTTCAATTTTTTTCCTCAACATAGCATCAAAGTTTCTTCTGATGCATTTATAACAGAAGGTATTACTACAAAAAGAACAGCAATATAAATTGCCACCATTTGCACACCATCTACAAAACATATCTGTTGCATCGTCACCTGTAAAATACAGGCAAAACACATGAAATTTGATAGTATTTTATATATTTCAATAATATATGTACCTTGCTCAAAAGTACCATCTCCATAAAAATCTCTGCATTTTGCACACAATAATGTACGTAATACAGGGTGCTCAAACATATTTTGAGCATCTACTGGTGCAGACCCAATATGTGCATCACATGCAGTGCAATGTAACCTTTGAAATCGTACTACTGAAACATCTGAAACATGAATTTGAAACTAAATGAGTTTGAAACTTGTTTAATTAGATCCAAATTTAATATATCTGTAAATATCTTTCAAATTTAAAATAGGTAATTTGTGATGGCACAAAATTTACTATCAAATACATAATAAAAGTGACATGTCTCACTAGATCAATACTATATCTCTTTTTCAAAATCCCATAAACTAAAAAATTATCATAAATGTATTTTGAAGCATAACTTCTACTATTTTATTTTTATTACTTTAATAATTTATACTAAAATTTTAAAAATCACAAAAACACAAAAGTAACATATTATATTAAAAGAATGCTAAAAAGAAAAAGAATCAACAGAGAATAAAAATCAATGAAGTGCTGTAAGTTTACCATTGCCAAATCTAAGCTTATAAAATGTATACTCCTCTTGAGAAATAGGTACTGGAGCATTTGTGATGCTCGGAAGTAGTTCTCTGGGAGTTACTGCAACACGAAGTAGGTTAGATATTATGTCGTACTATTATTTATACAAATTTGTCTTACGAGTTTTCGTAATCTTACCGTTTTCTTTGCTATCCACTTCTTTCACTTCATTCACTTGTACTTCGAGCATGCTCGAAATATCCATCATTAACGTGTTTCTGATTGCGATCACGTTCAACGTTACGTTTCAAAACACAGGTTATCGCGCCGCCATTTTCCTGCGAACGCACCGGCCTGAAATTTCGGCATGAGATCATTCGAACATTTAAAAAGATATGCTTTAAAGAAACTCTTCTATTTGAATATCTCCATTATGTCAAAGAAATAAATTTTTTCTTAAAGGATTGTAATAATAAAATTTATTTGTTTTCTGCAAGAGCTTCATGCTATAATTGTTGGAAGAAATTTCTTGACATTTATGTAAACCACTGCAAATCTTTTAATGTATAAATGAAAATTTTAAATATTCTCTCAGGCGAACGGAAACGCAACTCACCACTTTATTCATCACTGTGACTGAGAGAATGAATTTATTTACAAATGGCGACCATTTTTCAGATTTAGTTGCAAAACAGTTTGAATCGATTAGAAATTTTCTAAAATTATGACAATGACTACTAATATGGAAAGATCTGAGGAAGTATCATTAAAAAAATCTGCAGAAAAATTAACAGAGGAAATACAAAGCATGGCTAACTATAAGAGTCTTTACACCGAAATTCAGGTATACGAGAAGTATCCAATCATAATCAATACCAGTTATTAATAATAATTACCTATATATTTATGAAATTAAAAAATTATCCGACTAGAGGAATACAATAATGATCAACTACTTAGGATCTCTTTATACTTTATTAACACAGGAATGGTGAATGCTTTACAAAAATTATTTTTCTCATATTAAATCCGTAAGTAATAAGTATTACATATAACATAATATTAATATTGTTATATTACTAGAACAATAGATAATTACATAAGATCACATTTAAGATTGTATCTAATAATAAGACTCGATAGTTTAAGATCAAATTAACATTACTAATTACAAACTAAATGAATTAAGTAACTAACACAAACATAATTTACAAAAACAGAAGAAGGTATACATCATTAATGATATGTTCTTTCTTTCTGAAATAACTTTTTCACAACGACGTGACATTGATTCAATTAAACATCAATAACAATCGATTTATAATTTTGTTTTATCCCTTTCCCTTTAATATTAGAAATTTCTTATAAATTGTTTGGTTTTTTAAGTTAAATATACTTTTTTTATGGCAATTCTTAGTATTTTAATTAAATTAAAATCTGTAGTTTGAGAAGACCATGATAAGATTGTTGCAGTCACTGATTTAAAAATTGTTTCATTTTACAAACCGCAAAATCCAGTGGTTGCTACTTAAATACTACAAAGTAACAGAACTTCATTTAATATATTCGTGTAAATGTTGGTTCATAGTTTTATTAACTTAAGTAATAAAACCAACACTTTACAATGACATTGCTTCCAAATCGTTTATCAGTTTAAATAAACTTTGTTCTCATTGTGTTAAACCTATTGTTAATTACATTTATAAAAACGACTTTCCAGTGGAAAGTTTCCATCAATTTATCGAAGTTCGATTTATCTGCATTATCAAATGTAAATTTTGTTTAGAGGTCCATCCATTATATTAAATTCATTTAATTTCTATTGTATTATTAATATATTTATTTTATACATATTGCAGTCCTACTCCAATAATCAATTTCAATAGATTTGGTGCCAGAATCGCATCTAACTGTAATACCATTTAGCATCGATTCCGATGTCCTATTACTAAACTTTGACACAAATTTACGCAAAAAATCAATTTTATGTTACTTGTTACAAGGTTTGATATGTTTTTGATTTACACGATAATACAAGCTTTTACGATCTGCTACTGCAAATGTGACATCAAAATTCTGACATCAATTCGATAACATATTAGTAAAAAGGCTTCTAGCAAAAATTTGACATCAAGAAATATGATCAGCAGGGTAGCCTTATGATTAACTCGTTCAACATTTTTTTAACAATCGTCGTTAAAAGTAGAATAAATAATTCGATATTAACGAATTATTATTTTGGACGTATTTTTCTTGATACATTTCCATAAGGTAAACCAATATATGAAAATAAATTTTATAACTTATATACCAGCTATTTAAAAAATATTTACTCACCTAATAATGATCGACAATAAATATTCTTCATTTGCCAATAATCTTATTTATTTCCTTCACTCCGGAATAGTATTTCCTCTATGTTTTATCTTTATTAACCGACATACATTTGTCCATATTTATCAATTCATTGAATCTTCGAAATCACAATTATACGAACAAAGTCGTTTTTTCTAATAAATGATTAAACTTAAGTACATATTTCCCGCTCTAATAATATAATACTATATAATGACAAATGTTTGTAATTTATTAATTTCAAATAAATCCATCAGTGTTATATTTCATAATGTCTAAAATGTATCACTTATAAATTTAACATGTTAAAAATAATTTTTATAAAATGCTTATTGTATTCATGTCTTAAATTAAATAACAGTCTTGAATATGTATGTAGGAAAGATAGTCCCAACTAAAAGTCGGATTCTAAAGAACTGCAATCTGTTCTTGATTATCAGAAATGTTTGTTTTTTTTTAGAAACTTGTTGCTACTACCGCCGTAAAACGAGAAGATTTCAAAAATACATTGATGAATGCATTAAAAAGTAACGGATTAGAAACGGAAATTAGAAATACAGTGTTTCATTGGGCTAGATCACAGGTACGTAATTTTTATTAAACATTTTTATCAAACTTATCTTTGTTTCTTAATTAGATACTTTTTAAGGGTCCCTTTTCTTCTACATTTGTATCATCCACGAAACAAGCAGATTTAATTTATTTAAAAAAAGCTCAAATTCAGTGGGAACGCAGAATACAAAAATCATTAAATTCAACATGCAATGAATTAAATGTACCATTGGCACGTATAAGATTAAACGCAGATCGCGAAGAACTTGCTGAAAAATGGAACGAGTTAAGCACTTATGATATCGGTACCCTTATATTAATCACTGAATAAAAATCTCAATAAATACAACGAAGAAATAGTTATAATAAATTTAAATATTATTTTCAATTCTACTTTTAGATTTGTCGCAATATAGACCTCTTTACGCTCCAAAGGACTTCTTAGATGTGCTATTTTCTATTCGAAATCCTTCTTTCAAAAAACAACCGTATATATATATATTATATTTTAGTAAAAATTACGTTATTCTTTTGTATTTTAATTAACAATAATAATAATATTAACTTTTTAGGGATGAATTGAATTGGGAATTTAGTCACATACAAATTCGCGTAAAAACACTGACACAATTGGTATTCATATTTACTGTAGTTTACTAATTAAACATAAAATACATTATTACATATACTATATAATTTATTATTATTACTGCTTTTATAATAGAGGTGGATGTACGTAGAGTTGTCTAATAGTACGCCATTACTAGGAGTGAATCCTGATATGCCAAGTTCAGAGAATTTTGCAAATCTAGAAGAGGAAAGGCTTTACATCGGTGAGAAGGTGCTAAAATCAAATCACGCACCTATCGCTCAAGAATTTTTAAAACGTGGAGCTCCGCGTGCACTTCGTGGTCGCCTTTGGTCTCTTGTATTGGGATCTATAGTAAAAGAAAATGTAAAAGTTTTATTATTTTCCTTAGAAAAATAATTTTAAACTAAACATCTTTTTAGGATGTAGAGTATTATGAAGAATTAAAAAATATGGTACTGCAGTATGATATCGTGATAGATAAACTAATAATAAAGGTGAACAATTTTTTAATTATTTTAAAGGATGTTTTTTAAGCTTCTTAAATTTTCCAATCATTTCTTAATTTTTAGGACGTGCAACTAACAGCACGAAACGACGATCAATATTTTGTATTCGAAGATGTATTATACAAAACAATGTTATGTTTTTCTCGTGATTCGGAAGTATTAGCACCAGTCACGACTGATAGGAGTGCTGGAGGTCAAGTAATACACGCGGTTTTACAAGGAAAACCAGCCACTTTAGAAAACACCTTGGTTTTCCCACCAAGTGGTGTAATTCCATTTCATGGGTTCACAATGTATGGTATAAAAAATTTATTTCCATTTAATAACCTATATTGATAAAATTTATTGTTTTATAACATAAGTAGCTATTACTACTATTAAAATATGTTGCATTTTAGCTACGCCATTTTGTTATCTATACGATGACCCATGTGCAATGTATTATACTTTTAGAGCTTTTTATTTGCGATATTGGTTTCGATTGCATACAGTTTCTAGTCACGAACAAGGAATCGTAGCATTATGTTTACTGTTTGAGAGGTTACTACAGTGTCATGAACCTCTGCTATGGATTCATTTCAGAAATATTCACATACAACCGTAAGCGAAATTTCTTTTATTTATTTGTATAATTATAGAATTAATTGATATTTTTCTTTTAGAGTAAGGGCTGTTTTTAAATGGATCATGAGAGGTTTTAGTGGCCATTTACCGCCAGAACAATTGCTTTATCTTTGGGATTTAATTTTGGGTTACGATTCCTTAGAAATTATACCATTACTCGCTGTTGCCATTTTGAGTTTCCGAAAAGAAAATTTAATGCAAGTTAATAATCAATCAAGCATTGAGGTAAAAATGTAACTAACTAATGTTAAAATATTATGTTACTAATTGCTTATTTTTAGGCTATTTTGGCAGACTTGTCTTCTTTAAAGGTTATTCCATTATTACAGTTGGTTTTATTAAGAGAATAATATCTAACAGAAATAAATAAACGAGTTCTTCATTTGAATTTAATTTAAAAATTTTGATAGAGGTAATTTTTTCATACATCCGCGAACTTATATCCATCTTTATTTCTCTATATCTCTCTATATCTCATCTTTCAGGACTCATTTTATATTGATACAAGAATTTAGATCAATAACTTAACAAATAGCAAAGTATTTTCTATTAAGTATTAAAAGAAATAAATAATTTAAAGACTGTATAAAGTTGTTAACGTCATTAATATTCTTTGTTTGAAATCATCATTTTTTCCAGTGCATGATGAGAACGAAGGCTACGTAATATTGCCTATCTTCGGAGCTGATTTCGGAACGTAATTGCATATGTATAGGGTGACTTCAAAGTATGAATATATATGAATGTGTTCAATACAAATATTATACGAATAAAATAAGTATCCTAATAAAATGTAAAAAAAAACAAAAATTTTAATGTAATAAATGCATTTGTATTTTATAATTTAATTTAAATAATTATCAGTATAACAGCAAGTACGTAATTTTAATTTAAAATATTACGTTTATCTTTTTATTTTTCTATCTATGTATATTGAATAAAATATATACATTGTTCATATATTAACAATTTATTAAGAATATGAAGTCTTAAAATACAAATTAGAATTATTATTGCAACACTTCAAGTATTACAAAGTATCAAAAATGTGTTAAATTTTTTGTTTCTAGTAAAAAGAATTTGTAATACAATGTAGTCTTTTATTCTTTGCTTCAATAAACTTTATTTCCTTTTTAAACACACTGTATGATGCAACTTAAGATCGACAGAGATAGAAGACTTCTCTTGGAGGGGGACTTTCCTGTTTCCGCCTGTCAGCCACCGAGATCAGAGACGCCTACCTGCTATCGTCATTATATTTATAATACTTGGTTGTCTTTGCTGGATTTATTTCTGTGCTTGTAGCACATGAAAAGCATTTATAGCCACGTCGAACAGCAAGTTGTGAGTAAAACAATCATTCGATTTAATTTCTTTTCATTTTAAAAATCGGATTCGGCTGTCATTGTTATTACTACACGAACAAGGGTGGGGTGACTCTCACCCCCAAATTATTAGTCATGCACAGCTTTGTATCAGTGTGAAACACTCCATTGGCGTTATCTTGTATTTTTTTTATAAAATACAAATATATTACCTAATCACAAAAATTTAATCAAAAGTTTGGAATGTAATAAAAATATCTTCATTTCTAGTGTTAATAAATCTTTTTATTTAAAGAATTATCAAAATCTTTATGAATTGAATAATACAGAAGTGATTTGTTTATGTGTGACATTATTTTCATTAGATTTCATGGTTTAAGCAGAAACTGATTCAGAAGTTATTTTGTTAAAAACATCAAAATGGCCTGGCGTTTTAAAGCATCTAAGTATAAAAATGCAGCTCCAATTGTTCCTAAGCCAGAAGCCTGCATCAGGGACATCTCAGTTGGTTCTTATCAAACTTATGGCAATAATATTGCAGCATCTGCTGCATTTATGGCATTTAATGTGGACCATAATGGTATATCCATATGTTTTGATATATAACATATTTTATAGTTTAATATTATATTACATTTTCGTTTTTTAATTAGGATCTAATCTTGCTGTATTACCATTGGAAGATTGTGGTAGGAAAAGCAAAACTATGCCTTTGCTTCATGCTCATGCAGACACAGTAACAGATATGGATTTTTCTCCATTTCATGATGGTTTATTAGCTACTGGTTCACAAGATTGCCTTGTAAGTTACTTTATAAATGTATTATAACTTTTCTTATTTAATTATATCATATTATAAGTTAACAACATGTTTATTATTATAGGTCAAGCTATGGCATATTCCAGATATTGGCTTAGAAGAACCCCTGTGTAATCCTGAATGTACCTTTTCCCACCGTCAAAGAAGAGTGGAAGTGGTGTGTTGGCATCCATCAGCTGAACATCTTCTTACAACAGTATCATATACAAATCTATCTCTGTGGGATGTGATTTCGAAACAAGAACTATTTTGTAATTGAAATATTATGTTTTCTTTTAAATGTGATATTGATTTACAGTTTATTTTTTATTATTTAATACTGTTTTATTATATTATAGCAAACAATGAACATTCAGATGTCATCCAATCTTTAAGCTGGAAACAAGATGGTGTTCTTTTAGCTACATCTTGTAAAGATAAACAAGTGAGAATTATAGACCCTCGTGCTTCCACTTGTATTGTCAATTCTTGTTCAAGCCATCAAAGTATTAAGGATTCTAGAATCATTTGGATGAATAACAGTGACAGAATACTCACTACAGGATTTGATGCAGCAAGATTAAGACAAGTTTATATAAGAGATTTAAGACATCTGAATGAACCTGTTAAAACATTAGAACTGGACTGTAGCACAGGGTATGTATCTATTAATGTAATATTTATTATAATCATTGTACTATAATTCTAATACAAATTATATTTCATAGAATTCTAATGCCTCTTTTTGATCCTGACACAAACATGCTTTTCCTGGCTGGAAAAGGAGATACTACTATTATATATATGGAAGTTATGGATAAAGATCCATTTTTAGTTGAAGGAATTCGTCATAGTGGAGAGCAAACCAAAGGAGTATGCTTAGTACCAAAACGAGCATTGAATGTGATGCAAGCTGAAGTTAATAGATTACTACAACTCACTTCTAATATGGTAATACCTATTATGTATCAAGTTCCACGAAAAGTAAGTGCATTAACCTATAAGAATGCAATTTGTAATATATTTCTTAAAATTAAAACTTATTGATATTTCAATTTCAGACATATAGGGACTTTCATGCTGATATATATCCAGATACGGTGGGCTGTATTGCACAAAATAATGCAGCAACCTGGATCAAAGGACATGATATGCCGGTTCCGAAAATATCGTTAGATCCTGCCAAGAGAAATAAAGGAGAGGAACCTATTACAGTAAGTAAATGCTTCAATATTTTGCAGCATTTTGACATTCTTTAGGCTTCAAGAAATTTATAAACCACAGCAGAATTTGCATAGAAAAATATCAATTACTTTTTTTTATATACATTTAGATAAAATGTATAATAATGGAACTTGTTTTTTATGAATACATGAGTTTTGTTTTAATTGCACGCTTTTATCATCATCATTTCATTTCATTACCTTTTTTCTGTTTATTTATCTAGTTTTTAAATAACTATTGAAAGGCGTGTTTTACATTTTTTTCATTGTGCTATGTAATATTTTATTATTGATTATGATAAACAAAAAGCAGCAAAGTATCAGATAAAATAACTGAAGAGTGTAAAATTTATAAATGTAAAATAAAACACTATATTTTCTGATATATTGCTACTTGTATGATATGTACATAGAGAGTAATATAGAAGTAGAACATAATTTAATTATTTCTATTATTTGTGCTATATATTTATACTTTTTTTATACATTTTATTTTTTTTTAATTAATGTTTTGGCTAATAATGTACGTTTTATTTTGCATTATTTGATTTTGTTTCCTTATGTTCTGTCTATATTTTTTCACTTTTCAGATATCCAAATGTATGTTTTATAGTTTATACATTAGCACCATTCAGTGTTATTCCTGGCACGTGTAATTTAAATGGCAATTGATGTTCTGTAGCTTATTCTATCAGCGTAAGTAATCCAAAGTATGATGCGTGAAATGTAGCTATCCTTATGTTTTTAGTCAAGCGTTTTAATATATGTAATAACCACTCCCGCGTATATATATTTAAAATTTTTTTTGCTGCATTTATGTATAAAAAAATAGATTTTCATGAGTGTTCTGTACCTGTATTATTCCTTTAAATTTTTCCACAAACATACACATATATAATACAAACATGCGTATTAAACATGTAAAAATATCTGTAGCATCGTTATCTTGTATGGGAAAAAATTTTGTAAACGGAAGTTTTTAGTTTAAATAATTTGCGTCATTAAGGAATTTACCGTACCTTTAGGTACACAAGGGAAACTTAGCGACCCTGAAAGAGAACGAACAAGAAATAAAAATAGAGCAGAAGCAATCGAAGACCGTGACCATCGCCGCATCAAAAGCTTATGTAAAAACTCAAGAGTTAAATGAAAAAGAATTAATATCCGAGAATGAAATTGAGAAAATAGAAGAATTAAAGAAGGTCGAGATCGAAGATGATAAAAATAAAGTGCAAAACGGAGGGCAAACAATTCCACCGAAGCCTCTACCGAGATCATCAAGAACTAATAGTATTTCTGAAGAAGAACCAAAACCAGTGGCACGTCCTCGTACTTCGCCAAACGTGGGCTCAGTAGTTACATCCGTGAATCCTAATATGACTGGGGGATACAAGGTTGTACTCTGGCTATAAAAAAAATAATAACATTAAGGAAACAATTTTATTAATAAAATGTTCTACTTCTGTATGCGTGATGATATTATGTGTACTTTTGTACAGTTTCATTTTGTTTCATTATAATCATAATTTCATCATAAATAATTCATTGCGATTAGGATTTTATTTAAAGAAAATAAGAAGACATTTTTTAATTTTTAGCCCCGTCTTGGACCAAAACCGTTCCAAGCAAAGTCTGGCAGTCAGGAATTTTCTTTTGATAAAATATTTTCAGTTCCTGTTGCCCCAAATACGGATACCAATGGATATCAGAATGATTTGAACAATCAAATAGAGAATAATAGAGAGTCAGAAAAATCGCCTTCGTTTAATAATGAACGTATAAAAGAAACAGAAAACGGAAAGAGCGACTCCAGTTCTCTGGAGGAGGATGCAAACTCGAGTGATTCTGGTTATAAACCAAAGACGCCAAGCACGGCGGAAAGGCGCAAAGTTTTCGAAGTAAAAGTCAAAGATGAATCACCTGAAAACGAGGATCTTGGGAATTTCGAACGAGGAAATTCAAATAGAAACTCTATTGCCGAAAGAAGAAGGCTTTATGAGAGCCGCTCTGTATCTGTGACTGATGGAAACTTAGCGGAGAAGGCAATGGGATCGCCTACTATGTTGAGACGTAGAGATTCATTTAAAACCAAAAGTGAGGTGATTAAAGAAGACGAAGTTAAAAAAGTTATTTCGATGTTACGTCAGCAAAGTATGGATCCACGATTAGAGAAAGTGGATAATTCTGTAACGCCAACGCCGAAAAGAACATCAACTGTATTCGGTAAGAAAAATATAGAATTATTAAAATTAGATATTCCTTTTGTAAATAAAATATATTAATGATTGTTATTTATTATATAAAGGTAGGGTTTCGAAATTCCGGCATTTGAAAGGTACCCCTGGTCATAAATCTACACATATTGAAAATATAAGAAACATTAGTCGACAAATATCCGGAGAATGTGACGGTTTTCATGGTAATGTATATTGTATATAATACATTCCACGTCTTGTATAAGACAATTGGTTTTATTGAATTAATATTTGATTGCAGCTAATCCCGATCGAGTTGCAGTACCACTCAGTGGACCAGGTGGTAAAATAGCAGTTTTGGAATTGAAAAAAATCGGTAGACTACCAGATGGTGTTATGCCAGCGTTAGTACATGGTGCTACTATAATGGATTTTCAATGGAATCCATTCGATAATCAGCGATTAGCTGTTGGTAAAGGAATTAATATTTTCTTATTATTATAATACTTTATTGCAAAAAATGTTAACTAATATTAATAATTATCACTAGCTTGTGATGATGGAATGATCCGATTATGGGAAATACCAGAGTCTGGATTAGCAGAACCAACGAATGAACCAAAACATATTATAAAAGCTCACACTGACAAGATATATTTAATTAAATTTCATCCATTGGCATCTGATGTTTTGGCATCTGCTTCTTACGATATGACTATCAAAATCTGGGATCTGACATTCTTATCATCTTGTGAAACAGCAGTTGCAAAAATAACACTTATGGGACATACCGATCAAATTTTCAGTCTAGCATGGTCACCATGCGGCCAATATCTCGCGAGTACTTGCAAAGATGGAAAATTACGAATTTACAAACCGAGATCCAACGATGTACCGGTTAAAACTGGGAAAGGACCTGTTGGTACTAGAGGTGCACGCGTTGTGTGGGCATTGAAAGGACAATTTCTTGTTGTAATGGGTTTCGACAAGTATGTGTAATAAAAAAAAAGATCATAGTAAAATAGTTTGTTATTATTTATATATTTTTTTTTTTAGAGTTTCAGAAAGACAAATATACGTATTTAAAATAGACAATCTTAATATTCCATTAACTACAGTTGGATTAGATGTGTCACCTGCAATCTTAATACCATATTATGATGAAGATAGTTCAACTCTCTTTTTAACAGGACGGGTATGTTTTAGTTTGTATTACAAAATTTCAAATATAATGGATTTAAACTACCTCTTTTTTTACAAAAAATATATTTTTAGGGTGACTCGACTATATATGCTTTTGAAGTAACGGAAGAACCTCCATATTGCTGTCCACTTAGTCACCATCGATGTAGCAGTTTGCATCAGGGTTTATCTTTCCTTCCTAAGAATAAATGCGATGTTGCCAGCGTAGAATTTGCATCAGCTTTAAGATTAACAAATAATACGATAGAACCACTAAGTTTTACTGTTCCACGTATAAAAGTGAGTTTAGTATAATTCGTAAAATGCAAGAAAAATGAATTAATTGTAACTTTTTCAGAGTGAACTTTTCCAAGATGATCTGTTTCCACCAACAAAAGTTACATGGAAGCCAACTATGACTGCTACTGAATGGTTTAATGGAGCTAATAAACAAGCATATAGAATAAGCCTGAAACCACCTGGCATGGATAACTGTAAGTAAAAATTCACACTGTTATTTTTAATAAAGAATGACGCTAAAAATATCTGTGTTTTGTATACAGTAACTGAAAATCAAGGCCAAGGTGTAGTTACTGCACCAGTCGCGGTGAAACAGCAATCTACCACTCCATTTTCTATATCTGCTCAACCTTTCAGTAGGCTTGGATGGAATCCTGATGTGAAAGCAAAACAGGAAGAGGTACATAAATATTTTAGAACAATTTAACATGATTTACTATTCTATGATTGCTATCGTATTGTAAAATGAAATTTAAAGTTAAGTACAAAATGTTATCATTTCAATAATTTGAGTTTATATTTTTTACATTTTTTTTTATTTTTATTGCAATTTTTGAATCATTACAAGGCATAGCTACTCGAAAAATTATCGTACATAACTGTATTAAATTCTTAAATATAAATAAAAACGAATCATAGTTCTATATGTTATTTTATCTGAGCATATGGTTAATGTGTGTGTGATAGATCCAGAAAACTATGAGCAACTTTGTGGGAGATGTCATACAGTGTTCTTTGGAACAAGATCACATGGAAGGTGTAGAGGAACATGAATGGGTGGGTAACAGTTGTTATATAGTTGTAATCAACATAATTTCAACAGTATCATTTTTTATACATGAAATTTATATTTCAATAAAATTTCGATATTTTACAGGATGAGTGAATATTGCGCAGTGTCGGTAGATCATTAAATTGAAACAATGAGAAGAAGTGAATTTAAATAAAGCTGTTCGAGACGTAATTTATTTATAAGTTATAAACTGAAAGGAAATATTTCGATATTAATGCCGAACATGGTGAGAGATATTTATAATTAAAATGATACTTCCAGAAAAATTTCCATTCGAAAAGATTAATGATATGTGTATGATTTATTCGATGTGGTAATTTTTTATCATAGATATAATTACTCAGATTCTGATACCAATTTAATTTAATCTAAAAGAAACAAAGAATTGGATATTGAAATGTTTTCAATTTTACATAAAAATTTTCATACTCTAATAATTCAGTGAAGACGTCCTTATAAAAAAAATTGCGATTATAAATTGTCATACATGATTTCTGTTAACTTCCACTTTATAATTCATTTCACATTAAAAATAATTACATAAGATAATTATCATAAGAGTTGTATTAGAAATTTAGATTGACAGATATTTGCAAACCTTTGTCAGAACTTGATAATAGTTTTAACCAAATATTTAAACATTATGATTTTAAAGAAGCCATGATTTGAAATTTTTGATAATCTAAAATGTGTTTTCAGAGTAAAAGTAAATCTGTCAAATAAATCAATTTCCTTATTTTTAAGGTTTGAAAATGTTTTAAGATATCATTTATAATTTAAAGATATAAGGAAATTTACCATATTAATTAGAAATGGGCATTGCTTGAATAAATACTTTCTTAATTTCTTTCAAACAGATTACCTATTTAGCAGCTAATATACTTTGATAATCAAACTTTGATTAAACAGAAAATTATGTTAAAAGTTTATATTTTTAGATACATTGTTTATAAACATTTATTAATATTACTCAGCAAGCATTGCTCCTTTCTATTACTAAATAAAACAGTATCTAATAATCTGTAAAAGAAATTAGTCTTGATAAAATGATATATGATTTATATAATATATATATCTATTAGTGCCACATATCTTTCTTTATTTAATATTATCAATGATAATCTCAGTGTATACATTATTATAATGTAATCATCATATGTGTGATATCAGCGAACGATACACTTTTCATAAATCAAGGATAGAAATTGTTACAATACATCATAATACACACATACACATGTTACATGAAATAAACTAATGGACAAAAATTACATGTATTAAGTCATAAAACAATAGTTATGTTATATGGCGAAGTATGCACACAATAACTCATACATTTAGCGTTTTTCACAATCTGAAAAGTAATTCAATGACTATGTCAAATATAGCGAATAAATCAACTTTTATACTGTTTCAATTGCACCAATGTTTGTAAAAAAAAGCCATAAATCCACTAAATGTACTATAACATCAAACCATTTTTTTAATTCATTGTACATTTACAATTAAAATGTTGAAGCGTGAATTCTGTGTTTATTGTGAACCAGAAAAATGTTTTAGATCACAAGTAATATAAAGATGGGTATTTTATCTATAATATATAATTAAATTTATATTTCTTAACGGTTTAATAAAGATTAAAGATAATTTACCATGCCTGTATAATATATTTGTTTACAATTTTGTGTAAATATATTGTACTTCAGAGAAATTTTATTGCATTAAAAGAATGCAAAAAATAACCTAATTATGAGTCTGTAATAATAGTTTCTTTGTAATTGTTGAGAATATAATAATACTCCTATGCATTTGATTGAAAATAATTTTATATAGGCCATGATCTTTATTCTATTGTGTTGAGTTTTAATAAATTTCCGAATAAACATGAAATTTACGCTTCCACATATGATTCACGCACATTTTATACTTTTATATTTAAATGTCGATAATTTATTACTAATATTTAAAAGAAATTAATCTGATGGTGCTACGTCCTTTTGGTAAATCCTAGATTGTAGTCATCAAAAGCAGTTATCTATACGATTTGTTCGATAAAAAAATACGATCATTGCTCAGTTTACTCAGTAATTCAAAATAATATTCCATTTTGTATTTTTTCATAAAGAGGACACAAAGTAATGAATCACAAAAAATTAAGGAGGTGCCAAATGTTCGATACAATTGAAAAAAATTGAAAAGCTTATAAATATGTTTCCTATATGATGTATTGAACATCTTAAAACATTTAAGGAAGTTGTGTATATTTTTCTCTACATTTTTCATATACGGTTTAGAACCGGTTTAGAAACATAAGATTTCCCTGATAGGTCAAACATAATAAAACTTTTGTACACATTGAGATCAAAAATAAAACAGAGGAACAAGGTAATACTTCGCTATGGAAAAAATGTTACTGTCATTTGCATCGTCCGCGTTGTAATTCATATTTGTATGTCTTAATAATTATCCGTCAAATATTTTAGAACTGAGAAACGTCATTGTTGCATATTTTATGTCTTATTTTTTAATGCTATTGTAATTGTCCGTAGTTTTATACATAATAAGGAATAAAATTACATATATATATAAGTAATATCATGTAAGAATAATATTTCGAAAAATTGTCATAAGTTGCAAAAATTGTTTAGTCTTTATACTTAATCTTTTTCTATTATTGCTTAAAGTGAAACAAATGTAATAAAATAACAAATATATAGAAATTGTTTATAATAACTTATGATATTTCTGCTAATCAGAACTACTTCATCACGTACAACTATAATGCTCTAAGATTTTCTTTTTTTAGTATAAATAGCAAATTTATAGTCTTAATTATTAATGGGATATTTCATAAGCTGCGATTCTGAAATTTTGATTAAGAAAATTATTTTTATTGCAACAGAAAGTTTCTTAGTATTCAATATTGTGCTATGACTGATCGCTAAGTAACTTTATCGTGTAGTCATATATATCTTTGTATCGACCTTATACCTCTTACATGTATTTCACTTATAAAATCTTTTTATCAAAGATATATATTCAGTGTGTTTATACAATTTACCTTCATATTATTCATTACACCAATAAAAAATTATATATATTTATTATGAATCATTATAACAATTTGAGTAATACAACTTATAAAACTTTAGGAATATTTCTTTTACACTTTATAACGAAAGCTATTTTTAATGAAAAATATAACAAAGAAATAATTTATATATAGATGAGCACTTTAAAAGAGCAATATATCCTTGTTGAAATTTGTACAGATCATCTACCATACCCAACTCGATCTCTAGGAATTAATCTGAGTTCAGATCCATGTTTAAGAAAAACATTTCCTGAAATTAATCACATCATACATATATTATTTATTAAAATTTAGATATAACATTGCTTTATAATAGGAAAAACAGACCTGCTGTTTGCTGTGGATTGATACCTATTCCATCATCTGTGATTATTGCAGATGTTGATGGAGATACTTTAAACTCTTCAGCAGCAAATTTTAATACAGCAGTGAAAGGTGTGTTATCTGGCACACTAAGTCTACAATTACAAATGCATAATTATTCAGACAATTAAAATCATTAAAAACTTTTATTTAATTTATAAAATAATTATACATATTGATCTAAAATGATGAGAGTTTATACAAACAAATATTACAAAACAAATAAAAAATAAGGTATCAAATCATATTTGTATAAACTTTCCATTTTTTTATGATTATGCAAAAATTATGTTATTACCATCTAATATTATTTTCAATTTTGTGCCATATTGTACCATTGGGATGTGTTTTAACTAATTGCACTCTGTGGTATATTATTTCTGAAATTTCTGTTGGACCATTTAATAACATCTCTACTATTTTAACAAGATGCTCATATGTAAACTCACAATTTGATATCCAATGACTCTCAACTTCTTTCATATGTCGTGCAAAGTAAAATACACTATCAAGAAAATTTGTGTACAGATCTGAATTGTTTTGCATTAACCTCCAAAGTAATTTCTTTTTTAGATTTACAAGAGCTAAACAAACATTCACATCATTTTGTACAAGTTTGTTTGATAATACTTGAATTATTAATTGTTTGATTTCATTGTTGTTATATAAGTTAGCAGCAAATTGAATCAATTTTGAATGAAAACCACTATTAAACATTTTATAAATACATTCTGAAACTTCATATTGATTACCACTGCTAATCAGAAATTCCCAAGACATAAGTAAAGTTTCATCTTGCATGTCCAAAGCAGAGACACCTAACTTTTCTAAAGATTCTACAATTATATTTGTACATATTCCATTGATTAATATATGTTTAAGAAAATCATTCAGTCTATCGCTACCATAATAATGAACATACAATTTTAAAAATTCATCCACAACGTCAGTTGAAATTGCAGTATCTTTCAAATATATTTCTAATAATTTATCAGTACAATTTCTGAGTTCTGAACATTTATACAAATTTGATCTGCCTTCTTTTAACCAATGACTATGAAGATTATTCTCAAGAACATTTTCTTTGCCCATCTCATATGCTTTACCAATTGCAATTTCAATAAATTGAGCACATTGGAAAGCTTTGGTTACATTTTTAGTGTTTGTCTCTTTACATACGTCTGGGTTTTCTATGAGAGCAAGAAATGTATTAAACATTTTTAATATTTCGAAAAAATCGAACTCCGACATTATCACGATATTTTTATTGTTTATGTGAAAAAATAATATTCAAATACAATAAATTTAAAATGACTTAAAGAATGAATAATGAAAGCCATCCATAACTACACTTACACTTTAAATGGCAGTTTTGGATCAGAGGTAAGAGTTATTTTAAAAGTAACTTTAGACCTGTAACAAGTTAATATTATCGTTAATTATCAATATATTTTGCTAGATTAAATCATAAGCATCAGAGAAACATATGTTTAATATAACGTATACACATTTCTATATCAATTCATGTAGTAATTATTTTCTTATTATTTCTTAACAAATTTTATTAATTAAAATACGTACGCCATAATTATTTAATGCTGTTTTATTTAAAAAATTAGTCTTTGACATGTACAATTCACTTTAAAAGAAACATTAACTTTAACCCAATTACTGATAACTACGTAAAACAATGGTAAGACACTCGATATAAAACGTCGGTTATATTGACTCCCTCCATACGTGAAGAGATTCTATGTGAAATGGTCAAATTCAAAAGAAATGTCGATGGTAGTTCTATGGTAAATCTTTTTATGCACGAGAAGTAGCGGCGGCCTTATATGAAGTTATAACCAATTTCTACTTAATACATTTCAGTTTGTTTACAACCTTCTAAAACTACTTCATTCAATCATGAATGAATATGTTAAAGATGCTGCTTACTTTTGATCGATGTGACGCAGTCATTTAATATAACATAGTCCCTTTTTTATGAGTGCCTTTCTATATTTTAGCAATAATTTTTGCCCATATTGGACGTATAAAATATGAATTATTAAGGAATAATTTTAATATTGGAAAGACTTTTATACCTTTCATATGTACTTCAACTAATGAAATTATACGTATGATAGTAATATGATTTCATATATATTTTAATGACTACAATGTTCTGTTTGTATTACATTTTTCTTAAATACATTTCCATAATTTTAAATGTCATGTTATATGCCTATATTCAGTATGGTAAAACGTAACGTTTACAATTTATGACCCGTATCGCGTGATTGAATTTATATATATTTTACACGTATATAATTTTTTTTAAAGCATTTTTTAATTGCAATATTTTCTATATTTATTCTATTTCATACATTATCATTTTTCTGTATTCAGCAAATAATTTAGGGCATGTAATATAAAATGTAACTTGCATCTGTCAGATAACCAATTCTAATAATTATCCAAAGAAAGTACAACTGATGAACTTTTACTGTATTTTACTTTCATAACTACTTTTTCTAGCAATCAATTAAAAAGCATTTTACAATTTAAGATTTGAGATCGCCATGCTACGGTTTATTACTTCACAAGTAGTGTGATCGTGCCGCTAATGTTGCACTATTATTGCACTCCATAGTTTCCGTGCATTAATTTATATCTGCAATACAATGCAATAAGTAGTAATGTGTAAAAACGTGTTACAATAAACAGCACGTTAAAAAAAATCTTGGGAAAGATCGTTGGGGAATTTAAACAGTACGAGGGAGAAAAATCGTACTGTACAGGTTAGATAGAATAGAGAAAGAACAATCAACCGAACAGTCCAATGCAAGTGCGATAAAATATCTATCAGATTTACTTATAGGTAATAAAAGCAAACGCAAAATGGATAATAGTAAAGTCGATGAAGATATTCAACGTAATATTAATGACGGAGACTGGATTTGTCCCGATTCTCAGTACGTAATTTTCTCCAGACAACATTTTGTATGAAATCACCTTTAGGTTTTGTAATCGAATTTTACGTGTAATAATAATGTTTATTGTCAATTATGTTGAGTCAGTATTAAATGTACTATCATTATATAGATAAATAATATTTAATTTTATATTAAAATTGTTTAATATGTAATAACGTTATTTAATAATATTGTAGGTATGCATATCATTTTTAATTGAATTTAAATACATTATTATATCCCTACACTTAAGTTCTACTTAAATTGTAATAAAGAAATATTGTATTTACAAATGAAAGTAAAATAATAAGATGTTTAAAGCTAATTTAATTAACTTATTAGTATAATTATTCAAATTTTAAAACATTAATAAGTAAAATATGACTGTATTCCATATCTTTTATCATGATCTAAGATAATACTTCAATATTATTTAATCTTTCAGATGTGCCAATGTAAATTTTGCAAGAAGAAACTCCTGTAATCGATGTGGAAAAGGTATATAATAATTAATATAATAATGTATGGCTTCTTTATAACTTTTAGTTATGTAAAATTTTCTATTGTAGTTGTCCTTGTGTTTGTTATAATTTTAGTACTATTTCATTAATATTATAATATTATAAAGTTATGTAGGAATATTTATTAATAAAAGATTTTTTGTATAGATAGAGGAGAGTGCCCAAAAAAGAAAAAGTTAGGACAAGAAATAGGCAAAGCAGCTGCAGAAAAAAGTAGGGGATTGTTTAGGTAAAAAGTAAAAATATAAAAATCTCTACTATATACAATAAATAATTTTGAAAAATACCAGTCAAAAGTAATCAGTAATCTTACTAAATAATTAGTATTTTTATTCTAATAATATACAGAGTTGTACAATATATCATATATCTTTTTTCTCTTATTTTTAATATATAGTACTTTTGAAAAATATTTACAAGAGTTAAATGATGTAGATAGATGAATAACAAGGCAAATGAATTATTGTGTATTATGACGTCCTTATTTGCTTTAGTGCTGACGATTGGCAGTGCAGTAAGTGCGGAAATGTAAATTGGGCTCGGCGACAGCAGTGCAACATGTGTAATGCTCCTAAATTCGGAGAGATCGAGGAACGTACAGGATATGGAGGAGGATACAATGATCGAGGAATTGTTGAATACAAAGAAAGAAGAGACGACGATGACGAGTATGATGAATTTGGACGACGTAGAAAGAAACGGAAGATCGAAAATCGTTCAGATGATGATTCCAAAGATTCTAGGTATAGCAGTCCGCCTAGAAATAAATCTAGAGACGAGGACGAAAGAAATGAAGTGAAAGATGAAGGAGACCAAAACGTAATTGAACACGTTTATATTATTAATAATGTGTTATGAAACAGTTAAAAATATTAAATATTTTAAATTTCAGAATGAAGATGAAGAGGAAGAAGATGATGATGAAGATGGTGATTTATCCAAATATGATCTTAGCGAATGGGATGACTTTGCAGTTAAGAAAAAGTAAATTTTATAATCATTAATGTTTACCTGGTGAATATATTGGTGCACTATTCATTTTTAGTACGAATGGGAGCACTGCATCTTCGGAAGAGCAACAATCAAGGTAATAATAACAATAAAAGTATTAAAGAACTATGTAACTGTTAAATAATATGAAAAAATATGATTATATGAATTATATTAGTTAGTGAAAATAGTAGATGTTTTTATATAAATTTTTTAACATTTTTACAGAGACAGAGATGATTGGCGTGATTCAGGAACATCCAGTCAATGAGAAACTGCGCAGAAGGAAAGGTTTGACTTCTGAAAGGGTTTTGGGTATAAAATTGATTACAGCAATGAATCGCTATATCGATCCATGAAATTGCTAAATGTCATTTTCGCTTTGTCTTTTAGAGTCTGTATTATTGTGTCCCCAAGTAATATTAAATTAATAGTGGCATGGTCAAAAGGAAGATATAAATTTAGCACATATTTGGAATATATGATACAATACTCGTTAAATGAATAATTTTTTACAGGTGAGAAGAAATCCCATGAGTGAAAAATTGCTCGACAACTAAGGAATATAACACAACGCAACAAATTTAGTGACTTAGTGAGCACCTTTGGATAAAGTGATGGACAATATACAACTTATTGAAAAGGGAATCGATTAACAAATAAGCTTTACATTTTGTGACTGAACTCATAGCTTCATTTGACTGTATGGATGGAGAGTGAAATGTAGGTTATCTATTTGCGCAATATTGTCCTAAATATTGCATAGTAATTCAAAAATTCGTAAAATAGCGTAGGTAGAATACTTTACTAGCAAATGAAATTGAAAGAAAAAGGAAAAACAAACGGAAATCTATAATTCTAACATAATTTTATGAATGATGTGTTACATGATTCGTTGTAAAAGTTTTAAATTATGAACTTATAGAAGAAATCTTATTTTCAACTCAGAATATAGTCTTCGAAAAAGCTCTCTATCATCATGTCATACTGTTAAAAAGGTTCTCTAGTAGCGTTATCACTCACAATGTTCTCGTAGCAACGTTACGTCAAATCGCTTAAAATATTGCTCAAGCTGCTTCAAAAATTTTTTCAGTTTTAGTTTCTTTCACCTTGTTCTTACTTTCTTACTCTTACTCTCTTTTTCTTTCTCTTTTTTTGCACCACATCTAATAATTAAATAAACCTAATGTAGTATTTAAAAGAATCATTCCCTAATTAATATAGATATGTACTGATATCTTCGGAATGAAGAGAAAAGGGATACACTTTATTTTCTTGCTTTGACTATCACAGATCCGAGTAAGCTGGAAGCAGCCTGCTTTTTAAATCGAGCAAAATCACACGAGGTCGCCATGTCTGAAAACCTGCATTCGGTTCTTGACAGGCGAAAAAAAGTAAAGTTATCGAAAAACACCCATTCTCAAATAACCACAAAACTTATTATCGATCAATTCTGATACTGAATTCTTGTAAATATCTTTATTTTTCATTTATAATAAAAATCATTCATCAACAACATAATTGTTCTTAGTCAATTATTCTTTTTCTTATAATCATTAAACTACATGGGGTCATGATTATGCACAGTGTTGGTCATGAGGGGAAATTGGCGAGGGAAATAGAAGGGACGGGCGATACTGTTTTAAGGAGTATGTTGCAACAGGTATATATATCGTATATATTTACAATTATGAATTTGAGCTTGCTTGACTGTGTTTTGTTTAAGTATCCAGTGATAAAAGGAAGGATGAATTGTTCACCGGCGTATTTTGTTTCTTCGAATACTTCGTTAATTCTCGCGCAATTACTTTATCACGAGCAATTGTTTGAATAAAAGGAAAGAGGATATGTATTTATATCCATCTTTGCCTTCTTTTCTTTCCTTTTTTCTTCTGATTCACTGAAGCTTCTAGTAACAATCACCGTATATTCCGATCGACGAAATAACGATTACTACGAAGAAATCAGATTTTACATTAGTATTTACATAAATTGCGTAACATTACGCGACATTCGTAATATTTTTCCAATTTACAGAGAGAGAAAGAGAATTCTGATACGAAAACGATATCCTCTAAGATGATGGAACAGATTTTGGAGACATGAGGGACATTAAAAAAGCTTTAATGTCATGATTTAAGAATAAAACGCTTATCGATATAATAACACATACATAAACAACACCGTAAATAAAGAATTGAACGAGAAATCTCGTTACCACGCCAGTCACGATAAACCATTCCGCGAAAAATGGTACACTATTAATTATTCTCCATAATTATCCATCACATCAACATTAGAACCTTAACAAATTCGACTTCTTTGTTCTTTACAAGATTGCGCGCGATAATTTATATATAAAGTTTTATATTCTCCAAAAACACGTATTCATTCTCATGATCCAATCGGATTTGTCTCTGGATTAATAAACGCAATTATCGAAAAGGACACAGAAAGGCCACCACAATCGTAATTATCGCTGTCGCGATACCTATCTCCAATCAGACAACACGTTTTATTTCGGCATGAAGAACTGTTGATGCGAATGAGAATTAGGCGGCGGATGTAAATTAGGATGTGGCGGTCCGCTACCCCTTGTTGCGGTAGCATATAACTGCTGCTGGAAATTATGGAATTGTTGAGCATAATTTGGATCCGACATACTGGGTCCACTACCGACGAATGGGCTGTTCTTGAAATTACTAGTAGCACCACCCATGCTCGGAGGTAATGGCTGAGTCGCATCCGGAGGAGGTCCTAATCCCATAGGACTGCCTTTGCTGCCAGATACATACATCCCAGGGTTTGGCTGATTGGGTACTTGCGATACCATGTCAGGTGGGAAGACTTTATCTGGGTCCATTGAACCGCCTGGAAAGACACCACCACCAACCATGTGTTGCATTCGCATTAAATTAGGCTGAGGTCTCATATTGCCGACAGGTCTCATCGAAGGATGCACTCCAACTGATGCGTTCATTGATTGTCCATCCATCCTTGGAGAGCCTCCCATGCCAGGAAGTCCACCACTCATAGCTGACGGCATACCGCTATGCGGGCCCATACTATTTGGTACGCAACCATTTGGGAAGTACTGAAGATTTACAGACGGTGTACCCATTTTTGATTCTAAATTAGACAAGGGATTCGTGAATCGTTGAAGGAAGTCCAGACTCGGTGGTCCTCTAGGCGTGTGACCGACATTGGGCCTTGCCGGTAAATATTGTATTGTGTTTGGAGCACTGGGTTTCACTTGAACGTTTGCTCCATTATAAGGGCTAGGGCCAGCTACATGCCCCGTCATTAATCTTGGCGGTGGTGCGTGAGGATCACTACTAGGGTATACACCGGCTGCATTACCTGAATGACTACTCATCATACCGTGACCCATAATAGGATGACCCATTTTGCTAGGTACACCAGGACTTCCTGTATGCGAAGTCGTCGGACTATAGCTCGTTGGTGGCCCTGTCAAATTCATGCATATCCCCCCCACTTCGCCCGGTTCACTAGTCGGACCACCCATGTGACAACTTCCATTCATCTCGCCACCCATTTGCATCATATGCATACCATGTGGATTACCAAACTGCATCATCCCAGTATTCCCAGAATGAATTGGTCCTTCGTTACCTAGTGAATTGCTCGCTGCCGTATTAGTAAGTTGTTGGCTCATTTGAGCCAAGGAAGTTATAGGATCGAAGTGATTTGTACTCATTGCGGTTAGACTGCCGAGTCGCCCTCCGATATTGTTGGGATTAAGAGGCACATTGTCTGAAGGTTGACTCACGTTTATAGACGGTCTTCCGCAAGAGAAGGAGGCGTTTGGACCTCCAAGAGGAGGTACTACTGTTGTATTTCCGGAATTACTTGGATTTGTAACTGTGGACTGTTGCTGTTGTTGGGGTGGTTGTTGCGACTGTTGTTGAGATTGCTGCTGTTGTTGAGGCTGAGTTTGTTGTTGCTGAGCATCTTTTGTCGAAGGTGGAGATGTATCAGATTTCGTAGTAGGTGATGCTGGTACTGTTCTTGGAGGACCCATACTATCTGCTATATTTGTATTGTGTGGTGCCGGACTACTTTGTGCACTTGCACTTGATTTGTTTCCTGGTTTCCCAGGATCAACTGGAGTATGTGGAGCTCCATTACCTGGTGTATGTGGAGTATGAGGAGTATGCGGACTATGCAAGGAGCCTGTAAAGCCGCGATTCATGCTGTCCATCTGAACTGGACTTGCACCCTCAGATCTAGCAGGAAACTGATTACTGCTGTCCAAACTTCCTGACAAAATTCTATTCGATATTTCTGTATTGCTGGCCGTATTTCTAAATACACAGAATAGTTAAAAATTAGATATTTAAGTTAGAAGTAAACAACGGTCAAATATTTATTAGATTGCACTTACGTGGATAAATTGCCATCTTTCAGGCTTGTGTTTGGTTGTTTCTGTATAGTCAATTCTTGTCCCTCGAAGGTATTCAAATATTGAATTTGCTGAGGGCTCGGAACTGGCATCAGATTCGCTTCCTTAACACCCGTTGTGTTCACTGCTCCAGTGTGCTGCTGCTTTTGCTGAGCTAAGGATTGCAGCGTGCGGCAAAACATACCATCCACTATGTTGTAACATATAACATGATCAATTCACCACATAATGTTTTTAAGCAGTAAGTTTTTAGAACATTCTATGCAATGATTATGATGGTCATCGTTACTTAGTTGAGGCATAAAATTCCTTCGATTGCAATTTAATGTAAAATATCATTTAACACTTTAAACATTATTTAAAGAAATAATAATCGAGTATAACAACAAAATAATAATTTTATTCTTTGTTCTTACCATTCGGAGGTTGATTGGTGGAATAGTCTAAAGAATCTTTTTGGGTAGTAGTTCCACTAGGACTAAGCGTCGAGATGTGCGAGTGAGAAACAGGGGTTCCTGGGTTGCTATGATTAAGTCTTGTTGTTGACACAGCCGTTGTATTTCCAATTGTCGGATTCGGGGAATCTTGACTGGTTGGACTTTGTCCTGGTAGATGGCCAGTTCTCTGATTACTAAGTTGAAACTGTCTATTACAGTCCGCGGGAGAATTTAGAGCTGAACTCGCACGTGGTGATGGTAGTGATAAATTACTGGTTGGATTATTAGGTGAAGAAGGATTTGGACTTTGTATCGCAATCGGCACGCTAGCAGATCGAGTTGTTTGATGATATGGCGGCGGTGGTCCTTGACTTCGTGGAATCCCTACCATATTAGCATTTCGTAATGAAACTCCAGTTCCGGGACTTCCTACACTGGCCTACATAAATATTAAATTAGGGTATTTTATTAATAATTTCTAAATATATTCTATCTTTTTATACTATTGTACCTTGTTTTTTCCATCAAGAAACTGATGCTGCAATTTATGCCAATCCATGGTTGGAGGACATTGAGTTGGTACAACTGGAGGAACATTTGTTGGAGGACATGTTGATACTGTTGTTCCTTGTGTAGCTTCTAGTGCATTAGCAGGTTCTTCTTTGTGTTCAGGAAACAACATCATTTGCATTTTCCTTATAGTTGCTAACTGAACTTCTCGATGTTGCCTTTGTTGAGGAGTTAGATTTTCATCTGGAACTTTTACACCTTGCAATGATGGCTGCAAACTGCCTGGACCTGGGCTGGTAGTACCTCCTAATAAATTGGGACTATGGCCCATTGTAGTACTATTAGGAGGTTGTGGATTTGCTGTAATAAAAGGTACGCTTCTAATGGCATAAAATGTATACAAAAAACTACCCATAAAAAGAAAGATCAAAAACATTTTTAACTACAATATCAAATGTAAATGTAACTACATATTACCTGAATTACCAGGTGAATTTGGTACAAGGCAAGGCACATCTATGTTTGCATCATCCAATGATGGTTCAGAATTACCAAGAGTATTACCACCATTTAAGTTTCTTAAATTAGGTTGTTCATTCCAAAATGGAGAAGCATTAGGATCAAGAGGTGGTAAATCAGGAGGTTGTTCATTTTGAAAAGTGTTATTTGTACCTCCTTGATGTCCTTTTTGTTTCATCATTGCAAGGTTATTTAACCATTGTGCAGGATTTTGTCGAAATTGATTTACTTTATTTGGATGTTTCTGAAATGACAATATAATTATTATATTAATAGAGATAAATGCAATATAAATTCCTCTTTGTTAAATACTTATACATACCTCTAAATACTTTTTAGTGCCTGGCTGAGCACAATGATAAGCAATAATTGATGGATATTGTCCTTGCAACACTGCATCTGCACCTTTGTTTGCTAATGTTGTAGAGAATACAAAAATTTGACTTTGTTGTTGCATATATTGAGCTTCACCACTTCCTGTACTAGTTCCCATTTGTTTTCCAAGAACATTACTAACTAATGGTTGAATACCATCTGCAGTAATCACATTACCACTACAATCTAAAACAGAATAAATAAACCAAATAATAGAATTACTTAAAAATATGTTATATATTAAAAATATTTACTGGACATAGAAAATTAATTTAACCGTACCAGGTATATCATCCGCAGGAGTATTATGATCACCTTCTTGCTTCACTGAGTTTAGAATTGGCTGATTTGCACCATTATTTTGATTTTCTCCTGGTAATGTACCTTCCCCATTAGTAGGATCCAAACAAGAATCCCTTGGACACTCTGTGGTATCCTCTCCAGTTGTATCATCATTATTAGCTCCACTACCCTCTTCTTTGATTTTAACTGGATCCGTGTCAGGTTCTTCTTTGACAACAGTGGTTGGTACGCAACTTGGTTCGCTGGGCTTCTTTTCTGTTTTCATGTTTGAAACTTCTGAATAAATTATCCTGTCAGACCCTGGTCAGCTGAGTAAAGATCAAACACATGGCCACTATCGTCCGCAACGTGCGGTGTAACAATGCATTCGGAACGATAATAGAGGTTAACAACAAAATATCGTTAACCGGTATCATACGAACGTATCCTTAAAAAATCGTGTTTAACAGCACTCGTGAAGAAGGCATGTCTTCGTGGATTTGTGTTATTTACCCACTGGTAAAAGTTCTGGAGACCGTCGATTCAGCGCGTTCTCAGTCATTTAATTAGCTAACCGCAGAATCGGATTCCTACGCATGGAGGAATCTCGGTTGTCAGCGGGCAACTGATACAAGAATACGAAAGTAAGACCAGTTTCACAAATGTATCGGAACGAAGAAAATATCTAAATGTCAGCCTTGTCTTCGTAGCAAGTACATAGCGTATCTTCGCTTCTAATATCGTATGGAACACCACGTTGTAACAGTGAAAGATGTATTCAAAACATAGAACGGAGGCCAATGCACGCTGCACTCAAATTTTCTTGCGATTCGCAAGCATTGTTCTCCAACTTTATTTGTCACTTCATGGTCGCTTTGATTATTTATTTCTTTTACACACGGCTGCCAACTGCTCGTCGAAAGTTAGACATCGTTTTAACGCGCCTCGAGAAGGAAGTGTTCACCTTTTCCGATAAATAGAAAAAGATGGAAAGAGCGCACCAGGCGTACTTCACTCGTTCCTCATACTCGATCGCCTGCAGGGTTACTATTTTGGTCTTTCTTTGCTTGTATTTTCACCATTCTTTCGCAGTTTTAGTGTAAGTATTCATATACGAATGCATACCTTTCTCTATTCTTTTCGTAAAATGAACTTTTATTCACAACGGTATTTCCCTAGACAGAGGCTGCATTTATTTAACGCAGAACCAAACTCTGTAAAATTAAATTTGGAATACGTGAGACCAGGGACGAATCAAGTGATAGCGGTACCTATGTTCTTTAACTTTCGTTACTTTTTATTGTATGCATAACGTACAGTTCCTATATATGGATATATTTCCAAGGCGGCATTTTTAAAATGTAAAGTAACATAAAAAAAAGTGATAAATTCAACCAGAATGATACATATATATTTTTTGAGAAACCATCTTAATTGAATAGAAATTACAGGATATGTTATACACATCCTTTAAAGAGAAATATAAAGCAAAATGTCTAAAGTTTTGTATTATTATTGAAATTATATTCATCCACTCGAGTAGTATAAATGAAACAAGTACTTTACAAGTGCATTCAAATATGTTATATTACGTATTATTTAAAGATTAAGCATCTTATGTACGTATAACTTGATTAGACATTATTAATATAGTCATGCTTCTAAATTGCAATAAAGTCAGTTTTACTATTATATATTAGGAATAATCAGTAAAACAAATATAACCTAGGATCCTTGTAAGTCATTTCGTTTCGCTTGTTTCTGGTTAGTTAATACTTAAATACTGTTTGCACAATATAAATAAAAATATTTAATCCTATGTAAAAAATCGATAAGTTTTATATCATTACAAGATTTTTAATATTATTTTATATTTTACAGACTAAAATAAATTATGTAAAAATGTCACAATTGGAGCTAGATCCTCAATTTACACAAGGTTTACACCTTCTACATTCCACTAATAAAGATTCTGCAGAACAATTACGAGTACTTCTAGATGAAGCAATCAAACAAAAATATGGGCCATCAAAGATGTTATCAAATGTATTACATAAAAAGGTAATTAAATAATTAATTTAAAAACATATTCAGGGTTATCAAGAAAAAATATTTGAAATAAAGTGATTTATATTAATTAAGTTGTTATACTTACAGAGTTAGTTCTGATATCAGGGCTCTCATCAAGCATAGGAGGTTTCATTCACGTAAAAAAGATATCCAGTACTTGATTCCTCTGTATGCACAATCATTGTCATTTATTTTCTGAGCATCTAATTTTTAAATTTTCTGTTTTTAGTATATGATGGAGGAACCTGTACTAAGTGACCATAGCAGCAGCAGTAGCAGTAAAAAGAGTAAAAGTTCGTCCTCTTCTTCTAAACATTCAAGCAAATCAAGCAAAAACAGCTCTCCTGTGAATTTACCAACACGTGACACACCACCTGATGTTATTCAGACTGATAATACCCTAGCATTAGAAATATTAGAAGATGACCTGACATGTGTTATTTGCAAAGGAATGGATGTTGGTGCAAGAAATAGGCTTGTTGAATGTCTAGAATGTCATTCTTTGTATCATCAAGAATGTCATGTTCCACATGTTTTGGATTCGCAAATAGATGTTTTAGGACTGGTGTGGTATTGTTCAAATTGTTCCAAATCTCAGGTGTGTGTATTCACTCACATTGTATTTTATCGTATTTTTTTACTTGAAATTATTATTCTTGCTTAAAGAATTTTAAGAATACAAATTATGAAATAAGAATAAAGTTTCATTATTTAATTTGTAGGTCTCAAAAGAAAGGAGCTCACCAAAAACAGTAATAGAAAACAAATCTAAAGAACATAAGAAATCCAATTCAAGTAAGTTCTGTATAATTAAAAAATAAATATATATTTTTTCAAAATGAAAAAATAGTTGTTCTTTTAAATAGGTGGTGGAAATAAAGTAACACCAAATGTTCACATTATAAGCGCAGATAAAAGATTAAAAGACATGATGAAGAAAGCTAAACAAGATAAACGAAGTACAAACGCTATTCAAAGTTCAAAGAATTCTTCATCTAGTTTACCAGCATTGTCTTCAACGAAATCTCAGGAAAAATCACTATTATATAAAATCAAGCCAGGTGTAGAATGAAACTTTAGCTGATATGAGTACTGTGACAATATTTTATAGTATAGAAGGAAGTCAAACAATTTTTGTAACTCCATTATGAGAATCAAGCAATTGAAAAATACAGTTAACTTTAATAGCTTCTAAGAACAAAATCAATGTTTTGCCAAAGATAGTATAAATAACTTTTAAATAAGTAACATTAATTTTATACATTATAAAAGTTTCTAATTTTTTGCCGAACTTGCAGTTTTTATTTTTTATATTGTTATATATTTTAATTAGACAAATGACTTTTTTTTAGTTAGATTTGCTATAAAGTGTAGCAAATATTGATGTAATGTAATTTGATATTGTAATGTTTACTTAAACAAATATAATTTTTTGTACAGTTATACGTTAATTTAAATACACAAAATAAATACATAATTGAATTTTTGTAAAAATTTGAAAATGACGTGCTTCAAATAAAAAAGTAAAACTAAAAAAATATTTTGAAAATCATCAGTTATTTATGGTTTGAAAGAAAGTAACGAGTATCAAATTCATTTATAATACCAATATATTTTTGCAATTTTTCAAATGCTTATTTGTTTGTCCCTACGTCCCATTGAAAATTTGGCAAGAATCATTTCGTTTTCAAATATTACTTAAAACCTAGTTATGTGCGAGATGGGGGGTTGAATTTTATTTACATCGGGCTTTTTGGGGTAGTATCTACACGCGTAAATCGCTCATACAATATACAAACGAAAAACAGTAGTGCATACATGCATACATTCCATTCATCATTGGATACACACATGTTACGTGTAGACTATACAAGATACATTCAAAAATTTATAAATGGAAAACGAGCCCATTTCACATTTTTTCGTACACGGTTTTTGAGTTTGAATACATTTAAATCATTCTTGCAAGAAACAATCATCCCCCCATCCTTTTTCCGAAGCTTAACAAAGAATAATCTTAAACCTGACATGACGTTTGTATTCGTCTATACTACGAAGCATGACATTACTAATTGATTCGTAAACCGTTGAACATTTCTTTCATTAATTACAGTATAATAGATACGTTGAATGCGGAATTGACAAGCATTTCAGATGGATGGAGTCAACTGTCGAGCATACAAATTGTTGAAAAATTTTGCTGTTCCACGAATAATTCTCAATACTATACTTAAACATTAACAGATTTTTCATAGGAATACATTAAGCGTTTAAATTTTAAATTCTGAAATTGATAATCCACAAATATTTTAACATGTAGCTAACAATATCAATATTACAGAATTAAAAAGTTCACGAAATGTACTAAATTAATTATATTCATGTCTAAATCAGGAAATAAATAAATTGAGTAGTAAGCAATGACATCTCCGGTACATTTGAAAGTATTTGAAGTATGAATTCTTCTAAACACTTATAATTTTCTTCCTTTTACAATCATACAGTAATAGAATGCTTTAAATGTTTTGGGAAAAAAAAGAATTCATTTAAATTTGCAAATGTACAATATACATTAAAATGTAGCATGTTAAATGACCTTTCATTGAATTGCGCTCGAACGTATAATATACTTCACGTACCATGTGAGATAATCTACACAGACTTATAAAAATGAACATTGCGATCATTAAATATGCACCGTACATTTGTTAAGAATTCTTTAACAATTGAGATGAGACATATGTATGTGCGTGCACGTATGTAGCGTACGTCAATCTGTACTATGTACAATATAAATTAAAAAAGTTTGCTATACCCTTATTCATATAGGACAGAGTAGTTTCACCATGAAAACTCTTATTTGAACAATATCGAACTTCAGAAATGGTGAATTCTTAAAGAAAAAATATTCGATTAAAATATAAATATCAAAAGTTCTATATAGCAAGGAATATAAAAAAGCATCTTTGTCTGGACACAATATAGCGTTATTCGAATTATAAATAATTCAGTTTCTAAGAAATGAAATTTTAATCAATTTTACACTTCTAACAGTTCCGTTAATTAATTAATTCTACGTACACATACAGCTTTAACAATTTAATTAAACGGAATTCAAATTATCCCTCTTTATCGCCGGATAATTTCGTCATTTACTTTATAAAAATAAAAATTTTAATTCAATACCACATAACTTAAAAAGTATGTCACTAGAATTATAAAACAAATAATTTTCATACAAGTAAAAATATATTATCATACTTGTAAATATGTAAAACATGAATAACATGTATTTATAGCAATTAGCAAAATAGATGTGTCACGTGATTTAATTAAATATTTCATTTTAATTATTAAGTCAAAATAAAGATATCTTTTTAAGTTATTCGATTCATAAGAAATATAATTGCTAAACTGCGGATGCTTATGCATTTATAGAAAATTTAAATAAATAAAAAAATACATAATGCGTAAGATATATTACAACATACAACATATTTAAAATAAAATACAAAATATAATATTTAAAGAGCGGAACAAATCTTTATTTAAGTTTCATTTCATTAATTACGCTTATAAAAATATGAACTTGTATAAACATCCGCAATATAATATTTACGTTGTTTTAATAAAATTAACAAATAATAATTTTACAATTACAAAAAATGAACTGTATTTGTACACTTCATAGGTATTAATGTTTGAATACTATTCCTCCTTTTAAAATTCAATTAAAAAATGTTAATATAAAGCTAAATATCTTTTAAATAAAAGGAGTAATAATCTTCATTTTACCAGTTCACTTTATTTCAGTATAAACAGTTCGTTTAATTAAAAACATCTAGGCGATAAAGCGAGATTATAATATAATGATAAGATATCCAAAACATTTTTATTATTAAAACTATATTATATTTATATATGACATAGTTTGCGGAATATTTAAGCTTAATATAAATATTTGTGCTAAAAGAATTGAACTTGTAGAAGTAAATTCATTACTCTAATTGAATGTCAAAATTGATCGATTACTCTTTGGAAGACTACATCTAATAATTTAATACTCTCAAAATAAATGCAAATATTATTCACAAAAATGTTCTATTTCTTATATTTTTGTAAAAATTATCATTGCTCATATAAACAATTGTTTCCAATTGTTGGAAAGACATGTATGCTTTGAATTCTTTTATATAATGAATACATATTATACTCTTTATACAAAGGAAAAATGCACCTAATATGATTGTAAATATGATTACTAATTTTGCTTTGTTTTTTTAAGTAATAGTTTTTATACCTTTATTTTCTTAATTGTAATAAAAGAAGTGTTATTTTCTTGTTGAAACTTGTATAATATTATTTGGATTTAAAAGCTTGTTCTACGTTCTTTAAAATACAAAGTTATTGTTATATTTTTCACTATAAATTCATGATACAAATAAAATATATTCAACAAATACTTCACAAAATAATCCCTCTAAGTTTACAATACGCATTATTTTTTTTTCTTTAATTCAATATACAAGAAATTATTCCTAATTTCTTAAGAGATGGCAATTTAAATACATGTAAAGCAATGCATCTAGCATATTATAAAAGAAATGACAACAGAACAAACGTATAAATAATCAAAACTTGTATATACTGTAAGTTTCATTCTTCATTCTGTTATCACTTGTTTTATACTCACGATAGTCATATTAGAACTGCACATTAAAAAATGTGATGTATATGAAATTAAATTATTATATAGTTTCAATGTACAACATTTGCTTAACTTCTAAATGCTTTTGTCTTCATTTTACGTGGACGAGAAATTTCATAAAACGATCTAATGTTTTAAGAATATTGTAACATGAAACGAAACACATAAATATGTGTATAGTCATGCATGTATGCGAAGAAAAGTAAAACAGTAAATCACATAGGTCAGACTGACGTACCACTTTCCACACAGATAATTCATTTATCGAAATATAAATAAATACGATATATATAATAGAGAGATACATAGACTGATAGTCATTAACAGAAAAGTTGGGGACCTGTAAGATAGATGAAATATATCAGTGTCAATTAAGTACAAGAGTGAGCTTGAACCCCAGCTTTCCTAGACCTATCACTGACAAAACTATCAAATAATTATTTTCGCGATTCAATCGAACATTAAATAAGTCTGGTGTAACAGTTCGTAAAAGCGCATAAAGAAATGTTGGCAGTGTACAATGGGCAGTGAATTAATTGTCAAATACCCATATATCAAATTAATATTAGGGACAATTAACTACTTTCTTAAAAAATGCAATTTTTAAACGAAGGAAGTCTTGTATAAATTAAAATGGTGACATAATAAAAAAAAATACTGTTAATCGTTGTGTTGTTTCATTAAACTTCCTTTTCAATATATTTAACCACTCTATTAATCAATTAGTGAAAAACCTTGAATACTTAATGACCGGTGACAACGCAACTAGACATGTAAAATTTGTCTTTCTACTGTGTTTTATCTTTTCATTTTTTCAATTCAAATTTCAAAATGCCTAAAAATTTCGTCACCGGTATACAATATAAAAGATCTTTCTCATTTTTGAATCTATTATACGATTTACGCTTAACAATATATGATAACTATTGTTGAATGGATAGTTAATCCATAATTGTACTTACATAGATAATAACTTAATCATAATAAGAGCAATAATAGATATAGTTTATATAGTAGTCATAAAATCAATATATATGATTCACATAATAGTCTTACAGATCGTAGCAACAATCATATTAATATAAGTGTAATCGTGTGAAGTAAATAAAAATTGATTTAAAAAATGAACAAAAAAGGTAATACAAAATTTTCTTTTTTTTTACATACAGGATATACGTAGATAGGCCTAGAGTAGTCCGAGCTGCTCTAATAATTCATAATTATTCAACCCTTTCCTTTCTTTAATATTATTTTAATTACCTTAATTTAATGTTTTCTTTACTCTTTCTCTCTCTCTCGCGCGCACACACACACATTTTTCGCTCTATCCCCCTCTCATTCTTTGAAAGAGTGGTATCTTCGCCCTTAACTTATAATACATATATAGACCCTCTCTAACTAGCTCACTACAATTCGTGGAGGTGTATGTTGCGTGACCTTTGTTTTATATATTTTTTATGTATATATATATAATATATAACATATTAATAATTATATATCATAATGAAGATAGTAGGCATAGCCACTCGTGCTCGGATCACAGACTACTTCCTGCCGTATCTTCCTTATACAGACAGTCTGGTGGACACTATGGCTTTCTTCTCACTTAAGTTATACACATCTTATCCCTTTCCGTGTTATGTATGTGCTACCCCGTATTTACGTATACTCGCACAGATATTCAGTCAACAATGAAACTAAAATTTTTAATTTTCTTTATCCTTTCCTTTTCTTTTATTAACTAGTATTTTGCACGAATTGCACATTTAAAATTTTCAAATACATACATGAATCAATACTTCGATCTATCACCTAATATGCATCCGTTTGATTGTTCAATAAATTATATTTTTTATTAACAGAAACTCCACCGATTGCATTGAGATTCGAAGGTATATTCTCTTTCTGTTGCATTTTATAATTTGTTGTGCATTTATTTATAATAAATGAAATATACAATATTAATAAAAACAGATTAAGGGTTGGAGTTGCCAACTTTCTCCTTTGTCACCATTTCATTAATATCTGTACGTGTGCACGAGCGTATTTCGATACGGCCATGACATATAGATGCAAATACTATAACCAGGATTAATTTATCCTGAGGAAAACTATCGCCTGACTAGCCTTAACGAAATCGCACGTAATTTTACGGCATTATTATTCACATGGTATGTAGATTTGTACATATGTAACGAGGTGTATCTGATGCATGAAATGGAGGCACTAGTCAGTGTTTTTGGAGAGATTGACGGGTCCTGGGATGGCAATGAGAAGGTTGTGTCAGCAGGCACTGGTTTCCTCTCCTTCGAGTGTGCATGCAACATTTTCTAGCCTGTGGGCTAGGTGTAATTTACGACAGCCCGCGTCTGTCTCCAAGGCCTCTAGGATCTATTACATCACATTGATTATTTTATTAATGAATAAATATTTCAATAAATAAAATTCTAAAATACTAATTGTGAACTTCGCCTTGATAATACTTACTTGTTCATAATACTTGCTGACATAGATGTAAAGTTCTTTTAGTGCTGCGATCACATCAAATTCATTAGCGTGTGATGCACTCAGCTGTTGCATGGCACTAGACATTTCTTGATCAGTAATTTGTGGCAGTCTTTGTACATCTGTGTAAAAGCGACCCACTTTCTCTCGGTAATGCGGTATATCCTTGGCAAAGAGCAATTTGTTCGAGGGTGAATCCTTTCCTAGCCTATGTTCCGTCATCGAACACGAGTCCATAAATGTTTGCGCTATCACGGATAAGCTTGAGTCAACTGTTGTGGACTTATTAATATCAAACATGAAATCTGGATTCTTGATAAAATTCACCCAAAATCTAAGTGGTAAGCTGTTAGATTTCCATGCGTGTGGCACTTCTGGATCAACAATACCATGTTGCTTTGCAGCATCATCCAAGAGATCGAATAACCATTTTACAGCACTGGGTAATGCTTCATTTGCGGTTAATATCGTATTTAAGAAATCATCGACGAACTTCTGAACAGTACCTTTTGTCGATAATAATCTTGTTAAAAATATCTCAGGGATGGCTTTATGTGTTCGTTCCGGATGATGATGTTTACTACCGGTGAAACCCATACCTGGTGGATAGTGGCTGTCTTCTATAGGCCTTACTAAATGATATAATCGTTGATTACGTCCGTGACCACTTTCTATGTCGCCATTTGCCGTTATGATCGGCGACGAGTGTTGAGATTCAAAGTATAAACCGCTGACAGGATGATTGTACATTACAGGGCTGATTAGATTATGATTAGGTGTGGATGGAAGATGTGTGGACGAACAGTGATTTGTATGTCGATGCAGATGATGATGATGCGCGTGGTGATGAATGGACTGTTGTTGATGATGATAGTGCGATGGTTTGCAATTGTGACACGGTGGCTTACACACAACAGAAAAACCATCATTCTGTCTAGGAATAAGCGACATAACCGCTGATTCTTTAACACCATAGTGAGCCAATGTATTTATTTTCTTCCATTCACCGCTACACTTTGTTGTAAGATCTTCATCCTGAAGAGTTAAATGACCACCCCTACCATGTCTCCATTCCAAATCTACGTCATGAACGGACGGTCTTAGCGAGAAAGGAGTATTTTTGTAGAGAGCATCTAGAATTTTGGACTTCACTTGATTTATAGTATCACAATCTAACACTTTACACTGAATCTTCTCATCGAGATCATCTTGGACGACGTGCAGAGTAACCACGCTATGCTCGATTTGTTCACGGAGTAACCTTTCCTCAGATAATGAATATCTAGCGTCATGTGTAATTACGTCAACAGGACCTTTTTCTATTTGATGTTTTATTGCTTTAAACAACAAAAATAGAGAAGAACCTGCGTAATCTTTAAGATAATTGTACATACAAAGCGCCATCCAATTCGTTAGCATTTTTTCCACCACGGATTCAGTTCTTCTAAGCATCAACTGTGGATGCTTCGTGTTCACTGCTTTTTCAATGAGTCTTAGTAAAAGATTCATGAGTATATCAGTTGCATACTCCATCTTACCCATGAGGACGACCATAAGTAACGAGGCAACATTTACTTTATCTCTAATATTAAAGTCTTTCTGAGCCTCCAGGGTTTCAATAAATGTTAGTACGAAGTATTTATTATTGATTAGCTGTTCAAATTGAATCATAGCCGCATCGTAATTCGTTCGAGATACATTACTGCGTGATCTAGGATCATTTAATATAGGATGATGTGTGACCCCAGGAAAAAATACTTTCATGATATAATTCTTATGATCCAGAGTCGGAATCCCAGATGATTCCAAATCCGCGGTTAAATCAGTCATATCAGTCTGCAATTCAGCAAATGCCTGCTTACATTCCATCCTAACATTGCTTTCCAAAGTGTCCATCTGTATTTGTATTCTTTTATATTCTCGTTCCGCTTGCGTGCTCTTTCTTCTGTATATTATTAACACTAGAACAAACAGAAATACAAGGCCGAACGTGCCAGCGGCTATTCCAGCAATTGCCTCTGGTGGAATTGGATATGATTTAATCACTTCATAGCGCAAGTAACCTATTGGAAACCTCAGGCTACGGCCCACCCGTACCACCACTAAAGGTAAACCATTTTCTGTTTTAATTCCGAGTTCGTCCGTATCAACCGGTTGTTGATCAGGAGGAATACAAACTAACTGGGTCAGAGCAAGCGAAGTTACATTACATGGCATGGTCCCAACAGTAACGTTCACATCGGATTCATCACTGGCGAAAATCAAATTTTCCCCCTCGATAACTAACGTATCACCTTTGTATAATTTGATGTTTCGTGGAAAGGCAAAAAATTTTGGGTCCTCTACATAAAGTAAACGATTTCTAAGACTCTTAAAATGCTTTTCCAGGTCTCGAACACTTTCCACGTTGTCCATAATGAATGCTATTTTTAAAGATAGCTGAGATTCCTTCAATTTTAATGATTGGGGTGGTGTGCTTTGACCATTAATAGTGGCGCGTTCAGTTCGTCGAAGAGACCAAAAGCGTTTAGCAATGCTAGGACTCGGGCATTCCATCTGTGTTGGGTTCAATACTGTACAAATAGTCCTGTTTACTGGCAGTGGTTCATTGTCGAAGTAAACTTCCATTTCGGGCTTCTGAATGGTATCTAAATTTGTACCATGAACAGTGATCATGCGACCACCAGAAGCAAAACTCGTTAGTGGTTTAATTTCCATAATAGTAGGATCGTGAGTGTAATTATAAGGATTACTAACTAAAGTACGATTTGCACCATCTATGCTAAGAGTCAGTCTCTCAATTTTTCTTACTCGGTCGGATTTACTGGTTACACAAGTTAATCTGGTACTACTCGCTTGAGTAGCATTAACGTGACATGGCAATTCGTCCAAATAAGCTGAAATAGTGCTACCAATATTTAAATATATTCCAGTAATAGCGAGTTGTGTACCGCCACTTTGTGGACCAACGGATGGGTAAACACCAGATAGTCGTATGTCTTTGTAGTTAAATAATACAGCACTTTCTGTATAACCGGCGTCATTACCAACCACTACAGAAGCAGTATCTGTTGCTTCGTGTCTTCCAGTACGGCAAACGATGCGCACGGATACTTCATAGTCGACCAAGGTGCACGGAGTATTACCAATACGTATTTTTCCCTCCACGTCGTTTTCCTTTAGACCTAAATTACTGCCTTCAATGGTAACTAAGGTACCGCCTTCAATCGGTCCACTAAGAGGTTTGATCATGTCTATTCTTGGTTTTGGACACTCAGTGAATGGCGAGTGTAAGCAAGAATGCCGATACACGCAACTATTGCCACACCAAGTACATTCAAAGCGTGCATCTCTAGTCACACAAAGGGAACAATCTGCGTGTTCACGATGCGAACCTAACACTTCACATTTGTACAAAATAATAGTAGTCTTATCCACATGATGATTAATGTTCCAGACAACTGTTACTTCAGCTTCATATTCACCAGTAACCGCCTCATACGAATAAACCGTTTTATCACAAACTATAAAACGGCTACTATCAACACGAGCCTGCACCTTTAGATTGGCACCCTCAATTGAAACAATACATTGGAAACCGCTATGTCCTACTTGTGGGTGCGGTAAATTTTCAACTTCGAGCACTATCTCTTTTGGTACGCTATTGGGTAACATCAATGGTTCCTGGCGTTCAACGAATCTTGGGCAATATTGTGCCCCGTGTGCGGCTAAACTTGCCTGGTTCTGTAAATGTAAAAGCATTATTTTATCAAATAATAACACTGATCAACACAATTTTTGTTTTCTTATAACCACTACGTGATAGTTATAGGGCTAAGTTACCCAAACAAGAATCCGGAAGTAGAATTGCTCTATCACCCTCAGTTTTCAAAAAACACGAATTTTTGTAAAAAAAAGTAGATCTTCAGCAAAAATGAGGTATTGCGTCAAAACTAAAAACGTTAGACAGGTCTAACTAGGCTCAAAAGATAAAGGAGAGATTTCTGAATACGCGAGTGTGAATAGTTATAATTTTTTAAGCTTTTACTTAGTTGTAAATAACAGTCAAAGTTTAAAAAAGCGCCAAAATTCGTATTTTTCTGATATTTTACCCGATCTTTTCACATATTTACGAATAGTTCGATGTCTAGAATAAAAATACTACATAGCGTCGGATTCTGTAGACTTTTCTGAAGTAGAAACCATGCAACAAAAATGATAAAGCGACTTCGAAGTCGAACAGTTCGAGAAAAAATTCGTCGACAACGCAGATACGACATTTTGCCGCCATGCGGCCCATCGCTCGCTTGTCTCCCGAGCCGCTGCTGCAGCAGTGTCGTAGCTACGCGTGAGCAGCCGTCACACCAATCAAATAGTACACTAATTCAATAACTTTCTGTGCGTAATATTAAATTTTTTTCTAACATTCTAGTAAATTCTAATAAATATTAATACATTCTTAATAGTAATTACTAAATTATGAGAATACTTTTTAATCTACTTCGGTTAACAATAATTTCAACAAAAATATTGGTTTGATTAAAAACATGTTCAGTTGTAAAAGAATTTGAGGTATATAGAGTTATAAATTACTTGTAATATTTTCGTTGTCAACTCGTTTCCTGTTTGCTTGTCGCTAATGCTTTGCTCCTTTATCGTCTACTAGATTCTTAAGTGTTTTGTGTTTGGTTTCTGTATGCCGTGTTCGTTTTTAATCAAACCAATATTTTTGTTGAAATTTTTGTTAACCGAAGTAAATTAAAAAGTATTCTCATAATTTAGTCATTACTATTAAGACGGTATTAATATTTATTAGAATTTATTAGAATGTTAGACAAAATTTAACATTACGCACAGAAAGTTATTGAATTAGTTTACTATGTGATCGGTGTCACGACTGCTCACGCGTAGCTACGGCACTGCTGCAGCAGCGGTTTCGGAGACAAGCGAGCGATGGGCCGCATGGCGGCAAAATGTCGTATCTGCGTTGCCGACGAATCTTTCCTCGAATTATTCGACTTTGAAGTCGCTTTTTCATTTCTGTTGAATAGTTTCTACTTCAGAAAAGTCTACAGAATCCGATGCTGTGTAGTATTTTTATGTTAGACATCGAACTATTTGTAAATATGAGAAAATATCGGAAAAAATATCAGAAAATTACGAATTTCGGTGCTTTTTTAAACTTTGACTGTTATTTATAACTAAGTAAAAGCTTAAAAAATTATAACTATTCACACTGACATATTCAGGAATCTCTCCTCTATCTTTTCAGCCGAGTTAGACCTGTCTAACATTTTTAGTTTCGACGCAATACCTCGTTTTTGCTGGAGATCTACTTTTTTTTACAAAAATTCGTGTTTTTTGAAAACTGAGGGTGATATAGCAATTCTACTTCTGGATTCTTGTTTGGGTAGCTTAGCCCTATAAGAATCACCCAATACATATTGCAAAACAGAAAAAAAGTTTAAATTTGTTCCACAGTATAATTAGTACTAAATTTCACATGAAATTTATATTGATGCACTTACATTTTCTCCCGAAATTATACCCTGACAGGTTGTATTATGTGTACATTTATTATCGTATACACACCAGCTACAGGCCCATTGAGATTTTACACATTCAGTGCACACGGTATGTCTAGAGCAATCAAAGAATGCAAAATTTCGTGACACAAAATCTTTGTTGGTTTCACTAGAGCGCACGGACAGAGGTACTAAAACATGATCGGCTCCTTCTGGTATACTCGGTCTTCCAATAACAGGTGGTGTAGGACATGACAATCCAAAACCTGTCATTAATGCATCTATCGGTTCCGCGTTACCGAAAACACATTTATAATTAGTGCCTGCCGGTAATTCCGGTAGAGTTCTGATGGTTAAATGAACTGTTGTCATTTGATTAATAGGCATACGATCTGGAAGAACTTGTTCAAAATCAATGCACTGTTGCCCTGTACCTAAAGATAACCAACGTGGACTACTGTGACTTGCTTTCTGACAGTCTCCCCTTACTGTACATCTAAAAATATTATTCAAATTATACAAAAATAGTTCTACGTAGTAAACAAAAAAAATATATTTACCTTTTTTCTAATGAACACCACCCACAATAAGGATCTTTTGCATCAAGACAACTACTACAATTAATATAACTATTACAATGCTCAACTTGAACCTTGGAAATTTTAGAAGTTGACAGAACATAAATATATTCTCCATCTGGTGAAATTAAAGTATCGGGCATTAATTTGTTTCCTTTATCAATTAGAATACTTTCATAAACAAATGCTTTAGTTCCAGAAAGCAAAACTTTTTTAAGTACACCATCGTTAGTACCCAAAAATGCAACAGTATGACTTTCAGTATTTGCTATTGTTACAGAAGTAATGAATTCATCAGGAAAATGTAACTTTGCCTGTCCTACAATCGGTGACATTCCAGAGATTTTCAAGCCCACTTCACAAAAGTTTAGAATGTTTCCTGTTGTCTAGATATAAAGATGAACATAGAAATTAATTAAAACAAGTAAAAATATTCTTTCAGTTAAAAGGAGGAAACCTTTTAATTTTTAAGCTTACTTCTGTGGTAAGACACTTTCCATCTTGAATAGGACCACTAATGTAACCCATATTTCTATATTTGGTACTACCATTGAAACACATATGAATATTTTCATTAAATATTTTTTCAATATCTTGTAAACTGTAGACACAAAGAGCTGATCGAGATAGCGGCTCGTTCGTAATACCTCTACTTGGCGAAAATACGGAAACAAAAATGGGATCACCAATAGAAATCCCGAGTTGCATGGCTAAATCACTTCCAGCTGGAGCTACTTTCGCATCTTGTACTAAATCATACGACTGTGATTTTCCATCTCCCAAGTTGACAGTACACTGTAACGTCACTTCTGTGTAACTATCATAATTTGGATCACTGATACAACTTCGAGCTAATCTAGAGATATAACCCTTTTCCTCTTCCTCGGGAAGGTGAGATTGCTTTTGAACCAGTACAAAATACGCATAATCGCTGGCATTAAAACCGTACACGTATTTAACTAAAAAGTGATCTCGATATTTCACATCAATGCATACAGTCGATTGTTTATGGTACGAAAATTCTGCAAATTCTAGGTTGTGCAAATTCCTGCTGGAAATAGCAGGTACGTCGTGTCTGTAATCTCCTCTGTTAGTAAATGTAGTACCAACATAGAGTATATTTGTTTGTTCCCATGCATTGTATCTTTCAGGCCCAATAAAAGCATATGTAGAAGAAGTTTCATCATTAGCTGCTACACTACGGGGAATGAACTCTGGTTTAATAGATATGTTTGACATTTTGTACTTTTCACAAGCACCTTGAAGAAGAGAACCACATGCTATTAATGTTTGTGATTCAAGATCAGCAATTAGTAACTTGTTTACATTATCCATTAAAAATGTAGTTATGTCTCTAGAAGGACAGCCTGTTGCATGACACTGAGGATTATCCAATCTTGGCCCTATAAATAATAGTGAATAATTACTTTTTAATAATTTCAATATAGTAAAGCTTTTTTCGAAATATAATTTATAAACTGACCTGTGGAAACATATTCTTCCAATTTGAGACTGGAATCTAATTGTAAAAGCCTATTAATACCACCTGCATATAATCTTCCGACAGCAGGATCTATAGTAAGATGATTAAATCGAAGAGCACCTTCTCTTGTGGTATTTGGATCTAAGGGGTAAAATCCATATCTCTGACCATCTTCCTTAGGAAACTGTGTTACAATATGCAAAGATTTATTTTCTTGCATAGAAGGAATGGAACTAGCAGGTGTATCTATGGCTGCAGTTACTAGTGCCACCAAGAACCAAGTGGCAACAGACATGGATGAAAAAGATAATCTATGAAGTGACAGCAACAGCTTAGGAGATGATACAGTGGGTGAAGTGGGAAAATATACAAATCCCAAGAATCTCATGATGTGTAGACAATAGTTGACAAAGCACATGCGCACACGCTATGCGTGTGCGTTTGTGCATGTACAAGTATAGGGTAGGAAGCTTAAAAGGTATAATTAGGGTATAAGTCCCACTAGTAGAAGGCCAATATTGATACAATACTACCAGTTATGCGTGTATCCAGGCACCGACATGATTCACATTGTCTGGTACCTCTGAAACATTTCAAAACCAATTATATTTAATTATTTATTTTTAGAAAACTTTGTAATGCATTAATAAATACTGAAACACCAAATAATAAACTAATATATTTTAGTGTACTCTGAATACCATTTTGTAAATTTTACCAGTACATATCATTTAATCATTTTCAAATTTAAAAAAATTCTATTTTATGTAAATATATATTATTGAACAATTATACAAAGCCAAACAAAACTAATGAAAAATGCATCAGAATATATTATTAAAGTGCCTTAAACATTTATATTTTAACAGACTCGAGTTAATTTACTGGAAACTGAACATGCATGGTTAAACACAAATAATTCTAATAAGCTAAAGCAAATTGTCAAAACGTAAATAACTTATCACCAACCGATTTCAGTACTAAAACATTTCGACGACGATGTCAGGCTAGGGCAGATGGCTCCACACTTTTTGAGAAACACCGTTGCACGCACCGCCCTTCATTAGTGTGAACAACATAGCTGCACTTGACAGCTAAGGCCAGTGTCTTCGCATAAAGGCAAAGATATTCTACTTCTTGTCAATAATCGTCTAATAAAATACAAATTGAGCGAATCAGTTCAGTCTTGATTATAAAATATTCTGTAAACCCGTAAATACAATTTGTACAACCATAAAATATAAACGCATCTCAAAGTAATTGCACATAAAGAAAAACAATTACCTCCAGAATGAAAAAAGCTCAGAACTTCAATTTGCTCCGTCTCTATGATCATTAGTCGACTCATGCAACTTTCTTTCTTTTTCACGGCCGCAACACACACACTGCTACATATACCTGACTAAAATAAAACCAATTCACTTCGATTTGTCACGTACAATCGACCTTTTCACGATAAAGCCAAAGCGTACAACACGACTACACGATGGAATGTTCGTACGTGAGAGTCGCTACGACACATCGCGGATATGCACTGCGTCTTTGTTACGAATTTTTGATACACTCCTCAGATGATGGAACACTGAGTTGCGCACCCAAGATTCACTGAAACTTTGTTTTACCTTTTTTAATAACATATAAAGAGTACAAATAACGTTTGTTACTTGATAATAACACTAAATAAGGAATCGGGATAAGCCGCCATTAAAATTCGACCGACAGCGACAGGCTTCACGAGTTTAAAGCAAGTTGGGGGCCGTGGCTATGGCATGCGCCGCTTGTTCATTATCTTTCTCTCTCTCTTACTCTTGTCAGATTTTTCCCACGGTTCAGTGTCTCTCCTTGACTAACTCTATCACTCTCTAACTTTCCTTTTCTTTCTTCTGATTGTATAAGCCACCTATCGGACTACAAATGCCGCGTCCTCCTGCAACCAACAGCCTGCACGTACTCTTTCTTTGTTGATAAATTATATCTACCCTATTAGAACTGTAATCATTATGCTAGACTCAAATGACCGCTCAATTTGAAAAGAGGAACGATATTAATTTCTAGGAAAAAACACGTAAAGAACGACAAAAATTTTATATGCAATATCTAAACACGATACAGACGGTATTATTTTAATAACAAGATGCTTACAATGAAATTTGACTCATAACTTTATTGGGTACAGCACCTCTCATATTTTCTTTCTTTCTATAGCTTAATGACGTTCAATTTTTTGTTATGCCATATAGCAGACTTTAATGTAAGATGCTACGCAAGATGGATTTGTCTTATCTCTTTTGTACTCGCATTCTTTACATAGTGCACAAATAAAATCCCTTTCTAGAATATCTCTTCGTAAATCGACTGGTTAAGTAGTCAAGTCCAAAGTGACTTATGTCACAATTTATTATTGTAAATATCATGTTATTTACACATATATCTAAGCTTCAAACAGCTTTATAACGTTTTACTTTTTTCGCATTTATGGAGAGGGTTCGGATTTTTTGGCTGTAGTATCTCTTCATTTTACATGTAACAAATACAATAGATAACTAATATAGCGGTCATAATTAAGAACATGATGATTGACGTAAAACGTAACTATATAAGATTGGATTCATCCTATCATCCCTCTCAACGTTTTTCGACCGCTCTCTTAAAATCATTATACAATATATATGTAAAGCTGTGTATCAGTTTGTTAGTGTGTATTCTGTGTGTCTAATATTTACTTAAATGTTAACTTCTTACAGACCGGTTACATCTTTGAAAGGAAAAATCTCTATATATTTCTGTATAAGCCAAACTTAGCATACCTAAGTAGACATTTTTAATATCAGAAATGTTTTCTTAGATAGAAATACACGCTTTTTTTAAAAGTCTCTTATGTTTTACATTCGACAAGCAATAACTTGTCAAGTACAAGGAAGGCTTTTCCAAACACCATATAAAAATTATAAAACAGAAAGAATGTTTAAAATTTACTGCCTAACAAGTTATTATACATGTGTTCATAAGGATCGGTGCTATGGCCAGCCTCCTTAGGCCTTCAATATGCAACATTGAAATTAAAATTGAGACAAAATTGTCTCACCTCCTGGAGTAAAGATGGAATTTCTTTTTCTTTCTGTTTGTTTTCCATTTAGAACTGTTTCACTCGGATTTAAGCAGTTTCGAACTACATTGTGTAAAATTAATATCTTTAGATACTTATATTCCTGCTGGTCCGCTTAAAGTCTTTCAGCCATATTCTTTGTCTAGTATTCAATTATGTTTCACAATTATTTAACAGGTCCATAAATGTCCAGCCTCGTCCCTCACACCATTCATCTGTGAACTAGCGTTTGAAACTAGTTACGGACAAACTGAGTTATTACAAATACAAAAAAAAAAAGAATCATGATCTACATTGTTTCATATCATGCGACTTCTTATGTGTACGTTTAACGAGCCAATATGTAAAAGCGCAATCAAAGCGCCACAATTTATTTAGATAAATTACGTATCTCATTTTGCAAAGGTGTACTGTATTATGCATTAATAACGTTGTCACTGACGCAAAAAATGTTGATAGTAATAGTTTTAGTATTAGTGGTAATTTTATCTGTGGTAATAGTACTGATGCTGATGGTAATGGTGGGATATTGTATTGTAGACAAGCGAAGCCACCTATCCCAATGAGGGAAAATCATTCTCGTCATCTACTTTTGGAGCATTTTGACGTCCTCGAGGTGACCTTTGTTCAGACTGTGAAGCCTAAAAATAAAGTATGTATTTCTCAGTATTCATTATATTGACATATGGCAGATAAATAATAAAATAAGTTCAAGTACTTACAGGACCACGTGAATCTCCGTCTCTAGGAGCACCACGATTACCAAATCCACGACCATTTGCGCGTTCTCCACGTCCTCGTCCTCGACCACGACCACCAGAACCACGCCGAGAATCACTGAACTGTATCTCTATGCCTAACACGCGTTTTTGCCTCCCAACACGTTGAGGATATTCCGCTGCTGCATCATATTCTTCCTCTTCTTCTTCCTCTTCATCAGCTCCCTCTTTCTTTTTTTGCAATGCATACATCTTTTTCCAGCGCGTTAAATCTTCACCTTCCCCAGCCTTGCGTAAGTTATATCGAGGCTTTACTCTGTTATTGCGCAGAGCTTTCCATTCATCCAATGTTAATTCGCGCGATTCTTCTTCGACCGGCTTTTCTTCTACAGCATCTACAGTTGTTTCTCCCTCTTTCACCTCTGTAGATGTCTGGTTAGAATCTCCATCAGGTTTCTCATTGGCCCAATCTTGATTCTCTTGATTCATACTTTCTCTGAAAATAAAATAAAAAAATTTAATCAAAACTGGAATATTTTTACTTTAAAAAAAAATTATTAAAAATAATATTTACTCAATTTCATCATTGTGGGTACCCCAGTTATGGCTACCAGCACCATCTTTTTTATCTACTGGCTTCACTCCACTATAAAAAACATATAAAAAATACTAACTTACTAAACAGAAAATTCAATATGTAATTGAACAACCAAAGTAAACTTATGAGAAAGGTGTATCCTTGTCAACTTTGATAATTTAAAACTGTTATAAAGGACAATACTTAGAATTTCATTTGAAAAAAACGACGATTGGCTTTAATTTCCGAGATATTTGTAATTCTACTTACACGTGTAGATTCGAGATAGCGATGCGCGAGCACCACCACTTATCTGCAGTTTCTATAAACATATCTCGCGAAACATATCAACCGGCAGCCAAAATATACAACGGATATTAATAAAAAAATATTATTTTCGTGTTACTTATTTTTCTATCGAACCAATATTAACAGGTGTTAATATTTTTTTGTAGTATTTACATTTTTAAAACCTGCAATCCCACACGGAAACTAACCCAAATCTATAATTATAATTTTGAATTCAGTTTCCGCACTGATGCAGAGGTACCAACATTATTATGGTATAGGTAACAGCTGCTATAATATAGGAAAAGTCGTTCAAAAGATTGTCCTTTATAACATAGATTATCCATTATACAGTTTAATTGCCAGCTACAATATATAAAACATAAGTGACAATTCTATGCTGATGTACACGCTGCCAGATATGTACATATAGTACAAATAATTTCTTATAGACATCTAGGAAACTAAGGCATTCGCTTGCTACTACAAAAAAAAGTCCAAAACATTGTTCTTTATAGCATATTGCGAAAATCATCAAAATTGATGAGAATCCACTCTTTCAACATGTTGACTATAATTAGAAATTTACGTTTTATCGGAGCCAGATTGACGATCGAATTCACGTTTTCCACGATAATCGTATCCTCCACGGCCACGTGACCCTCCACGTCCACGCATCATTCCGCGCATTCCACCACGACCTCTACGTTCCCCATATTCACCACGTTGATTATCATTAGAACTTCGAAATTCTCGAGTTTCACGTCCCTCACTAAAAGATTAAAAAGCAAGATAGTAAAGAGATATAAAATCATTGCAGACATTTTCTTCCTCACTTGGGTTTTTCTATACTCACCCAGGAGGTCCTCGTCTTAATTCTCCTTGACCACGAGGAGTTCTCTCACCATCTTCACGGTTACGCCTATTGTTCCGTTCTTCCCTGCTCTCTCCTGAGAATTTCACATTGCGATCTCCACCACCAGTTCTTGATTGAGGTACTTTCTTATCTCCTATTAAGTGAACAAAAATTAAAAAAATAAGTATAAGTAAACCTTAATAATTAACATTAGCTAATAAATATTTCAAAAGTATTTCAAATTATTTATACTTAGATATCATCTGAATATAAAGTACTACTTCTAAGGAATAAAAAATTGTTTAAAATTATGAATAAAGTAAAGATATATTCAGAATTATTTACAATATACACCTTCTCTCTTGGTAATTTTATTTTATGATATAAAATAAGTATAGCCTGAAGTATAAAAGCATATATATACATACTAATATAATTTTAATAAAGTGTATTGATTATTTGTAGTAAAAATAATAAATAAAAGCTTATGTGAACCATTAAAACATAAAACGTAATGCTAGCTACCCTATCATTTAATAATTTATATAAACAGCACATATCAAATATTTTACAATTACACAAAATTTTAATAATCAATTATATCACATTATCATAATAATTTGTTAAATGACACATGGGGTCACCAATGGTAAATTCTATTTTTACTATACAAAAAGAATTCCATATTATACAGTATAGAAAATTACTAAAAAGTTATAAGAAATATGAATATCTGGATTACAAAATCCTTACGAATAATTTGTACTTAAGAAATAGTACTAATATAATAAATAAATGAAAAAAAATAATTACTGATTCAAAAAGAAACTTGTTTAACATGCAACAAAATATCAAAAGCACATGGACCCACGAGGAACTGAGCGACGGCCATAATACCGCGCACGAGGTGAGATTGTAATGAAAAATTACTAACCTTGATCTTTCTTTAGATCTTGTACCTTAGATGTTTGTTGCTGGACATCTTTAATCACGCGGTTCTTTTGCGTTTTATTACCGGTTCCCTTTTGCGCATCCGGCTGCTTACTCTTATTCTCCTTCTCCGAAAGCTTCTCCTTTTTCCTAGCTTCCTTCTTTAGTTCTTCTTCTCTTAACTTCTCATGTGGATCTTCGTCATCACCCAACGCTAACGAGAATTTGTTGGTAACGGCAATGCTGTACATATTTTCCATGATGTCTCTTATCCTCTCTTCGTCGAGGATCACGCGAAAATTTCACGGCTACTCTTGAGCCCTTGTGTAACAGAGACATTCAATATTTCAATATGGCTGAGTCGGAGATAGTTCACCACGAGGTCTGTGCTCAGGGAGGGACCGCATAATTATCTTGCACCCAGCGCGCCACCTCCCCACCAATATTATTTATATCACTAATTTTATATGGTTTCAGGCCTCAAAATGCCGTCTAAAATTAAATTTTTAATTTTAATTGCATCACATTTTTAAAATAACAAGTATTCGACAATAAAGCAGCATACTTTCATAGCTGTCGTTCTCAAAGAAACCGGCATTACTTCCATGAATTACTTTATGCTGTCTAAATAGATTTTCTTATCTTTTATGCTTTATCTTGCTGTCATACAATAATATTTATATACTTTTTATATTTTAATTAAATATCATATTTCATGGGATTTGAATGCAAACAAAAACTACTGGTGGATATTCGATTCACACAGTTTCGATTTATGTATTCAGCAATTGAAAGTTTCATACATCCTCATATTATGCAAAGATATATATATATATATTTCAAAGTTCTTAACATATTTTTCTTTCTAATTGTTATAACTTTTATGTCATTTTATAAGAACCTGTATATTACCTATGTAAGTACCTAGTGTACAGGTTTTTTTTAACGTGTAAAAATTTGTAGTAAGCGCTTGTTTGCCAGTTGCATTGATTTCTTCAATCTTGTTTTATATGAACACAAATGTATAGAGATTCTATGTGAAATGGTTTTAAATACAAGAATTGACGGCGGTACTATGGAAAATTCTTTTATATACAAGTGGTGACAGTTTTATATAAAATTGCAAAGGATGTACGGAAATATTAACTATCTAGCAATTTACAATAAAACAGTTGCTACGTTTATTTAAAAATGTTTTTAAAATATGTTTATAGTCAATTTAATTATTTTACGGTAACGTACTTTAAATACTTTATTTTGGTAATACAATAGGTGTCATCTATTTAGACAAAATAATAAAATACATTACAGTAATTTTATGTGAAATAGTCGGATGCATAGATGCCGACGATGTTTCTATGATAATCTTTTCTATGTACAAGAAATACTGTCTATGTGAAATTGTCATTTGTAAAGTTCAAAAGATATCATTTCTCTTTTTTTATTACCAATAAGTATTTTAGTGAATGTTATTTCAGAATCATTTGATGCAACTATATAGAGCAACTTTTTAATAAATGTTATTCTATCTTTGTACATCGAAAAGATTTATTGTAGATTCACCGACAACAATTCTTGTGTATTTCACATAAAGCCATGACTATTTATTTGTATTATTAATATGATTAGAATCGATAAGTTTTATTGTATCTTTTACTTCAATCATTATTTAAAGAATTATATTTATAGTTTTCTTCGTTTAATAAAAAATATATATTATATATATAATCAATTATCAAACTGACATAATGATATGAAACTTATTTAAAAAAATGCTGAATATAAAAAGCAACAATTTAATATAATTAGTTAATATAACATGTGAACATTATTAAATAATATGTTACACATTTCTTTTTCATCGAATTTCTGATTGGTTGCATTGTAGCAAAGAAAAGAATGCGCGCGCAAGCGAACGAAGCCGCGTGTAGAAACAGTCGGTAAAGCAATGCCATCAGTACAAGAAGTAGAAGAAAGCGAAATCATATTCTTGGAACTTCGTGGCAAAAAAAAATTTATTTTATAATCTATTACTACTGTGTTTACGAATTCGGTGCAATTTTGTACAATTATTGTAAACACAAGTTATATACATATTTACACACACATATACATATACACCTTATACCGGGTACATTCATTTTGGCGGTTCACCAGTTGCACGCGGTATATCAACGGTGATAGAGAGAGAAACAAGAGGTGCTTGTGCTAACATTAGTTTTTAAGGTGGCCAGCGAGGTGCAGAGTGAAGTGAAAAACGTGAAATGGAATTGCACACGCCAAGGCGTGAAACGCGTCCGTTGACGGAAGCGTTGCCATGCAGTCCACCGATGTGCGACAGCATGCTTTATCCATGGAACTGGGGCGAAGAGACAAGAAATGTAAATCTTAGTCCAGGTAGCTCATGTTCTTCACCAGAATATAAAGAACATAGCGTGGCGACCACGCGAACTGGATCTCGATCACGTTCTGGAGGTTCAGAAAGTCACCGTCGTGGCCGGCCAAGGGCTGATGCTCTTTCGAATCTTATGATGCAAGGAAGTACTTCACCGAGTAGTATAAAATGTACTTATTGTAGCCGTGTTTTTCCGCGAGAGAAAAGCCTTCAAGCACATTTGCGTACTCACACAGGTATACTTTGTTTATGTCTTCGATTGTTTTTACTTGAACATTTTTACGTATTTTATAAAAGTAAAAATGATTTTGATATAAGTTTCTGTGAAAAAAGTTGGCATACATTCTATCGATATCTTGTATAGTAATATAATATAATTTCAACGGCTTGTGTGACCCCGTACAGTTACGTATCCCGCCAATCGCCATCATGCGCACTTTAAATAATTAAATAGCTTACTTATCGAAATAGTATAAAACGAATGGAGTGACGCTATTGCAAAATATAAAATTCTACATATTATTTTTTTTATTTCATTCTAATGAAATTAATTGTTATTCTAAAAAGAAATATTTCTTTTATTTAACTTTGAATTATTCTTTGTTAAGCAAAAAAAACAAGACATGACTTTTTCTATTTAAACTACCTTATTATGTGAAAAATTATCAGAATTTTTCATAATAATCATATTAATTTATTTAAACAGAAGGTTTATTATTATTCTTATTAACTTTAAAAAACTTGTTGCATATTTTTTCAGTCATAATTTTTTTTAATCGTTACAAAAAAATATCCTTAAAAATAAATTCATAAAATACTTTGTTAATGAATATAATTAAGTGATATTTTTATATATTAATGTAAAAATTATATATGCATATACTTTTATTATAAAAAATAATTATCACTTTAGGAGAACGTCCATATCCTTGTGATTATCCTGGATGTACAAAGGCTTTTACACAATCAGGACAATTAAAGACCCACCAACGACTGCATACAGGAGAAAAACCTTTCTTATGTACAGAACCAGGTTGTGAAATGAGATTTACACATGCTAATAGGCATTGTCCAGATCATCCTTATGCTACTCTTACAAGATCTGATGATTTTGTGTTAAAGCCTGTATCAGAAAATACTGAGCTACCTCATGATGTTACTAGATGGCTAGAGCGTTATAAAATGTCCAGGGAAAGGGAAGATAGAACACCTACAGGAAAGAATGAACGTAAAAAGAAAACATGGAAAAGTAGTTCTGAGAATCACAAGAGAGTAAAATCTAGAAAAGGTCTAATGATGGATGCCGCAGGGGAGCAAGAAAATTTAGACTGTAAGCCACCTAATCAAAGATTGTATTGTGGAGAAAGTCAAGATAGTCAGGAAGAAAGTCAGGATGAAGAGCCCGCAGTATTACAAACATCTGAAGATGAAGAAATAGCAGCAAAATTAGCAATTACTCCTTTAAGAAGACCACTGGATAGACTTCAGCCAAAGAAAAGGTGGTTACGTGAAGCTTGTTTAGAGCAACAATTAGCCAAACCTTTAAATTGGGACACTAAATCTGTAAATGAGCCTACAACTACTACATTTAAAATTAGTGATAAACAAATGCAATGGACTGCACTTGTTGATAATTCACCTATATCTTTAGATAATTCATGTTTAAATTCATCTAAAGAAATTGAACTTACAAAATCGGAGGTAGATCTGTATGTACCTCCTCAGATATCTTGGAATACAGTTGCTGACAATGATTCTATAGAACCATCTACAAAGGAGGACAGAAAATATACATTTGAAACATCAAATACATTATCCCAAAACATTTGGGATTCGTCACAACATAATGCAAACAATTTTTTGGAAAACAAAAACCAAATGAAAACAAATATTAATTGTCTTGTTTCTAAGTTTGAATCTTGTGGAAGTTCAAATCATACATATTGGGATAATAATTTGACATCTGAGATATCTAAATCACCATTAAATCAGTCTAATATAAAAATTCAGGATGTTATTCAAAAAGAAATCTCCAAACAAAATGTATTTATGGACTCTCGTATTAGTGAAAATGTAACAAGACCGACTGTTTTAATGTTAGCTGGAAGTGTTAACAATAACAACAATAACATCAACAACAACAACAATAACAATAACAAAGATACAATTTCAAAATTGATACCAATGGAATCAGAAACAGGATTAAAAGTAGTTGTTAAACAGGAAAATAATGTTATCAAGTTACCAATTCCAGAGGATAGTCAAAAATGGTTAGGTGCTTTAGCTTTGATGGAATTAGCTAAGAATCAAGAAGAAACAGGGAATGGTTTGAGTCTTAAACAGGACAAAGATAAATGTTCTGTAAGCTTTGAATTGAATTATACCCATTTATAGACTGTGATTATTGGCTAACTGTAGTTTCATGTTGTTTTTGTATGGCAAGAAGAAAAAAATGCATTTATTGCAATAATGCTATCTGTTTTTGAACACATGAATAAGAAAGAAATCTGAATCTATCTTTCTTATTACTCAACCTAGTAGAATTTTTAAACAGTTTTCTTTTTTACACGTTATTAATTATATTGTGATGTTACAGTTTATTATGTTTACTGTTTATAAACATTTTGCAACAAAATTACATGTTATAACTTTTGTAGTACTTTTACTACATGAGAATTTCAAGTTTGGGTATATATATAGAAAACCTGAAGATATCTGCCACATCTTTATACAATTGACATTTTAATATAGTTTTCTACCTTTGATTTTTCATTCTATAAAATTATAAAATATAATATTACATTTCCTTTTAGGTAATGATGCAAAAATTTATTTATTATTGTCGGCCATACTATATAACAATAAAAAAAACTTGTGTGATACTTAGAATATTAAAAAACGGTTACGAAGAAAAATTTTTTTCAAAAATATTGATTAAAGTTTGTAAAGTATTTAATTGGAATAAGTACAATTATTATTTATGAAATGTTATAAAGGAAAAGTAATGGATAGTGACAAGATAAAATACCTTCATTTATAATGTCATTAAGTAATTTTAATTTCTACTATTTTTTATTACATGTGTACATATGTGAAATATTTTAATAAATATTTTTTAAAATTTTTACAAATTGTATTCAATTAAGTTCTAATACCAACGTATAAAATATATTATGATTTAATAGATAAATTTTTTTTTGTTCTTTCTAATATTTTTATTACAAATTGACTTTAATTCCTGATAAGGTACACTATTGTTTTCCTTTCAATCTGAGTATATATAAAATAATAATAGTAATATTTCATCAATATATAATAATGTAACTATGCTTTTTCTTTCAGTTTCCTAATTTTTATATTATGTATTTGTATATTTAAAGCACTATGTTTTGTAGAATTTCTTGTAGTTTTTACTATAGTGTTTTCACTTTTGCATATCTTCTTTAAATTATCTAAATTAGTCTGTTCTAATTTTTCTATATTTTCCTCATTAATTTTATTTTGTTTTTGGCACAATAAAGTATCCGCTGTCAAGAAAGTATAGATTCTTCATTAAATTCAGGTATCATATCCTTTTTACTCATTGGATCAAAATTCTTTTCATTGATACCAAAATCTTTAAATAATGCAATCACTTGATTAATTTTATTACAATCATTTGAAAATACTTTTTTCGAATGTCGGGATTTTCTAGTATTTTCTTGTAAAGTTGCATTAATTTTAAAATTTTTTATTGTATCAACTAATATTTGCATATTTTTGGTTGTTGCTGGCTCATCTACTTTATCTACTATTTTAGACAAATGTTCGGAAATATCTGGTGCTAATAATGCAATCCTTTTAATTACATCTTTAATAAAAACATTTGAATTGTTTTCCTTTGTATCTTTTAACTCTTTCAAAGAACTATTTTTGGATTGTTTTGTTGCTTGTTTTGTTTTATTGTCAGTATTAAAGTATTCTTCATCTAAGATTTTTCGTCTCGTTAACTTACTATGTGATCTTGTTTTTCTATATCCAGCAGGTGGTGAAGAAATATCTTCATCGTCACTAAAGTTCATAGTAACCTTAGTTAATTTTAAAAGTGGAGGAGTTCGATTACGTCGAAGCGTAACAGGTTTTTTTGTTCGAGTATTTTTAATCGTTGGCGTCACACAAATAGTTTCTTCAACATGTGATTCTTGCGTATATTTATTTATATTGATATCAAAAACTTCAGGAACTGTAAATTCTGTAAAACGAATAAAAATATAATTTACGTTTCAGGATAAACGTTATTTTTACATAATATTTATGTAAACACTTACTTCTGTAATCAGAAGAATTAAATATTTTTTGAAAATGATAATCAAGCATTAATTCTTTAACAGCCATATAAATTGGATGTCCTTTCAGTTTGTGCATATCACATATTTGAATCACTAACAAGATGATACTCATTATTTTCTCTTGCCTTGTATTCAAATAACTTCTCAAAAAATAAGAAAAGTTTATTAACAATAGTACGTAGTCTATACTATAAAAACGTTCTTGCCAAGAGACGTATTCATTGTTGCATTTTAATTCGTATTTTTTCGTTTTTGTTAAGTTCTCTTTTATTTTAAATGCACCATGAAAATGTTGTAATGAGACTGTAATATTTTTTTGTAATGCATACAGCTGTGCTCTGATGTGTGTACTTGTGAATACCAAATAATGATAGGATACATTTTGACAGATATAACAATTACAATCTTTATGACACATAAATTCTGGTAAATTGAATACTTTGTTTCTTAAAATTGGTGAAGCATCATTTTGAGGAATATCTCTAATGGGATCTCTAGCTCGGATTGGCGTTATTAAAACACTTTCTAAATTGGCCTTTGTGTTATTGCTGTTCATTGATGCTTTAAATCCTTCGATATTTAAAATATGCTCCAAACCTTGAAGCTTTACTTCGCAATCGTTTAACTGAGCACGCGATAAATCAATATAACAGAGGGATTTTAAAATTTCTGCAACTCTTATAGTTGCCCCTAAGCTTTGCGCAGTTTTTAATCGTCGTACCAAATGTGCACCAATTTCTCGGAAAGATAGCAAATTATTCATTCGTAGGGATAAATTAACAGTTGCTGATAAGAGTATATCAAATCCAAAAAGCTGCTTATCTCGTGATTTCCCTTAAAAAAATATAAAAGTATAATTTAAGAAAAAGGCAAAGCTAGTTATAAAAATACTTTTCATGGATTATAAAGACTTACATTTTCTCTCAGAAAGTTCTTCATTCAAATTGACCAGAGTGTATAAAGTTTCAACAATGTATCGAGTGTACTCCTCGTGTTTAATATTTTCTTTGTATAAGTAACAATTGTACAAAATTCTATCAAGACTATACAAGTATACAGCTATATTACTGAAGAAAGAAATTCCCCGTAGCTTCCTACACTCGTCAAGCAACTTTCTCGCTTCATCATACTAAAAATAAGATATAAAATTTATATGTATAATATTTCTAATCAGTCGTAGATAATAAACTTACCATATTACATTCAAAATAAAAATCTGACAAGCTTATCCAAAAAATAGCAATTGCATAGATTACATTTTCATTGGCAGTATCTTTCAGTTTAATGGCAAGTTCTTTAGCAACAGTGATCCACTCATAATTAATATGTCGTATTGATATGCAACGTCCAGTAACTAATGACAATCTCTAATTAATATTTTTTAATTCTTATATACATGTGTTTAAAAAATATTTAAATATTTGTACCATAAATTATTGCAAAATTATTTTGCATTTCAGATGCTAGTATATATACAAATTTCCATATATTAATTTCACATTCTTGATATCTATACAAATGAGCATATTCACCAGCTATTATTAATGTATGCAAAGTTATTGCTGATTCATATTCCTTAGCAATCTCTTTCTATTAATATGAAAGGTATTAAGTAATTAATTTTATATCAAAATAAATTAATGTTTCATTTATTAAACTTACGAGATTTTGCTTAAAACATTTGCTCCATTTTTTTATTGGTACTTGTAAATACATTATAAGTCGGGAGTCTTCCTTGATATTTATCATGGTATAAGCTGGTACTACATCACGAGATTCATTTTCACCGATTTCATTTACTTTCGGAGCACACAATGCAAATTTCGTATTTTCCATTTCCATCTGAGTTTGTTTATTCATAGCATGTAATTGAGTTGCGAAAATATAAAATTCTAAATTGGCTTGTAAACACAAAACGGAACTATCTGCCTTAATTTGTTTTAATTTCGAAACAGCATTATTAAGACATTCTAAAATATTTTCATCATAATCAAAATGTGACAAATGGTATACTAACATTTGAACTCCACGAGCATATTGTACAGAAGTTGCTTTTAGTACTTTCATTTCGCTAAGAACTTCATGAATAGCCATTGAGAGATTAACTTTTGCTTCTTGTAAACCATTTATTTCTCTCAGGCACATTTCAACAAGATTGTATTTCGATAATTCAATGAAAAATCCTAATTCTTCAATCTTTAGATTATTTTTATTTAAACATGTTAATATGGTCATTTCTATAATTTCTTTAGAAGCCAAAGATTTATGTTTTATATTTGCCCACATACGAAATGCTTTTGAATTTGAATCATTATAGCTCAATAAAGCATTTAATGCAACTAAAGTCATTGCTTCTTTGTACTTGCCATGATTGTAATGAAGAGAGCTTATTTTATGTAGTACACAATATATAGGATTCTGAAGGTTAATGTATTGTGATTTTGATTGAATTCCCTCAAGCTGTATAATGGAAGTAAGTAGTAAAGAAAATAAAGAGATACTTTCTTTATAAAAGCAATCGGACATTATACCTAAGTTATAAATCAAGGCACTAGAAGTACACCATAAATGTGTCCAAGAATTACATTTACCTTCTTTCATTTCATAAATAAATGCTATATTTTGCTCCAAAAATTTTTTGGCAAGCATATAAATGTCTTTTGATAAATCATTTTTAGAAAACTTGCTAATTAAATTGATGCACCTAGTTTTTATTACTACTGCATTATATATATCTTTTTTGACTACACAATTTTCGCTTTGACAAGATTTGCATTTGTCTAGTATCTGGTTAACAAAACACATACTTATACATTCAACTAAATTCATTGTTTTTAATAATAGATCATTTTTTAGATACATTTTTTTCTCTGTTTTTATACATGTTTCCCAATATGTAAACAGTGATTCTAGGATTTGAACAATACCAAATGTAGTCCATTTAACAGATCCTGTATATCCATATTGTTTTGTATGTTTTACATAACTATCAATCAACTCTTGAATATTTTCAATATTATTTTCTATTAAAGATTCAATTGGTTTTATAAGTATAAGCCATGAAGATTCAAACATTATAAAACACTGATAACATTCTTCATCTTCTAATAAAATCTTTTTGAAATAACTGTTCATTGTATTTAAGATTTTTATTGCTGAATTTAAATACTTTTCATTAATATTTTCACATATGATTCTGCTTGTTATATAAATTATATGACGACATATGATGTATTTCTCATCTTTATTTAACAGCATTTCTGTTTGATTTAAATACTCCATTATAAATGCAGAGAAATCAGAAAAGTATTTATTTGATTCTTTATATGTCAATGCAATTTTATCAAGATATGTATTAATTTTTGTAAGCAAGTACCTTGTAGGATTTTTATATGCAATCTGTATCATTTCCAATTCATACTTTATAACATTTTTTAATTGTAAATAATGTTCAGCATCTAATGGATTTTTTTGTAGAACAAGAAATTCATTATTAATTGCATTATACCATAAATAAGCAATCTTTACTAATATATCATTCACACTTTCGTGAGAACAATGTAATACATCAATTTTTAAATAAAAACATACTTTATATGCTTCATCAAACATATACATTTTTAATAAACAACGAATTATATGAAATAAACTAGACACAAACTTAATATTATCTGGTACATCAGTTAAAACTGAACATAGTGTACAAGTTAATTTATAAATCTCTTTTCCTGTTGTATGATTTTGTTTATCACATTTATCTGCAGTGTGTGACAGATATAGCAATAATTTAAAAATATGTTTATTAATTTTTTCATTCTTATTGAGAAAATTTGCCTGAAAAAGTTTAACATAAAATTCACTTATAAAAGTTCTACAGTTTAAAATTAGGACACAAATAAATGCACAAATAAAATTTCACGATTTTACGAACCTTAATATCTTCCGTTACGCCACTTAATTTTTCAATCTGAATTAATTCGATCCATTTTTTAATTTTTCCCTCTATGTTATTCATTTTCATAATAGATACTTGATTTTTTTAACAAATTATATACACAATCATCAACTCACGAAGGTACAGATCATTTCACATTTACATGATGTAAGTATATCACAAAATAAATATGTTTAGTATGCATAACTTGTATCCAAATAATACATCAAGTCGTTAATCTCTATAGTTGCAGAATTCTTTACTATAGATCACTGTATAAAGTATAGTAAAATGCTTGGCTAATTTTCAGTCATCTTTGATTGGATAGTCGAAATGAACCGTAGTTATCCTAACTACTAAGGGATTTCCCTTTAAACATAATAAAACTCGATATCTAATAGACCGCGTGGTGAGATCAAATCTCTTTTTTCTTTGTTCAATTAAATGCAAAGGCGAACACCAAAGTTTGGCTCAAGCCTTTCTAAAAACTGCAATGTCCTCATAATTGCAAATCTTTGGTCTCCTTTGTCATTCAGTTATCTAAACATTAGTGTATTTCTTATTTATTATAATTATTGACTATAATTTCGTTTTACGAACTAAAAATTTTTATATCTTTTTAGATAATTTGGACTTTTTTGTAAATCCATTCAATGAGTAGATTTTGATGTGTAGATTCGAAAAATCATACTTTTAATATTAAAAAAGTACGGGATTAAAAATTATATCTATGAAAAGTTATGATTTTTACTAGCTATTTAGAGCGTCATGATTTTTCTAACAGTTTATCGAATCAGATAGCTTGTCGCATGTTATTGACATCAACGACTCTAAATAGGTGATGTTAATGGCTCTAAATCGATTACATGATAAACATATGAGCAGGATAATTCAAAATTTAAAGTGATACAACTGATGCAAGACAACAAAATCTTCGGATGCATTTAAAAACAATGTGTGCAGGATAGTTTATAGCATCAGTGAACAGGTCGAGGAGCGTAGTTCTCTGTTCTTATTTCGCGCTCTTAATAGTTGTTATTGAGTTTAGAATCAGATTACGTTCAGTTCAAATAAATATCTTGATCTGCATATAACCATCAACCTTACTTGATATTGGTAAAAGCAAAGATGTTCCAAAAGTAGTCATTACAAAGTCATATGCGACGAACTGTTCTCATTGAACGGGCTGTAAGTTGGTAGTATTATGGCAGTTGAAATAACTAGTAATATATTATAATTTCGCATAAGTATAACCATCAATGACAAATTTTTATTAAATGCATTTCTTTAATCATGTGATTTTTGAAATTTATTTATTAAAATATTTATTAAAATTTATTGCAAAAATTTATTTTAGTACAGAAAGAATACATCAAAATTTGTGGTTCGCGAATTATTAAACGCTGCATTTAAAAAATTTATTTTTGATAATAAAATCTTTTATACCAATAAAATTCAATTATACAATTTACTATATTATACTACGTTATAATATTAAACGACAACTTATATATCTATTTTTCGTTCATCTATACTCTACCTTTTCAGTGGCTTTTCATGCACAGGAGGTGCAGGGTTCTTTTAAAGTTAACAAGAAAGTAACCAAAAGCATATGTTAAGAAGTTACGTTAACTCAATCCTAATTTTTAATTAAAAATGAATTCAAGAACGCAGTCTAGAAGAATTCCTGAAGTAGAGCCTAGAATAGACTATGTACAATGTGACGGGCTAGTAGTCATGAAAATGGTAAAGCATTGTCATGAAGAATCAATGAGTAATATGGATGTCGCTCAAGGTGCTCTTCTTGGTTTAGTTGTTCAAAATCGCCTCGAAATTACGAATTGTTTTCCTTTTCCTAAAAATGACGAAATCATGGATGAAGAAGAATATCAGCTTGCTATGATGCGTCGTCTTCGATGGTAAATAACATTTAATACAAATAATTCTATTAACAAACAGAAACAGTACAAATAAATCCAATTAAATTTTATTTTTCAGGGTAAATGTTGACCATTTCCATGTTGGATGGTACCAAAGTGCAGATGTTGGCAATTTTTTAAATGTATCTCTATTAGAATCACAATATCATTATCAAACTTCCATTGAAGAATCAGTGGTGCTTATATATGATACAGCTAAGTCAGCTAGGGGTTTTCTAACTTTGAAAGCATATAGACTCACTCCTCAAGCTATACAAATGTATAAAGAGGGTGAATTTACCCCAGAAGCATTACGTACTTTGAAGATTGGTTATGAAAATTTGTTCATTGAGATCCCAGTTGTAATAAAAAATAGTAATTTAACCAACATAATGATGTCTGAATTAGAAGAAATGATTCCTGAAGAAAAAGGTACAAAGTATTTAGATCTTGGAACAGCCACAGTTTTGGAAAACCAATTACGTTGTTTAATGGATCGTGTGGATGAACTGAATCAAGAAGCTATGAAGTTCAATAGGTACCAACAATTAGTTGTTCGTCAACAGCAAGAAAAGAATAGGCTTTTGGCTAAGAGAGCCCAAGAAAATGCTGCTAGAGCTGCAAAAGATGAACCTCCATTACCAGATGATGATATCAATAAATTGATGAGACCATTGCCTGTTCCACCTAGATTAAATCCAATGATTGTAGCTGGACAAATTAATACATACAGTGAACATATTTCACAGTTTTGTGCTCAAAGCTTAGCAAAATTATATATTACTCAAAGTCTTCAAAATGCTAAGGAATCAAAGTCTTTGCATTAAAGTAATTTTACCTATAATTTAAAAGTTTGTAATATTTAAAATTAACAAATGACATGAAAAATAATAAAATTTTATAAAACATTTTTTGTGTATATAATTCTTATTTTTCTTTTATTCATAGTTGTTTAAAAATTTGTCATCATTTTGTATAAGAAGAAAAATCTACTGAGAAATTTTTTGTATTTATACTACTTCAAGTGTCAATATAATGTATGTACTTCAATTGTCCTTTGTAACCAAATTTCAGTAGAGGTAAGATATTTTACTAAAAATTATAATTGTATGTTATTTTCATTGTTCATTTATTAGACATTGAATATAGGAATTAATATAATTTATAGGTAATTTATATAATGAATTTGATCGATTTTATATACAATAAAATATAGTTTTTTTTAAATTCTATATTCCTAAATATGCATTTAAATGGTATCTAGTTTGTTCAAATTAGTTAACATGAGTTATTTCATAAAGATGAATCCGAAGTCAATACTGGATCATCATTTCACGGGCCCCATGTTTTGTTCCTAACCTTTAATCGTAATTATTTCTTTGTCCAATTATATTCCCCCTATGTGTTACAGTTACCGTCTTGAATTTCCTTTCGATCTCAATATCGACATGTTACGTGTGTAAGAAACATACCATCCTGAAGTCATGAAAGCGTGTTACGTTTCACGGATTCTAGTGGTTCAGTCTAAATTTTCCATTTATGTGGCACAGAATCGCACACACATTAAAACGCAAATATGTAAATGTCAGTCATACGGTTAAGCAGATCGGTGTAGGTATGTGACCGGGTGCAATCAAACAATTTGAAACACGGAGACGAAAATTTGCTTCAGCAATAGTTAGAATTCGAAATTATTATTAGTACATGTACTTACAATGGAGGGCCACCAGGTATGTAAATTTGCAAACAAAAATAAAGACGATTGATGCATTGTCGCCTAGTTTGATTAGTTCTTTGTATTATGACTCATTCTTTTATTTGATAGTATAAGATAATTTCATATTTGCAACGATCGTATTTTCGTGTTATCTATACCCAATATTTTTTTTCTAGGTAAGAGCATTGTATGACTTTACAGGAGAGCCAGGAACAGCAGAGTTGTCTATAACAGCAGGAGAAGTATTGACTGTTTTGAGAGATAATGTAGGTGATGGATGGTGTGAAGGTTTTAATCAGAGTGGAAAGTCTGGATTATTTCCAGCAGCTTATGTTCAAATTGTTGAGACTGCAGTATCTGGCTCAAGTATACCCTTTGCTTTATTATCTATAATAAATTTTGTAATTAAATATTTGCTTTGAGAGATTGTCATATTTCAATCTTGTTGTACATTAGATCCTATGACATCATCCCAACAAAGTTCAGGAGACTATTGGGATGATGATTGGGATGATGATTCTGAAATTGGTCAAACACAAGCATATGTTCCTCATCAACAACATATGATACAATTACCACAACAGCATAGTGTTGATTATGGAGATTCAGTTTCTATGCAAACTATTCATTCTGTGATACCTGAAAGGCCTATACCCAACATACCAAAGAAAAACAACAAATTTTCTACATTAATAAAGTCTGGAGAGGATAGTTTTTTATTGGGAATGAAAGTAGCAAATGTTCCTGAAAGTGAGAAAATATATATTGAAGAAATTGAAAGTGGACACTGTAGATGGGTTTCAAGAGGAGACTCTTATAACTGTGTAGTTACATCTCCCAAAAAAGAATCTAAACTAAAAGGTCTTAAAAGTTTTATAGTCTATCAGCTTACACCAACGGTAGTTAACTAGTAATAGTATTTAATGTTTTATGTTCTATTAATAGTAACAAGTGTAATTAACATTAATTCTTTGCTGTAGTTTAATAATATTCAAGTTTCAAGAAGATACAAGCACTTTGATTGGCTACATGAACGTTTAGAAGAAAAATACTGTTTTATTCCTATTCCACCATTACCAGATAAACAAATATCAGGGAGATATGAAGAACAATTTATCGAACATAGACGCACACAATTGCAAGAGTTTGTTGATTATGTTTGTAGACATCCTGTCTTAGCGCGTAGCCGCGTCTGGGAACATTTTATAACGTGTACAGATGAAAAAAGGTGGAAGGCTGGCAAGAGACAAGCTGAGAAAGATGAGCTGTTAGGTGTGAATTATTTTAATGCTATTCAGTGTCCTGAAACAACTTTAGATGTTATAAAGGTAGAGATTCAAACAGATACTTTCAGTAGATTTATAAGTGGACTAGATCCGGTAGTTAAAAATTTTATGGCTATGGCTGTGGACCAAACAAAAAAATATCAGGTTTTGTATAAAAGAGAATTTCAAAAAATCAGTCAAAGTTTTAGCGCACTAAGTCATGCGTTAGAAGGCGATGATAGTAGTCGAGGAAGATTGACTTATGCATTAAAAGTAACAGGGGATGCTTATAATGATATAGGCAAGTTGTATGAAGAACAACCTAAATTTGATTGGGAACCTCTTGCTGATAAATTTCATATTTATAGAGGAATTATCAGTAGTTTTCCAGATGTAATCAGTATACACAAGGTAACTAATAAAAAGAATTCGATCTTTTTGTGAATATCTTTTAAGCAGTATAATATTACGAAAACATTAAAAAAATGTTTCGTTTTCTCATCTTCTTTTTTAGACTGCTGTACAAAAACGGAAAGATTACGAAAAGCTAGTAAGTGAGCATAAAATGGAACCGCAACAATTACGAGATTTGTCACATCGAACGGATGTAATAACACGTGCTCTTCTCGCTGAAGAAATGCATTTCCAAACGGAACAAGAAATTCATTTGACTCAAGCAATGAAAACGCATCTTACAGAGCAAATTACGTTTTATCAAAAAATTGTAGATAAATTGCGGGAAGCATTAAATGCATACGAGGGTTAAAACATGTATTTAATGGAATGTTAAACTGTTTCGTTTATAGTATCATTTGGTATAGTATATAATATTGATACACGGTATTTTCATTCTAAATCTATGAGCTGTATGATAAAATTTTTACAATACAAATATACAAATTCTGTTCGTATCTAATTCAAGAATATGATCATATAATTTTGAATGCATTATTTATTAATAAGCGTTAATTGTACAGGGTAAATCTTTCGTCAGAGCACTCAAAAGACATGCCGCCACCTAAACATCGCATCAATATTCCCATGCTTTCATATAGTCTCCGCCGATGAAGAGGTCCTTATCGTTGTTGCAGTACCAGGTGGTCGACAACGAAGACTAGTGCAATGAAGTTAATTGTATGTATTAGTTACCCCTTTATCAACAGAGACTATATAAAAGCACGACATCATTAGTGTGATGTTTAAGCGGCGATATTTCTTTTGAGTCCACTGGAGAGAGAATTACCCTTTAGAAGCATTATGTAAGTTACACAGAAGGGGCCAATAGTTTGTTTCCGAAGGTTATTGCCAAAAACCAAGTATATATAAAAACATGCAAGCATATTTTCTATTTATTATATCTTTTCATAGTTAATTAGGTATTGTTGAGACAGCTAAATCAAACGGGAGGAAATGATATTAAGCAAGATTGAAAAAGTAGTAAAATGCGACTATCAGAAATTAGCTTCAACTAAATGGTATTACTCATGATTACAGTAATATATTAAATATCAATATTAATGTTATTCTTTTATGGCTGCTATTTTAAAAAATGAAACAGCTATTATGTAATTTATTTTTTTCATATACTTTAAATATGAATGCTAATATAATTGTTAATTTTTTCTACTAAGTATAATTTTATATACATACATATATATCATGTACATGTTTTATTACATTACTTTAATCATGTGTTTGAAATGTAAGCTAAATTTTAAACATATTGTATCAATAAATTAACATGTAGTGATAATTAGATTGCGATAAAGTATACTCTAGCATAAAAGTTTACATTACATTCTTTGACTAATGTAAAATTATTATTTTTTATCAACTCTTTGTTCAGTATAGTTAATAAATATTAATTTTATTTGTTAACATATATATTTCTGAATCATGCTATTACATATTAATATATTGTAAATAAATTTAAGGAATGCAATGCCATCAGTTCAATTAATGATGAATAACTATACTACTCATAAAAATCAAATAAACTATATAAATAGGTATAAAAAATGTGGTACTTTAGTTTTTATGTAATGTAATGTAAATCTTTTTTATGAATGATTAAATATAAGTATTCTTTAATTAAATTATTTTTATGCTCAAGCTAATCTTACAATTTTCTATATTACTTTAAAAAAGAAAAACTAAAATAAATCATTTCATATAATTCATGTATCACTGATCTGCAATTTTACGTTTTATAGCTCATAGACTGAATCCAAGCTGTTTTAATAAAAAAATGTTATTTTATAATGCAACCACTATATGCGGATAAATTATCAATATAAAATGTGACAATTATGTAAATTTTATATTTAAGTCATATTACATGCAAACAAAACTGTTAACTACCAAAAGTGTTTATTAATTAACAAATTATAAAGCATATAATTGTTAATGTATTTAAAATAATTTATAAGAAGATAGCTTAATTTTAAACACAAACACACAATTTTGTAGTTATTATTATTATCATTTGCATCAACAATATGTTCATTTTCATACACAAAAAGAAATTTCCATCAAATTTGTATTAAATTAAAGTGTTATTTTGCTTACTTTATAGTTTATAAGTAATCTAACACTTCCATTTTTAAATACTTTTATAACTTAGGATTAGATAAAATATTAGTATTAATAAGATAAACAAAAATGTTCAATCATACAATTATGTTATATGAAATAGTAATATCGAACATTGATTGTGTAGCACCATAATCAAGAAACTGAAAGATATGAAGTTCCAATGTTATTTAGTAGATCTATTTTAAAGAAAAATGAATTCTTTCTCTCTTTCTCTCTTTCTCTTTTTCTCTTTCGTTCGTTGAGTAAGATATACTAAAAGTCTAATAATATCTGTTCTTGAAAATATCGGTTTTTTAGAGATATAGAATTTACAGAAATTTGAAGTTTTACAAATTTCAAAATAAATGATTTCGAACATCTTTTTTAAGAAATGTAAAATGTATTGGCACTGTAAACTAATTTAATATATTTTGTTTACTATGATTTATATGTATACTGTACATAAATTTGTGTCATCAATTTTTCTATATAATGTTAACTGTAATTTAATCTGATTATTTAATAATTGTCCTCACATGGACATATTCAAGCATAACAATGATTGTAAAGCTTATGTAATTAGAATAGAAAGAAATTGTTATTCTTGTAATTAATTGATAAATATAGCAGCGTAGTTACGCTAATTTATGAGCGACAATTAAAATATTTTAAACAACAATGCATTCTCTCTTTCTCGCTATTTCTTTCACTCTGTTTCGTTTGCACTTCATACATGCTTTCTCAGTCTGGTGTTATATTATTTTTGTTTCATCGAATAAAATCGCAGTAACAAAGTGTCTCATTGCTATTTAAAACCAGCTTACTTTTACAATCACATTTTGCAATATTCCTGCCGATATGTTTATTCATATGGCATATGATTTTTAGTTTGTTTTTTGCCTTCATGTCTAAATATCAAGCTAAGCTCCTTTATTTTTTTCTAAACTTTTAACTTACAAGCTCATCAATAACGCATAAATGTTTAACATAAAAAAATGTTTATTAACTTTTTTCATTAGATGACCCGATGTTATAAAAAATTATAGTAAAAAATTATCCAAATTTTTATACTTTTTATTAAAAAATATAGTTAAAGTAAACACGGTTTGTAAAAAGGAATTAAGTAGTCAATTTTAATCATTAAAGAATACATTTTTGATTTTTTCCTTATGGAAGTCATAATGAAATATTGATATTCCATCATCGTGTCATCTAAGATACTATAAAATAATATGTTAATTTGCGCAATGAAAAACTGTTTATCAATAAAATTTTGATATAATATTTCAACAAGACTAAACGATGATCAATGCATATATCTTGATCTTCATCATACACAATTTATACGTGATTTTTGTTTGTTTTGTTAAAATAATGTTTATCTTATAATTAATATAATAATTATTATTGATTTTAAAATTATGTAGTATTAATATGAATTCCTTAATGTTCTGCATTTCTCATAAGGTATTAATTACACAAATAGTGCCCGGTACACGGACGGATGTCTAATATGATGCTTTAAAGTGATTATCATGTTTATAGTTTAAAGAGAAAGAGATAATAGTCTGTGATAAAAGGAGTGCCCGCTCGATAAATAGCAGTAATTTTCTCTATTAGAAAATGCAACACATTATTTTTAAGATTTATTTTAAAACATGTTCAGAAGAACATGAAAAAACATTGAATTTTATCAGTACAATGTTTTACATATTAACATGTAATGAACTTTCCTCATCAATATGATCTTGTAATTTAAGTAAAAGCTTCTGAAGAACAATAAAAATAATTTTTATCATATAAAATTATTCTGTATCACTCATTTGAAAGGAATTTCTGTTCAACTTTAATAAAAATTCTCAATATTCATTGTTAATATTTTTATATAGACTTCCCACTGAGTAAGAGACTACAGTAACATCATGATCACAAGGTTGTGATACCATTGCACGTGTTGCAATTATTTGTACAAAAATAAAGTAATACCATAGAGTACTAAAGTATTTTCAAATGTTTCAATGAAGTATCTGTTATAATTTAAATATTGAGTACTGTATATGATTTACCGATCATTCCTTTTATAATAAGATACAAATATAAATAGCTAGATTATATTTTAACCTTTTTGGAATATATGTAATAATATGTAAACTATTATATTCTATAACAAAATATTAAATATAAATATATTTGTAACAACTTGTTCATGGTAAATTGACAATATTTACACATTTATGTTAAGAAAAATATATATATTAATAATATGCTATTGGCAACATACAGTAGAATATAGATGATTAATGCTTAACTAACTCAGATATCAAGTTTGTGCTTTTTACTTTTTTAATGATAAACCAATTTTATTCCATGAGTTTAAAAAACAATAAAAACAATTTTTGGTAGAATATAACAATGAAAAAGCATTAGTTAACAAAAATTACAAAATGTATAAAAATACAAATGCTCTCAAAAAAGATTGTAAAAAAAATTAAAAATTTAATTCTATATAATTTGCTTTTTATATTTGCATCTTGCAAAGACAAATAAGGAATCGTGTATGAATTATGTACATTTTCCATTAAATTTTAACGCAACGTATTGATAACAATATCAACAGAATAATACATACTTATATATACACATATGAAAGATATATTAAAATGTAGTAATATCACTACATAACAGGAGCATCTGCGTAGATAATGTACATATTTTGTAACACAGTGCGCTTCGCATACAGTGTACTGTAAGTACATGATTTGTACAAAAATGTTTGCGTTTATATCATAAAATATAATGTATATTTTAGTTATCAGTGAAACATAAAACGAATATTGATAAAAATCAGATCTTACACAGTCTCATAACACGATTCCATGTAACAAGATTCTTCTTCTCTTTATTCAGAGAAAGTCCTACAAAAAGCTTACAAACTTTGTTTTTGTTTTATACTTTTCAAAAAAGTGCTATTTCAAAAGATATAATCGAGTGTTTTATTCATCGAAAAAGTACCGGGCAAAAAGTTGTATGTTAATTCATAAGATTTAAAACATATTTTGCCAAGATACAGGATATCTAAGTCTCAAAAAATCATCTAAACAACCACTATATATTACACCAAATTTTATAAAAGATAAAAACTTGTCGTTGTACTGTTTACATTATTTTTGTTCTTTACATATTTAGGAGATTTAATCCAGCAAGATCTTTTTACTGTCATGAGATTTCATAATTTAGTGTTAAATTTATCTAAATACATTAATTACATTTTTACGTAATCAAATCAATGCCTTTGACATATCGTCATTTACAACCTCTATCGAAGGCTACAGAATTCGATTTTATCGTAAATATGTACTAACATAGTGAGAAGATCTACATAGAACTGTTTCGAACAGAGCCTGCAAAACTAAGAAGAGCGATAAAATGAGGAACATTTGGAAAATTGCCTTGTATCGCGCGGGCTATTTATATATAAACTATATGTATATAGTTTTATAATTGTACATGATTGGTGGTAACCGTGTCACAGGAAACCACAATAAAGCAGATTAGCTGGAATCTATACAAACTCTTACCAGTATTTAAATATTCGGCAAGAGGATAAGCGGCCACCTGACGACTTCAATATTTCTCATTGAAAGAAAGTTAGCAGTACGACTCAGCTTTTCTTATACTTTCTTTGCCTTCTAAGATAAGATACATTCGTTTGAAATAGAGTAGACAGAGCGGTGCGAGTGCTACCCCACAGTTTGAAGCGTTTGTTGTGTAAATATAATGGTGAATTTGGAGTGATTGGAATAGGAATAGGATTCGAGACCACCAAGCTTGACACTGGCAATGGTGACTCGCGTATTTCCTTCAATTGAGATTGGTCGGAGGCTCCACTGATCTGGATTGGTGACTGGGGTTCGATTGCAATTGATCGGGATACGGCATGGGGTTGCCGCTGGAGAGGCCTGTTGATCCTGAGCCCTGCTGCTGTTGGCCGCTGTTGAGTGCCAGCCGTTGCATTTGACGTATGACCGTGGCTGCGTGATAGGCTTGCTGCAACCATGAGAGAAGAGGAAGACTTTCCTACGGAGCCTGGCGAGCAAATACATACAATCAGCAACTTAATAATCATCTAATTATACTAACCTTCCACCTTGATTTGGCGAAATTTTTTCTAAGTTGTTCCGATACAGTACCATGGATATTTTTATTGCTAGCCGCATTGCCGGATATCCTGGAAAAAATCAGTTGGATGATATATTAGAAACGAAACGTATCTGATTAAGTAAAATATATTAATAGCGATTGTCATCATTAACCTATATTTATTAATGATGTGCTTACTCATCTTTATTGTGTTATTACTTATTAATACAAGGAAATGTATTATCATATTTATTTATGAGACTTGTTAAAGATTTTAATATGAGGGTAATAAAGATTTTTTTATAATTAAAAATACATTTAAAACGTACTGCACCCGTTTATGGATTTATGCACATTATTCAATAATTAATTTTGTAATTGAATTAATTAATGGATAATGAAATAAATGTAATTCTTCTACTTACTTAATCCATATATAACTTACAATTAAAGGTAATTCAGTTCCTGTAATATTTTTATTACTTAAACTTAAAAACACTACTATATAACCAAAAGTTTAAAACCATAAATATAGTTTAAAAATAGTGTTGATACTCCAATATGGTTTCATTATTGAATACATATTTATTGGGTACAATGGATTGATTAGGCTATACCCAGGAAAGAATATTGTTTCAAATAAAACAAATTGTTTACAATATCTAAATGCAATAATGATCTTACCAAGGATGTGCAAGGGCTTGTTTGCAAGTATAGCGCTCTTCAACATTGACACACATCAACTTGTGAATGAAATCCTTTGCAGAGTCACTGATATCGTCCCAGTACGGCGAATCAAATTCAAATTCACCTATAACAGTCTGGTTAGCTTCTTGCTATAGAGTAGACGAGTTTATTATGACTTATATCATTTTTAAATCAATTATTTTATTTGGAAGAAATACTGATAAGTTTAAATGTATACAGTATATATACATATGAGTATATATACTGTATATACACACTCATAATTCACTATAACAAACCCCTTTAAATCACTTTTTACTTAATCAGATAATGCCAATATTATAAACAAATTTTTGGAATATTAATTTTTGAAAATTGATAACGACTTTCACAAAAAACGCGGACGCACACAAAACATTTACTTACTACACTAGCATGTATATAGCAGCATACAAAAACTAGAATAATACCTTAAAAATGAAAATTTCAAGTTAATGTACAGCTGCATGTGCTTGTCGATCCTAAAAGTAGTACCTAAATTGAAGTGATGGTATAGTCCTTCCAAATGTCAAAAAAATTGGTACCCCAAAGTAGTTTTATTACCTTTTAAGATTTGTGCAAACAAGTTCGCATCATTCTCATCGTAAAAAGGTGGATAGCCACATAACAAGATGTAAGAAATTACACCTATACTCCACACATCCACAGCTTTCCCATATGGTTTTTGTGCTAAGACCTCTGGAGCTGCAAACATAAATGATACCTGTCATTAAATTTTATGGAAAATAAATTATGTGTGAATACATTCATTTTAATAAAATGAAAACATACCAACATATCCTGGAGTACCACAAGCCGTTGCCATAATACCAGAATCTTCCATTTTCGACAGGCCAAAATCACTAATCATGATCTTGCTATCTTCATCTGGACTATAATATAATAGGTTTTCTGGTTTGAGATCTCTGTGTACAACACCTTGATCATGCATATAGTCAACAGCTTCTAAAACTTGTCTTATTAAACCTGATGCATCTTTTTCTGTATAGGAACCTTTTTCAACAATTCTATCAAATAGTTCTCCACCAGTAACTCTAATATAAATAAGTAAATAAACATTAAATACAAATTCACATATTATGATTTATAGATAAATGAAAATTCTTACAATTCCATAATTAGATAAACCTTATGTTTATCTTCAAATGTTTCCAGTAACTGAACAATGTTTGGATGTGTTAACCTGGAACAACATAGTATCATTTGTAAGTAAATCTTAAAGTTATCAATACTTAAAATGAAATAAATGAAAGTTTTACCTTCTTAATACTCTGATTTCATTTTCTAAGGAATCTTCTTTTCCTTTCAGTGCTTTCTTATCAATAATTTTCACAGCAAACATCTGACCAGGTTTTTCTTTACTTTCTGCTAGGCGTACCTCAGAGAAAGCACCTCTATAGCAAAATATAAAAATATATACATATGTAAAATAACAAAGTATATATAATACAATATATAATATATACAGATATTCATAGGTATTTTTCATTGTAATATGTCAAAACATTCATTATCTATACAATATACTTTTAATATAACAATATTAATTTAATTCGCAAGTTTAACATAAATATTCTAGTAAAATATAGAATTTTTAATATGTACACAATAGTAACACACAATTAAATACAGTGAGTCAAAGGAAAAAATAGATGCTTAAAAGTTGATTGTTATACAATATTTGTTGCTACCAGGAAGTACTTTCTCTTTTCTAATCCATTACAAGTATCTTATAATAACTTTATTTAATATCTTTAATGAAATAAGTTATATTACAATGTTATTATTATCTTTTAATATCTATGTTACTTATTGATTGAATATAATGATAATTCGATAATAATTTGAACATAAATTATGTAAGCAAAACACAGTTTATTTAACCAATACTTATAGTTATTTAACAAACATGTAAATAGTATAGAGTACTAACAAAAAATTTTGAGAATATCATCTTATCATGCATTTTGTAATTCTAGTTTTTATTTAAATTATTAGCGTAGAGATAAAGTAAATATAAAGCAAGTGTCTATATATGAACAATTAAATTCATACCAATAAGTAATTTCTGACTTCAGAACAAAAATAATTTTCATCATATTTACTCACTTAAAAAAAGTGATTTATTGACAGATTTTCATATATATTTTACTGATAAATAACAATGATCTTTAATATAAAATTCATGACTAAAATTGATCTAATTAAGCAATATCTTTTCAGTTAACTACGTTAAATTTAATCATAATGTGAAAAGTATGCATTTAAGAATAACGAATAAATATTTTATTATTTTACAATATACAAATTGTAGATGATATATAGTACATACGTTCCGAGTAACTCCTTGAGGATGTATTTGTCTTCGACAGACGGCGATTTATCATCTTTCCCATCTTTTTTAATCTTCTTATTCGAATCCTTTTTACCGAAGAGCGGCATCTTCGGATTCTCGTATTATCACGATAAAACAGCTATACACTGATTCACAAAACTCTTTCTTAAATCCAAATTCCTGAACCGTTTAATGCTGATTCCTAACAGGTTATACTTTCGTGAACGAAATATCCACGTAGAACAGAAAGAGAAGCGAAAAATTCGTCGTTTCGTCTACTAGTAGTTTTTGATCATTGGGCAGTGATAATAAAGAAAAAAAATCGTCGTCAAACGCTTCGTAGAATCATCGTTTCATAGCAATGAATGATCATGAACTCTTGACCTTTCCGCACGTAAACGATAGCAGATAACCGTGCACTAAGATGCTCCACTTTGAGCTTAACCGTGGACCGAGTTTGACACGTATTCGTTTCGCACACTATTCTGCTACCGAAATGTTCTATTCCGCGTATCGGGCTCAGGGTCGCGGCCTCGCGCCCTCGCGGTATAGCTTGTACTGTGCAATAGATAGCTCTGATGTATACATATTACTGGTCCACTCTGTAATCTTTACTCCACTTTATCGTAGGACATTTCGTTTTGTCATTTCTGATAAACGTAATTCACTATTATTTAGATAGATCGTTAATGTTCGACCGTCAACTCCCCATCTTTCACCTCCACTATTTTTTCAACATATGTAACATTCGAATTAACTGTTCACTTATTACACTTATTGATAATAGTGCATAAACATGCACACAACGATGATTCTTAGACTTTAATATTGTTTTTGAAATTATAAAGTTATTTTTTTAACTCATAATTCTATGATTCAATGTTTTGCTTAATAAATGTAGAATTTTTAAAAAAAGTTATGAAAATTTTTTTGTTTTAGTACATAATTATAATCAGTAGCCGTATATGCTGCAGAAGCTAGATTTCTGAAATGCATACAAGCCTTTTTACCAACATATTACCAGATTGATGGTAAATTGATATTTCAAACTTTGATGTCATATTGGCAGCAATAGCAAACAAAGCTTTATATTAACATCAACGTTTAAATTAAAATTACATGAAGTTTTGCAAAGTGAATTATACCAAATTGGTTACAAAATCGTAACAAAGTTTAGCGGTAATAAATTTTGGTTTCTTTTGGACGTTAAATTGTATCAAAGCTTGGTAATAGATCTAGCGTTAGAATCAATGCGAAATACTATTATAGTTGTATGCGATTTTGGTTTCAAGTTAATACCTCACTAGCATTAGATGATTACTGGGGACAACCAAACAAACGTAATGCAGGTAGTTGAATTTGAAGTGGTCAAAACCACAAGACGTTTTGACGACGGTTCTATAATGACTTTTTCTATGGACAAGAAAGTGGGAAGAATCTGTAAACAATTTTTGTTTAATTCGTCTGCTGTTTTTTTAATAACTATTTCTTTTTCTGCACCAAGTCTTTTGGTATATGCTATTTGCTTTGAAAAGCATGTTAATAATTTAATATATTCGTATAGAGTCACTTTTTCATATTTTTTTATACTTCTGCATAAAACTACAGCTATATTTGTATTTTTATTAATTCGGAAAAAATCTAAATTCTGCTTGTATACAAGTTCGAATTGTTCATCAATTGTTTAGCGATCAATTTAAGAAAGTAGATTTTTGAGTTCAAGTCGTAAAGAATAGTACGAAATCGCATAAATCCTTTATATGTTATTGTCATATGAAAATTTATTTCTCTAATTTATACATAGTTGCGAATTTTATGTACGTACGGTAAATTAGTCAAGGTATTTTATAAACATTTTATTATAGTTTATTTAAAAAATTATTAATAAAATAACTCTTTTTGATAACCATTTCGTATTTGTTATAGAAATAAAGGATGGTTTATAGTGACAAACATAAAATACTCCTACAAGCAATTATACACGAAGGATTTTTAATTGAAAACAAGGCAAAAGATTTAGGTATCAAATTATTTAGTAAGTCAAATTTTACTTAGTATTTAATTTAGTTTTTTTAGATATACACTTTATGCATATGATAAATAATGTTATATATTTCAGATGATGATAAAGTATCAGTAATAATAAATCAAATAAATGTGCAATTACAGCCTTTAAACATGTTTATCAAAAAAGTACAGTGTGAAATTACAGGTCAAATATATTGGGTTTTAATAAGTACAGTGCTTGATGAAATAACCAGGTATATTTTTGGTTTTATTAATATGTCAATATATTTATTTCCACATAATTTTGTAAGTACTAATAGTCATTTAATTTATATATTGAATGTTAAAACAAAGGAATTTGTAAATAACTCTGATAATATATTAAATAATAATGTTTATAAAAATACTTACGTAAAATTTATTGAAATTTTCAATATATTATAGATTTCAAACAGAATTTCTGAAAGGGCAATTAGCTCTTCTAAGAACTATATTTTCTGAAATTATAACATCAGTCAATGGATGTGTACAAAGTACTGTGTGTTTAAATTTATGCTCTTCGCCAGATATGAAGTTAACAAAAGCAGAAGCTGAAGAATTTCTGGATGATGTAGTTAATAGAAAGTGGTTAGCTTACAAGGTATTATAATACATATTGGTACAACTTCAATATGATTTTTTAATACTATTGTATCAATGTTAATATTTTTTTATATTGTTTGTAGGATGGTAATTATTACATGGGTGTAAGAAGTATAACAGAACTAATGCCATATTTTAGAGCTACATATGAAAGCAGTTTAAATACTTGTTGTCTTTGCAAACAAGTTATATTTTATGTATGCTATTATAAAGGAAATTATGTAATTAAAGTTCTTAACTAATGTCTCTTTTTATTATTAGGGTGAAAAATGTAATAACTGTGAAACGTTTCTCCACTTGTATTGCTTAAAGAAGTTTATTATGATGTACAATCCTATGAAATGCCCTAATTGTAATACAATTATTTCAAACATTGATCTATCTGGTAATATTGTTTTAATCAGTTTATTTAGAACTTTTTATTTAAATGATCCTAAATTAAAAATCTTATATAGGTATATCAGATGATTTTGCATTATCAGAAGAAGATGCGAGTAAAGAAGAAATATCTAATAAAAGGAATTCCAAAAAACAAAAGCCAAACTAGATTAAACTGAAACACAAAACATATTAATGTATTTTCATAAATAAAATTTATTGTTACAAATACTTGTAATTTCCTATACTATGTATGTTCATATATAACACTAATTATAATATATATAATTGTATTTACAAATACATATAGTACAATGTTTTACACTGCAAACAATATTATAAATGCTTCAAATATTTTGACTTTCTTCAAACTTTTCTCTCAAATATTTTAGACCTGCTGTTATACTTGCTTCATCTATACTTCTGTTTGGTTTTATTTTACTTTGCACTACATCATTAGATTTATGTTCCACACTGTGAACTACTGGTGTAGAACTGCTTTCTTCAGTTAAGTTGTGTTCAGTATTGGAATCGCTTACTGCCAAGATAGGAATTTGTAATATATCATAAGAATCTACATTTATTTCATTACTATTTTTTCTATCATCATGAATATTCATTTTATTTGAATCAAGTTTTTCATCATTTTGAATACTTGAGGTTGTACTGCTACTTTCAAGATTCAAATTAGCAGCATTTTTGAAATTTCCATATACTGGTCCAAATTCACTAACTCTAACTTTTCTACATTTGTGAATCCATTCTTCCTGAGACATTTCATACCAGTAAGTTCTCTTTCCTAGAACTTCTCCTAGAGCTTTTATTTTATTCTCTTTCTCTAATTCTTTATTTTGTATTATATTTTGGTTTTCAATATTTTCATTTTGTTTAATTCTGATTGAACTTTTATCTATAGCATGTTCATTTTCTGATATATTTTGATTAAATTCAGTGTCATCTTTTTCTTTGACCTCTTTTTCTACTGTATCTATTGGTAATCCTGCTCTAATGCACTGTCTAATTTTAGCTGCTTTCAATCTATTTTGTTCCATTTTTTCCCTTAATTCTTTCAGTTCTTTTATCTCTCTCTGTTTCCATTCTGTTTCCTTCCTTAAATTAAACAAATTCTCTTGTTGTTTTATTCTTTCATCCTCATTTTGTGAAAATGCATAATAACCAACACCATGTGCTCTAGCTTCATCAAACAAAACATCTTGATAGTGTATATTTACTTTATCTGCTAATTTTTTTGTTTGTTCTTCCCATTTCTTCCTCATAATTTCTATTTCAGATTCATTTTCTTCTTCAACATAACTTTGTTCAATGTTATTTTTAATGTCTGAATCAATGTTTTTTTTATTTACAATCTGCTGCTTTATTAATTGATCCTTTTCTTGCATAAGAGGTAAATCTTCTCGTAAACATTTCCTTGTACGACCAAAACAGTCCTCATATTCTACCCAATCATCTTCATTTTCTAACAATGCATCAGTCTCCTTATCTCTAGTTAATGATTCTTCTTCGGATTCATCTGATTTATTTGTGAAATCAACAAGGAAATTTTCATCGCTTGTTTTAGATTTTCTTAATTGTTTATATAATCTTGCTTTCGCCTCTAACATTAACTTTGATTTTTTATAAGTATTAATATCCTCAATATATTCAGACTTTTCTAAATTTCCATTTTTATCTTTTTTTTTAATTTTTTGGGACTTTTTCTTGTGAAGCTTTGGTACAGTATGATTTATCCCTGACTTTAATTTTGCTTCATTAACTTCATGCTGCTTTTTTAACAGCTCTGCTTTTAAACCCACAAGAGATGAAAAATTTACGTTGATTTTTTTCGTATTATTCATCGTTAAATATGTTAATATATTTTTTATGACAAATGATGTCTATTCTAAAATATCTAATGCAATATTTAATTATTAGTTTCTTTAAGAAATATAAAAATGAAATATCACTTATAGGTTATAATATTACTAACATTCGTCCACAAGACGTTTTAAACCAACAAACTTTAATATAAACAATTCTTATTACATTAAAATAAGTATTTTTCAATTAATCTTAAGTAATTAGATTCTTAACTGAGAGCATTAACAATTTAAATACTCTTTTTATATGCAAACTAATCCAATAATTCTTTCAAAAACTTTCATGTAAATGTATCAAACTACCGCAAGCTACTACTACTTGGAGTGCTCCATTGCTGCACAAATTAAAAAAAAAAGTAAAAGTTTATATTAAAAATATTAAAAATATTAATTAATATTGCACAGTTATCATTTGTATTATCAAAAAGAATATGTTTACGGAAAATATTCATAAATAAATACTATTCATTATTAATTTAATTACGCAATAAAAAAAGCAAAAGAATAAATACTAAAACAAATATTTTGTTAAGACTACATTAAAAATTAGTTACAAGTAAATAATATGTTTGAACCAAAATTATATCAAGACTTGTAGCATAAGTAATACCAAATTAGTTACAAAACTGTAATAAAGTTTGGCGAAGGCAACAAAGTTTAACTTATTTTTGGCGTTAATTTGTTCAAATAATGTTCAAATGATAATAAATTTGATGTTAAAATTGATACGAAACGGTATTTCAGATGGATACAATTTTTACGCCAAATTTGTTCAGATTTGGTACCAGGTTAATATGCCACACTGGCACCAAATGGTTATTGCAATGATATTAGTTAATAATGTATTCATTAATGTTGTAAATATCTTACAAAAACAATAACTTTCATGCGTCCAAAAGCATTAAGAAGAACTGAAAATTTATCTACTATCGCATAAGAACTAAAGTAAAGAATTACTAAAGTTTCGAATTTGTTACAAAGGATGTAAAAATAGGAGTCCTTAGGCTCGATTTTTAAGTAATGTAAAAAAATTATGTAAAAATTTGTTTATTTTTTTTCATAGCATGGAGAATATAATTGTGTGTATTTAGAAATTATGATAACTAGAATGTCCGATCCGTTGATATCTTAGCGTTATTCGTCAATCCGAAAATCGATTGTCAATTATCAAACTTATTCTGAACCTGAAGCTGCCGATCTGCTACTATGTAGTCATGTAACTTGTAAACTACGACCGCCAGTTAATGCAGCAGTCACGTTATTGCACGTTGAATACCGGTAAGTAATTATATAGTGTAGAAAATAGTTTGTTATTTTAGAAACTTATATGTAGAAAATGATAAATTGCATGTAATCTGCTTTTAGGTAATTCTTAGAAGTCAAAAACGAAATGGCACCCCGTAAAGTTGCAAAACATTCGGATACTGAAGTTTTAGATAGAGCTGCGGAAGCCGGTGATGTATCACCCCCGAAGAGAAAAAAAACGGTCGCTAGAATTATGAATAAAAGCGATGAAGAAAAACAAGTTAGATTGCCGAGGGCTGCAAAATTAGTAAAAAATGAGCAAACAGAAGTTGTAGACCCTACTTTAACCGCGATGAAGAACATAAAATCAAAAAATAAGACATCGTCGTCTGTTAAAAGTGCTTCAACCGTTATGAAGACAAACTCAAAAATTAAGACTTTAATAAAGAAAAGTGTGGAGACTGAAGAGAAAACTGATACAAGTTTTGAGAACCTAGAAAGTGAGAAAATTATCGAAAAAATTGAAATAAAAAAAACACGCACCAAACCCACTGCAAAAAAGGCGGGAAACGAAACGGACGAAGGACGTAGGTTTTTAGAAATTTATAAAATTTTTGTATCACTATTTGTAATCAATATTTCTTAAATAGCATTTGTTACATGTTCGATTTTTAACGTAAATTAATAATTATGCGGGAATGTCTCTGTCATAATTAGTAAATATGTTCAATCATGTAAAAAGACAAGAAGTTTTTATTTTAAAATATATAAAACTTAATAGAATTTATTGGAAATACTCAGTAAAAGTTTAGATGTATATGTTTATCATATGTTAGTTAATAATCTTACACTAATTTTAGCTAAAGGTAAATCAAGGGGAAAAACAAAAAAAGGAGCTGTTAATGAAAGTGTAGAAAATTTTGAAGTACCAATTACAAAGAAGAGAAAACAAACAAATGCTCAAGCAGTTTTAAAAGAGAGTAAATCAAAAGCAACGACAACAAAAAAGAAAACTGATGTAAATGTGGTTACAAAGAGTAAAAGTATTAATAACAAAACTAAAGTTACTTTTAATAATAAGACTGAAAACAATGATGATAAAATAGAAGAAATTGTCGCAAATATAAAGACAAATAAAAATGATAAGTCTATAAAAAAAACAGTAGCAAAGAAAACAAGGGGTCAGAAAAATGAAACTAATATAAGTGATGTACAAAAGATTGATGACAATTCAAAAGTAATAGAAGATTCATCATATTCTGAACAAGTACATACTGATGATAATGAAATTCAAGAAACTCAAAATAATCACTCAGAAGTAACAGAGCCAGTTCTGGTATCAAAAAAAGGGAAAAATATAAAAAAAAAAGAAATGTTATCAAAAAAAACTACTAAAATACGTGGAAAAGCTGTTGATCGCAATGCAGATGCTATTTCCAATGAAGAAGAAGATACAATAAAAGAAGGTAAAGAAATACAAAAAGAAATAAATATAGAAGTCACCCTTTCAGCAAGTGTTGTAAAGAAAGGACGAGGGAGGAAAGGAACTACTATAACTACAGTAATAGAAGCAAATGGAGGAAAAGCTTCCGAAAATGCAATGGTAGATGAGAAAAAAATATTAAACACATCAGAAGTGTTAAATGGTAATAACAATATACAGAAAGCATTAGAAGAAGGTAGTGATAAGGAATATAATTCGTGGACACTCAAGCAGTTAGAAGGAACTTTTGAAATTAAGAATGAAATAAATGAAGATAATGTAATGAATGCATTAGTAAAGGAAGGAGAAAATTAATGGTGAATGTTCTCTTTTGATATATTTTTTAAGATAATCAATATTTAATATGTTTGATAATGGAAAGAATGTATATGAGTAATTTCTGTGTCTTAAAAATACATATGTTGCAAAACTTCAGTGATACACTTTGGTTATGTAGTTGTTTTAAAAACAATTATTTATATTATTTTTAAATAGATAAAGATTTTCAAAACTTATTGATTATACAGTTTTATGATTAAAAATACGTTCTTAGAAACAATATATCTAAACAGTATAATATATATAATACTTTTATTGTATTGAATTTCATTGTTTTGAATTTCAGGTAAGAGAAGCGGCTAATGTAGGATGAACAATTGGTGAGCATTCCATCAATCTTCAACAATTAAAGTCATTTTTAATATTAGAGTGCCAGTGATTCTTAGTGCTACATTGAAAAGTATATAATCTCAGTTTTTTATGTTTAATTTAAAGATGAAAGTTAAAGTGTTACAAGGTGTTTAGGTATAAGAAAATATGACAGAAGCATACTTTTTAATGTTATATAATCTATTAAATTATCATACAGTTGCTCCAAAAAATATTTGTACACAATATTAGAAAGAAATTCACCTAACTTTAAAATTCTAATTTCAATGAAGTTTGCATGTATATTGAACATAATGGATTGTACATGGAGCAATTTCTTTTTGTCAGTGGGAAATCTTTTTGAAAGTGCAAAATCAATTAAAAATCTTTTTATAACAGTGATAGAACACTAAAAATTAAACATATTTAATCTAAAATGTTTTGGATTATCAATTATTACAAAGTTATTTTAAAAATATGAAAAAAAGCACTGCAACTTTGAACATTGATTCTATTTCCTTAAAGCAGTACTCTGGCAAAAAAATATTAATTCATACATATACTATTATATATATTTACTAAAAACTAAAATTCATGTTTCTTTTTAATTTTTTAAGAATTTTATTTTTAATGAAACTTTGTGAGTATGTACAACAGAATGCTATATGTGTGGATTAACTTTTTCTCGAGTACCACTTAAAAAAATAAAATCAATGTTCAAAGTTTCAGTGCTGTTTTCATTTTTTAAACATAAAAGTTCTCAGATAAACTTGTATCCAATATATAAAAAATTATTGAAGGAGAGGATTGATTTCGCCCCCTCAAAATTTCGTATCATAAAAATTGCTTTGAGTACGATCCCTTGCTTTACATACACACAAAGTTCCATTGAAATTAAGATTTCAGGATTGACTAAATTCCTTTGTAACATAGCATACACATATTTGTTGGAGCCATTGTATATTACTCTAGAATAACGCTACAGTAATACTTTATTAATATTTGTATAATTATTACATGATACTTCCTGATGAATTTCTTAAAACATTAATGAGTGATACCGTTTTATATTGAATTATTTTGAGTTCATTAAATATTTACATTCATATCAATAGTTTATACGCTTTGTTTTGTTACTTTCACATGTTCTTTTTTTATAATAAAGTTCTTAATATTTGAAAAAGATGTAGCAACTTTTTATTGCTAAACTAATTATGAATCATTGTAAAGCAAAATAGCACACTTCTTTTTATAAAACTATGATTTTTTTTATATAAATAGATTTTACATTTAAATGTAAAAATTTTAAACAATTTTTACTTTGAAGTTTTCTATTTTTCATTTTATTAGAATATATTACTTAGTTTTAAATGTCTTATTTACTGAAAATGATAGAAATTCAATTAATGTAAATAAGTAAGACTATGCTAGATCTTTAAATTCTAAAGTATTTATAATGATTCTAACAACATTGTTAACATAATGGTTGTTTTTGTGGTAGAATGTTTTACGTATTAAAAAATTAATAGCGCCATTTGACCACTTCATATACTAAAACACATGTGCTAACTTATTTTTCTTTTAAATCATGTGTCAACGAAATCTTTTGCAATCTCAACATAAATGGGACATTCTGTGGCGAAGAAGGCGATGAAAATAGTATAGTAGAATCAGGACTTTGATACTCTTCGCGAAGCTCTTTTGGAGGTTGGGAACTGAAGTCCTGATTGGATTCCTACTGACCGCTTTGGTATTCTAGGGCTCTTTACCCATATTGAGTTATAGATCTTCAATTTCCTTGGTGATAGGTATCTTCTAATCTACGAATTAGCCATTGTGTTACTTAAAGTTTCCTGGATTTCGTTTGTAACGCTTCATTTAGAATGATACTATATTCTGTCTTTATTGCGTTTAGGTTTTATTTTAATTGTTTCAAATGTTTTAACTTGTCCTATGATAAATCGATAACGTTGAAAATTATACTACAATAGTAAGGGGTTTCGACCACCTCAAATTACTGGACAAAAGAAAATGTACATGTACATAAGGTTTTTTCATTCCTTATTCGTAACAGTAGTTGATACTATCAATTTGAGTAGATTAGCGTAATTTATTACATTATATTACAATATAAGTATACAAATATTTTAGTTTTATTTGAAGTTTATCAGAATTGATTCCTTAGTAATTTTAATTTTTCTTATTTTTCTATTTAAATACAAAGATGGGATAAACAACATGGGTTATCGATAGTATTCGTACCTTAAACCATGTATACTATGGTCTAAAATTCGTACTTAACCAAGCATATAACAGCAGATTACGTTATAAGTAATGTAGATTACAATGTAAATTCTTTTATACATAAGAACTGATGGCGGTTCTATATGAAGTGTAAACAGTTTCTATTTAGTTTATTTGCAAGCTTTGCAGTTGTTTGGCTCTTTGATACACACGCACAGAACTACTATCTTTTTTATAGGAATCGTTACCATAGAACCGCTGTTGCCATCTCCTCGCGTACATCATATGCATTGAATTATTTTGCGTGAAACTGTCACTCTCTGTCCGGTTCGTATATGGATAGAAATTACATACATTATCTTTTTCATTAAATGAACAAATGAAGGAATTGATTAAATGTAAACTATGGACTCATGTATAATGAATTTATGCTATATAGATATACATACATAATTAAATAAGAAACTAAACCGAGTAATTTCTAAAATTTTAAAAGGCAATGAACAGAAGGTATTTAATAAAGCTACATATAATACCAATGGAAGAAAGAACGTACAAAAACAATATATAAATATTAAGATAAACTCAGCAAAATACATTCTTATATTATTATATTATATTATATTATTATTATTATATATTATATTATAACATCTTCAGGCAACAACCAACTATTTTGTAGTCACAATATTTCCAGCTGCCGAAAATATCTTTTCGGAACTGGTAGATGTAGCCGGAACACCTAAATACATCCATTGCCAATTCTGCTTTTATATTTATTTACGTGATTTTTCCACCACGGTCTAAATTATGGTTTATTTGTGGCTTCAATAAATAGATTCCTATTTCAGATGTACTGTCATTAGCATCGTTTCCACTTTGGTAAATGGAATTGTTACTTTCATATTCTTGCAACTATTTTATAACTGATTGAGGACTAAGGCATAGATATTCAGGTTCTACAATAGTTATAAACTCTTTAAAACCAATACTGTTGCAGAAAGAAAAACTAACATATTTGTGGTGATCATTTTCGCTAATGCCTGTGATATTTCTTTTTGTCATCTGAACGAAAATGAATTTAATTTCTGTATCTTTACAGGTAGATGTTCATTGATTATAAAATCATTTGATGTTGATGGTTCAATTGTAAAAATGCACTAATTATGCTTTGCATGCAAATACTTTAAAGTAATTAATGTTGATTTGTTATAAGAGCGTAATCTTGCATATATCACAAATTACGTTTCTTTTATCTTCAGAAACAGCAACATAACTCCAAATCTAGCTTTTGCGATTAGTCATGATGATTAAATAAATGATAAAAATAATTTTTATGTAATTATTAACTAGTAAATAATTAATATGAATAATTAAAGAACCTAGTATGATATAACGATTTTGATAAAACAAGCCGTAAATGTAAAACTAATTAAAGGAGCTACTAAAATTTGTTTGTTTCTATTGAAACCAAGAAACTAAAAAAAAAAGGAAAATATTTGAACGTAATCATGACATGCATAAAGTATTATTAATTTTTTGGTAGTTTAATTTCTTTATTACTGATAATATCTACCGACGTTGACCGAAAATGATCAAAAAGCAATTCGTTCTTTAGTCGAGATTCGCGGCTGTTTTATTAACTCTGATATTTTGCTTATCTTATGAAATGCCCGGAAACCTGGGTAATTTTTGTTTACTCGAGCATCTCGAGTACCCTGTTAAAAAAAAAATAGCTCTAGTATCTATACATGTAAATAAACAAAGATGCATAAAGATGTTAAACAATTTCTAATAACATATTTTTAAAAAACAAAGGAAATATGAAAAATTATTATAGAAATTTTCAATTGAAATTATTTAAAGCTGTCTTAATAACAATTTCATGCCACTGTGGTATCAAATCACAAAACAAATCTGGCACCAGAATCGGATGTATGTGTATTACGTCGTAACGAAGACCATAAATGTAATCCAACAGGAAACCTAGCTTCTCCTCCTTATCCTTCTTCTTCGCGCCAAATTACATATTTGATATCCGCACTCTGAATATTGAATAACTAGAACTTTGCAAATTATATATAACAACTTCTAAAAAGTTTTTAATTCCAATCATATGGAAGAATTTGTCCTAAATCTCAGAGAAATTCCTAGCTATAGATACTCGAGCAAATAGTGAACACCGCACAATTTTCGTGAGTTACAATTAAGTCACATTTCAGCCTCAGTCTCAATCCAGTCTTAATCTCAACTTTATTACAGCGTTAGGCTTAGTTTTAAGCTTAATTTAATTTTCAAGATTATACAATTATTGAATTTATAAGTATTATTAAATTTGAGTTTTATTGTAGTAAAATTAGTATATTTTCTTTATTTACTAAGTTCTTTCAATCTTAAACCAAAACCTTTGAACTCAAAACTTAAATTCAAAATTTCATGTTAAAACGATCAAATTTTCCAAAATTATGAGAAATTCCTATTATATTTGTCTTTCTCTGCACGATTTCAGCAGTCATTCACTAGTACCCTTCTTATTTAGCGATCTTTCGCTGGAAGATACGGTTGAAATATCCAATAAGAACTTTTTCCACCTTTGGAAATATTTTTAGTAACGTCGTTTTATAATCTAGTAGCAGCAGAAATCTTCTGCTGGAATCTTAAAAATTTTCAACACATTTCAATTTAATTTTTAAGATCTTGTTCCTCGATATATCACTGACATTATTGCAAACTGAAGGCGGGTTTCTATCAAGGGCAAGATCCATCAGGTAATCATATTATACATTTTCCTCTCGTCCCGTCTGAAATGTAAGAATCTGTAATGACATTTTGCATCAATTTTGATGCCATATTTATTACCAAATTTTTGAATAAATTGGTGCCAAAAGCAAACCAAACCTTGTTATTATCACTAAGCTTTATCACGGTTTTGTAACTAATTTGGTATTATTTTTGCAAGCCTTAATATGTCTTCGGTTCAAACAATGATACAATCCTTTGTATGCTATTACAGTAAATGTGGCATTAATGTAGCACAACAAAAGGCTTGTAGAATGTATTTTGAAAATCTCTAATCAACAGATATGGTTAGCGAAATTTATACCTAAAATCGGTTTTTAATAGATCAATTTATTGCATGTATAATACATATATATATATATAATATATATAATATATTATTTTACTGCTTATTTTATATTTTTAAAAATAAATAGAAAATAAGAAATCATAATATTAATGTAATACATATATTAAAGTACATGACTTCACAGTTACATGAACACGTTCTTTTATACTATTTTTATGATCTAGTTAAAAAAAAAACAATTTTGGGTATAATATAATATATAATAAAATGTAAAATAAAAAATTTTTAAGTGAATGTATTGGTTCTTTATATTTTGCGGATGCCCCTTTACAATAAATTCTTAAGAAGATGGCGCTCAATTAATGCAATGTTCGCACATATAGATGACGTAGTGCTATCTATAAGATTGTAGCATGCTAGAACGCTTTCCGTTGTGGATCAAGGAAGCAGTGAGAAACAACGGCGGAAGTGGGGGATCGTGCGCCATTTTCTATTTTTGCATAGCAGTGAACTAGTGTTGTGTGTGTATATTTTGTGTGATAAATCGATGGATTACTAACAATTGATGGAGGACGTGCCGATGTAATGAAATGATATTCGGGAACACGTGCTTCAAATCTCACATAATTAATTATTTTTGTGTTATTTTGTCTTCTGCATTACCGTGTGTAAACCCATTGCTTGTAGCACGTAAACACTTCTTCATTTCTCTTTTCAACGAGTGAGAGTGACCGAGCTATCGGTATTAGAACTATTACGGGCTGTTGACGTTACGATCATTTTGTCTGATCAGAATTCTTTCCTCGCTTAAAGATAAAACTGAGATATAGAAGGGAAAACCAGTCTGTGATACTAAACAGTACTAAGGTATATAGTTAGAATATAAACTCTACAATTATATATACGTATGTATGGCGTATGAGACGTAGATAGATCACATAAAAGATCTAAAAAAAATAAAATTTGTGAAGTGTGTGCTGTGAATTTACTCAAGGAATAAGCGTAAAGAGCAGAATGTCTCAGGAATCTGTGACAAATGACAAGCAACTGCCAACTTCTAAAGATGAAGGTATGAGATCCACCAGTTTACTATGTACTCTTTTAATTATTTATATATATACAATATTTCTCTTTAAACGTGTACCCAAACTTTGACTTTGATTTGTATAATTTTATATATTGAAATGAGTTTTGTCACTCACTTTGTTAATATTTTCTTATCTTTGACATCATAATATACAAGATATATATTCACATGAGTATTTTTATTTTTAATAAAAAAATAAATGGGAATAAACCACTGAAATCATGGAGAAGACTTTTGTTTTATAATTTTTATTTATTTCATTTTAAAGTTGATTATTGATACTTGTTCTTCCAAATAATTCTTTTTCATTTAATGTGTTTATAAACATTTTTCATTGTATAACTGTTTACTAAAGCATAAATAATATGTAATTATTAATAAAGCTATGTGTGAATATCAGTTTAAGTGACAAAAAAAATATATCTAAATGCTTACTCATATCTAAATATATTTTATTTTTTTTTAAATATAATTGAAGAAATTTTATTTCAAAATTTTTATAGTATGTATAAATTATAATGACTAATGTTTATTTCTTATACATAAAAATATATATTGAGTTACTTGTAAGATATAAGATTTATTCTTTACAGGTTTAAAGTTCCAAGAAAATAAAATGATTTTATGGTTCGGTTAATTTTATATACAAATGTTATTTATTATCTGTTTATGGATTTAATAGTACAAAATTAAGCATATGAAAATATTTATAGTAAAGAAATATTATTAAGAAAGACAAAATAATTTATCAATATTGATGTTTATTTTAATTCATTTATTTAAAGATCAAATTATTTAAGAAATATAGCTGATGTATTTTATAAATAATTGCAAATAATATAGTGATTGGGATATACAGAATAGATTAAATCAATTAAATAAATTGAACTTTTTATATGAAATATATTTTGTAATTTTTAAATATTATTAAAAAGCTATTAATAAATATTGTAATTTTAGAATACTGAAAGAAATTATTGTAGCACTAAATAAACATTTGTTTATTTATATTTGTGAATATTTGAATATTTGTTCAGTAAAAATCAGTTACAAATTGTGTTTAAACATACAAATGGAACCAATAAGACATAAAGTTGACAATAACGTTCTTAGGGGCGTGCTTGATTGGACTGTTGGCAAACTGTCTTAAAACCTGTCTGCGATTAGTCAGTTTGTATTGTGCTGTAGGATGTGTAGTATCTATGAAAATTAAGAGTTTAACTTCTTAAGCGTTTCACGTGTATGTAAACACGATCGGAAAAATTATCACAGTTAAAATAACTATTAAATTGAATACACAAAGTAATTTCGCACGCGTATTCTATTTCTATCTTTTTAGATTATAATGTATTATTCCTTATGTTGAATATTAATTTTTTTGTAAAGTATATGCTTTCGATTAATTAACGTGGAAGTTGCTGTTGATGATTATACATTTCGACATATTATTTTATTTTATTTTGTTTTTCTTTGTATTTATTAATCGGTCTGAAATTTATTTTATATTCATTTTGTCTATTATTGATAAATATTGAAATTGGAACGATTGAATTCGAGAACCCAAGTGTATTAATAAATTCGTAGAATAAATTTGTGAAAATTTAGTTGACATGAAGTTAGACACGAACAGTGTTATTAGTTCGAATTGGTATCGACGATCACGAAAACTTCCGCTGGTAGGACCCACGGGATCTCCTCTTCTAGACGCGACTCTGGTTATGCAAACCAGAGCCTGCCGTTGGTTTCGCAAAAATAAATCTGTCAACACTTTAAAGCGAGTCACCTTTCGTAAGTACATTTGTAATGCACGGCGAATATAAAGCAAAGTAAAAGTTAAAAGAAACTTATCAATCATGCATTCAAATCTTCACTAAATCCTACGCCAATGGCGAAAGTTAAGTTCGTTATCCTGTACTGTTTGTATACAGATTGAGATAGTTCGATGTAAATTGTAACCTAACGTAATGTATTTTTAAATAACAAAACGTAATTTTAAATGTAGGAATATTTAAATTTCGCGGAATCAACAAGTGTTTGCGATTAATAGTCTTACTTACATACAGATGATACAAACTGATAGTACATTATTAATGTTCTATTTTCAGTATTCTAAAGGAGCAAATATGTATAAATCAAATTTATTTATTGTATAACCGTTTTTCAGGAGATGAAGCAATTATATCTTTGTCGGTAGCTGGGGAGGTAACCGACACTTCAATTATGGAAGTAGGCCGTTCAAGACCTCAATTTCAATATTCTCGGGTATAATATATACACACATTTATATATTTGTATTTATTTATGAAATACTTCTTATTTTTAGAATTAGAATATACTGATTCTATTCAATTTATTAAAAGGTGTAGAATCGTCTAACAAATAAAAATTTGTGGTTTATTTTTAGGAGGACTTAATGCTAATAAAGAATTTGCCATTATCTAAGAGAAGACCTGATTTCTTAGATATCTCATATAATAAGTATGTTTATTACTATATACATTTATTATTCATTTTACGATTTGTAGTATTTTTTTTTTTTTTTTTGTTTTTTAAATTTTATTGTCATTTTTTGCAAATTATATTTATTTATTTTGTATTAAGTTCACGTGGTGTATGGGATCCTGAACGTTGGCATTCGGGTAGGAAAGGAAGTGACACACCTCCAAAAGATGAACGCGCTGGCCGTGGAGATCAAATTACTGAGAGTCATAATAAACGTCGTAATGGAGATCCACGAGAACGAATTCGTAAGGAACAAGATGGCATAGTATTGAGTCCTCAACGTAGAAGTTTTAATTCAGGTTGTTTTGTCAATGTGAATCAACCTCCGAATCGGCGCCCAGAGAGTCCAATAGGGAAGACAGAAGTACTATTCATTCACTATAACAAATAATAAAATTAATATATGAAATTAATATATGACCTGTAATAAAATTATTTACAGGCCAGTCATAGAGAATCTGTTCGACGAATTGGAAGCGGTAGAATTTTAACTCGCGATATATGGGACTTCAGACCTGAAAATGAAAAATTAGAACCTGCTTTTCGTTCTGCAGCTAGCGGTGGTACTTCTATGCGTGATCGTGATAATAGGGATACTCGTGATGGTAAAGATCGAGAGAACGTGAGGGAAAGAGATCGTGATCGTGATAATTTGCGTGAACGGGACGAAAGAAATGAACGATTTGAACGAAGATCTTTTAATCGTGACTACGGTGACAGAGAAAGAGAACGTGATCGAGATAGAGCAACTGAACGGAATGATCGTAATCATCAATCAGAACGTGATAAAGATCGCGGACGAGAACGTAGATTTAGTAATGATCGTAGGCGAACTTATAGCGAAAATCGTTGTGAAGCAGATGAACCAGAGTGGTTTAGTTCCGGACCTACATCTCAACATGACACCATCGAACTAAGAGGTTTCGAAGATATCCCTGAAGAAAAAGTGGTCAACAATAATAATAGCAGTACTAAGAATAAGAAACAAACTTCAGTTCAAAAGAAACGTGGAAAGAAGAATTCGCTGGAGAAAGATGAAAAGCAAAGTGAAAATTTAGCAGGTCCAAAAGGGCGTAGTACGCCTACCTCGATGGATCAACCTATGAATATCCTAGTTGCACCACATTCACCAATTTCAGAACAGAACAAATCATCATCTCTTGTACAAAAAGCAAATGATTCCAATGAAAGCGGTATAACTGAACAAAGTTGTGAGACAATGAATAATTCTAGTACCGTTAATCAAAACCAAGAGAGTAGTCATCCTGACTTTAATCTTGATGAATTTTTAAAATCAGACACGTTCCCTGGTGTTCCTGGACTTTTGACTGTAAGATTTTAATTTATATAAATAACCATAATGATGTAATGGTGTATCAGATTATATTTTATTTATACAGAATGGAGTGGGTTCAAATGGAGGCTCTTGTTCCCGATTCAGTCAGTGGTTTAAAAGGGAAAGTCCAGTTCAACAAGTAGACAGCCGTAGAACTTCTATACAGGATGATATATTGAATGATCTTCTTAATGATATTACTGAGCCAAATATTCAGATTCCATCAGTGACAGAATCTAATGCATACTTTGCTCCTATTTCTCCTGCCAATACAACAACAAATAATACTGCATCCTCTACTGGGGTAAAGCTATTAGAAATGTTGCAGCGTGGAAACAAATCAAGTCAGAATGGACAAGGAGATGCAGCCACTACAGTTTTACCTATAATAAAAAGTTCTTCTATTAAAGATATGGGTGAGAATTCGTAATGTTAATTTTAATTGCTATTATAAAGTACAGTAGAATGTTGTATGATGCTGAAAATGTCTTATAGAAGTTGGTGGAAAAGTTGTGCATAGCCTTGAAGAGTTAGAAGCACGTATGCGAGGTGGTGCTCCTCCACCTACATCTTCGACTGATCAACCTCGTTTAAATAAGACTGAAGAAGATCTCTCTGCTTTTAAGAAATTGGTAATATTATTTGTATTATGTAACTAATAAAATATAGGTTTATTTTATGTTTATATATTATTTCTTCCTAATTCAGCTTGCTCAAGTGACTGGAGGACAGGCTATACCGGCGGCAAACGGACCTATTTCTCAAAAACAGCCCGTAGCAGTAATACAAGTTAGTTTTTCTTTTCCTTTATTTATTTGCAGTTGCAGCTGCATAGTATTTGTTTCCTTCACTTTTTTTTAAATTCTCTGTAGTTTTTTAATTCATAACTGAAAACACAACCACTTGTTCCTTAGCAATCAGTCCCAGAACCAATACATGCTACAACATTTAATCACATTGGTTCTCTTGGGCCAACTCAACATCCACATCAGGCACAAATGCAACACGATAATCTAATGAAAGTATTGCAGATTCAACAAGTTAGTAATTAATGTGGTTTCTGTTTAAAAGGAAAACAATAATGATATTTTTAAATGTTTATTATTTTAATAGCAGCAACAGAAACAACAACAACAACAACAACAGCAACAACAACAACATCAACATTCTGATATGTTATCTATGATGATGAGTGGGCAACGAATGTTAGGTATGAGTCCTGTTCCCCCGGAAATGCAAATGATGCTAAACAATATTCCGACGAGTCAGGAACTTCTTAAAAGACCAGAAGCTCAAGCTATTATTCAAGGTTTGCAGCAAGGAGAAATAACTAGGCAACATCTTATACAACAACTGCAGGTTTGCATTCTTAAATAGGAAATAAATTTCTGACGTTTTCAGTATAATAAATTTTTTAATAATTTCTTGTTATAATATATCTAATAGAATCCAGCCATGCAACATCGACACCGAGAAATTTTAATAAATATTTTAAAAATGTATGGTGGCACTACACCGCGTACAATAAGTCCACATCCTAGTGCACCTATTCCCCAAGATCATATCTTACAACAGATGTTATATCAACAACAACAACAAAGAATTCCATCTCCTATGAACAGTGGTAAGTTATAATTATTGTAAAACTAGTATCAAAGAAATTTATTTTCATTATTTTTACATTTACTCTTATTATCAAAAAATTTATCAACTTATTCTTGAGTAAATATATGATTATGTTCGGAATGCAGCTTATTGTCCACCTTCAATAATATCTCCAAATTTGACTGGTAATTCCAGTTCTTTAACAGTACAGCATCCAGGTAGAATATTAAAAATAATAATAGCTTTTTTTTACTTTATTCCTTAATTATTTACCAAATAATATCTAGTTGTCTTTGAGTAATAGCCAAATAGTATAAAAGAATAAGAAAACTGACTGAATATTAACTAGTACAGATGATTTTAAAATAAATTTAATTTGTGACTTTATTGCTTACAATTCTTTAAAGAAAAAGGATTTGATAAAGTTATCAAGATACTGATCCATTTATGTACAATGTACTTGATTGTTTATTTTAACAGTGATGCAGCATAGGGTTCCTTCTCCGCGGGAGATTGTTATGCATGCTCAGTCTATAATGCAAAGTGCTTTAATTAAGCAAAAGTTGGAAGAACAACGTGAGAGTTTCCGTAAACGACAAGATCAACAACAACAGAAGCAACAACATCACCAAGTTCAGCAAAGAGCATCAAGTCCTGTTAATGCACCAGCTAAGCAGACCATGAGCCCAACACCACTTGCTTTTACCCCAACATCAGTGTTACGTAAAATGACTGCTGATAAGGAACCCGAGGGTGCGAATCAGTCTAATCATCAATTAGAATCAAATTATCTATTTTCTTCTACAATCAACGAGAATCATAATAATAAGTACTGTAATACATTTAATTTTAAAAAACATATTTACATGCAAAAATCCGTTTCTTATGATAATACAATTCAGCTTACTAATCATAAAAAGCATGATAATATATCTCAAATTGATACTTCGAAAAATTTACATCAATTGAACAATAACGACAATCTAGAAATAGAGGAATCCGCGTTAAAAGACAAGTATTCTTTTTCTTTACAGCAACAAAACGATACGAATAATAATTCAAGTTTGAACATAACAACGGAATCATTAAATAAAATGATTACTGATAGAGAATCGAATATAATGAATTTAAGCGATACCAACAATAATAGTCCTATTATTATTGACAAACTAATAACAGAGCAGTTTGAGATTGAAACGATAATAGTCGATAATAACAGTACGTTAGGGAAAGTAGGAAAACAAGATGTTAAATTCACAGGATGATGTAGTCATTATTTAAAGCATTCAGTGTTTTGTAAATCTCATACACACAAAAATTTATGACTATTATCTAATGTAACGTTATTTTTTTTTTATTTTTGTATTAAAATGAGGAATGATAATTTTGTTTGCTTTCCTTTTTTTTTGCTTGACACCTTTAAGTAATGTGTTTTGAAGTTGAGTTGTCTGCAATTGGTTGCAAATTATACACAAGAATAAGTTTTTTAATTTCGAATACAAGTATTAATACTACTGAAATAACTAATTATAAACTAAATTTTTTTACTTAGATCGATATATGAACATATTACAAAAAAAAAGTATGTTGGAATAGTTTAAAAATAAAACGCTTTATAAATACATTTTATGCTTTAAGTTTTCCTTTACACATTTGATTTTTCCTTTAATGGAATGTTTCGAAGTAACTTTGTATTTTAATGCATGATAAATGATATGGACAAGGGAATTGCATGTATTTGGAGTTGAATAATTTCTATACTAATATCAAAATCATTGCAAAACATTAATATTTGTTAAACATCCATACAAATTAAATGAAAGATATTTACAATTCGTATTTTCGTTTAATCCTTTGTTGTATCATTGAATTTGTTAAAAAACTTCAAATTAAAAAAATGGTTGTAGTTTTAGTTGTATAAAATTATGTTCTTAATTTCATGTTTTATTGTGTATTAAAATGTATCATATATTTTACATAATGTTAATAACTCATAATTTTTTATTAATTTGTATATGTATTCATAAAAACACATTAATTTATTTGAAATGTTGTGTAACTTCCTTTATATTTTTATGTAGGCAATAGTAACGATTCATCGAAGTTGGCAACTCAATCACAAACAGCGCAAATGCAGCAAATGCAGTCTGCAGTTCAATTACTGACACAAGGAGTTCTTTCTCGACACAATACTTTACGACCACAATCAGTTCAGTCCACGTGGACAAATCCAACTGTTAAGCAACATCCAGGTATGTTATACATTATCACATAGCTATTCCAAATTTGTCAGGGTTAATATTTGAATTCCCATATTTTCGCCAATTATCGTAGGTCGACCGATAGTGAAAGTTGGTGGTGGTGGTGGTGGTAATGGTGTTAATCAATTTCAATATAGTGGAAACGCAGATTTTCAACAGCAGCAGCAACAACATAGAACGATTTCAAGCGTGTACGGTAATCCTACACGCTCCAAACATACCATGACCAGTTCTATATCGCACCACAATGTTCCACAATACAATGTTGCTCAGAATTCAATGATAAACCAGAGGGCAAATACTATAAATAATCAAATGAAAGTACAGCAGACTCCATCACATCTAGCTAACATGCAACACCAACCATCCCAGCAACAGCAGCAACAACAACGGACTCTTAATTCACAGATGCAAATGGTCTTAAATCAAAACTACAACTCGAGTCGTACAGGTAGTTATAATTTAGATATACAAATCGGTATAAATAGAAATGGGACTTTGATAATTTAATAAATGTTTGAAAATTCAATAACTCAATTTTTTTCATTCAATTCAGGTTTCTCCTTCATGTTTAAACTGTTGCATTAATTTTGTCATTCTAAAATGTTTTCAGGTGTCTACCTCTTGTCTAATCAAATTGCATGCAACGGTGTTCAGAAATTGGAATAATTAGATCTCACATTTTAGCTGTTCGTCTTATTTAAACCAGTTTAGACAGCATTTATCTTTGGATTGAATATAAAGTAATCAACTAGCACTTATTTTAGGCTCTCATTTATTTTATATTCTTTACTTTATGTGTAAATATTTTTTAATTTCAAGGAATTGTAAAGTTCTAAATCATATCTTTCTATATAAAAAATTCATTTGTACCAAAATATATATTGTAAAAAGAACCTGACAAATGTTTTTTCACAGATGGACGAGTAATACGGTCGCAGCAATTGAACATGCCCGTAGGTCGTCAAGCGTCACCAGGCTTAGGATATGTCGGTAGCAATGGCGGAGACCTTTCACCAACTTCGAATCAGTTGGCACGATGGTTTAGTCCAGAACTTCTTGCTCAAGCCCGGGCTGGTAAGCTTCCGGAGCTTGTCCAGACGAATGTTTTATCATTGGAAGAATTAGAAAGACTTCAACATGCATCGACTACAGTGCATAATTAGATTAATATTGTACCTTCTCATACATTCAAGTGCAAGCACAGGATCCCGCGGCGCAACCGTTGCTCTAACAAATTATACCTTTTAAATTAGATGGCTTTTCATATTAAACAGTCAGTATGAAGATTCACTACAATTAAAAAGAAGCCTGTTTAAAGTAAAAAAAAAAACTTGCTTGCGTATACAAAGTCATTTAGGTAACGAACTTTAATGGAGATAAGGTTTAGCAAAGTAATATCTACTTTGGTAAAAGATATTTTTGAACACGATACATATTAGTTAAATAGTATTTCCTTTCTATGGAAATGTCTTTTTCGTTTCTGAATATCTTACGACTTATTTGTAGCAAATTTTACAAAATGCGTTAACGAAAAAGCTACAGATGTACAGAGAAATATGGAATGATAATAGAAAATCGAGAATATTTAAAAGCGAATAAGCCATTTAAAAAAAAATTTAGATGAACAGCTTTCTATGGCAGAGAAAGATTTGTTGCTTATAAGACTGAAAAAAAAGAAAATTCTTACTGTTAACTATTAGGAAGCAAAACACTATTTCATTATGCATAGTTTTTAAATGGTGGTAAAGCAAAAATTATTTACAAAAATATGGACAGCAAGTTTTTATTTATAAATCACAGTCTTATTATGGTTCCATTTCAAGAACTATAATTGTCCAATCTTTATTGTATTATTTGTTATAAAACTGTGACGTTATTAATTTGATGCTTGTCAACCATTTTTTTTTTTTTTTTTGTAAAATCTACAAAATCCTGTAGATGAATAATTATGGTAAAACCTTAAAAATGTCATACATGGGGACAGTTATACATACAGAGAAAAAGTGTCATATATTCTACTTATATTATTATGGACAGTCTGATTGTATGAAAAAAAATGAATATAGGATGAAATGAGGGGAAGTACTCATCAAATCTTGCATACATTAAGAAAATAAATATATAATATATAATTTGTAGAAGAATGAGGATACAGTGTTATTATCATGTTCGAAAAGGAAGAAGTTAGAACAAAACAATTTAAATGCAATCTTGGCAGATAGATAAAGTGATCATATAATTTACTAGAAGAAAGAAAACAAGATTGTTCAAGATACTTGAGAAAAAGAAAACATTCCATCGGTTATAGGACAAAATAAAAAAACCATTTATAAATTGAAAAGATTTAACGTCAATATTGCTGCCAATATGCGTTTGCTTTATAATTGACTCGTTATTTTTGTGATTACATTTTTCGTACAATTTTAAGATTTATATTTGACCTATAGCATCAATAATAATAATAATAATAATGATAATGATAATGATAATGATAATGATGATGATGATGATGATGATGATGATGATGATGATGATGATGATGATGGTGATGATGATGATGTTGATGTTGATGATGATGATGATGATGATAATGATAATAATAATAATAATAATTATAATTATAATTATAATAATATAGAAACTTGTTCTCTTTTTTTTCTCTTTTTTTTTATCCAATTTGTTATTTGATTGATGTACTGAAGTCTCGTAGCAGTTGTATGAAATTCCATTTTTCTTTAATTGAAGAAAGGTACAATTATTTGTACACTTTGTAACATTTTCAAGTCCAGTAAAGTTAAATAAATCTAACATGATATTAAAAATCAGCTATAAATATTTTTCTATATTTAGTTTTCTGTTAGCATGCATAAAGAAACAATTGCATGATATTAGAGTTCGTGAACTCCTGTCAAATCTATACCTTGTTAAATTTATACATGTTTTACAGTACTTTATTTAATAAAATTAATTTCCATATTTAGATGTACTCGTTACATCTTTTTGTTTGTCTAATTTTTTTTTTATAATTTTTAAGTAAAATTTTGATGATTTGTTATTCAAACAGATGCAGCAGGATTTCAAATGCTTTGCAATAATCATGAATGCACTTGTTAAAATCTATCGTGCAATTACTTAATTGTACATTAAATGCTAATTACAGAAATAATTCTCAAGGATAAAATGTTTTGTGTATTTATTATAGAACAGCTATCCTAAATAACAAATTTCGGAGAATAACGTAAACTCAGGTGTAGTAAATTATACTGCAGCTGTGCTGCAGATACAATTGTATAACCTGTAGGAAATACAATGAAACATTTTGAAACTTTATAAGCATATAATTTTTGTTTTATTAAAAAAATTTAGCAGAACATGTAATATATTGTCTTATGCAATATAGTTAAAGATCTCATTTTTTAGTATTTTCATTGTTCGAATTCTCAATACATCAAAAGTGTAATCAGATTTCATTTTCATTTGTTTGATCAATCTCTTATTCACCTTTAGATTTGTATAACATGTCCATAGTTATGCAAAGCTGAACTACATAAAAGACAAAATCGTTGGAAGTTACTCGTATTTACCAGAACTGTAATTACTACAAGTACTGCCAACAACAAATATATTAGTGTTATCATGTACCAAACAAAGAATTAGTGACATTTATTCTCAAATATCACATTCAAACAACATTGTTGCCTTAGGAGAGTCTCTTACAATTGAAATCTATATAAAATAAAAAATATACAACAAAAACAATTTAAATGAAATTTTTTTCAAAGCAAATTGCATTTATGTTAATCTCATTTCTCAAAATAGTAATGCTTGACCAATATTTGGTAAAAAAATGTTTCGTACAAAATTACAAAGACTTTCGATTCACTTTTTTATGAATAAAAAGGGATAATAATATTCATTCTGTGCTTTATCGAGTATAGTACCGTGAAAAATTCTGTCCTGTAAATTTGCGAATTTCAACATTGTTTCATAATTAACAAATTTTTGTAAATAATTCAAATCCTAAACAAACTATAGTTTATTAGTTCATATATTGAACTGATGATTTGTAAATAAAGTTACTAAATATTACATTATGTGAAAATCGAAGAAAACATCACAAATAAATACAAAGAACTAATTGTAACTTCTACTGATTTCATTAATTTATTGAAGTGGATTAATATCAATATAATAATAACAAAAATCTAATATCTGCTTAGTTTTATTAAATTTAATTTAAATATCAAATGTTTTCAATAAGATGTAAAATGTATTCTTTTTTAATTGCTTTACTCTTGTTTTAGTAGTTCTTTCATATTTTTTATTTAAAAGAAAAATTTATAATTATATATGAAAATAAAATTTTTTTTTATAATATATTGTTTTACTGATTTCATATTACATTTTTTTATGAGAATATTTAACTTGATATTTCATATTATGTTATGTAACATGTATTTGTGCAAATTACGAGTGAATGCTCAACCGGCTTTAAGATCTTCGGCTATTTCCGTCTAAATTCGGAATTAAAAATTCTTGAACTTACCAAGTGAATATTGGAAGAAACGTACGAGTCGTAAATGGCGGACCTCCGTAGTCGAAGGTGTATTTCTCTCATTGTCCGGAATACATATACAATTGTCGGATACGTAAATCATTGTTAAAGTATATAAAACTTGGGTTAAATAATATTTTTTATTAGTTTTAGAGTATTTAATTTTGGTGAAAATTTGAAGTTGTTAAATTCAGTCTGTCCAAAGAATGACAATTTTTATACATATTCTTATTTTTACGAATACTATAAAGATTGATTTTACGTAACAAAATGTGCATACATTGTTGTAGGTTTTATTTAATCGCTTAGATAATATTGATATTTAATAATAAGTGCACTGTTAAGAAACATTAGAATGTACGTATTATTAGCAGTTAAAGTTAACTGTCCGAAAGATACACATGTAATTGATACTGCGTTATGCCCTTATCAAGATTAATTCGGTAAAGCAATAAAAACTACTTTGTTCCTTCATTAAATCCATTAATTATACTGTGTTATTAATGTAAGAAATTTCTCTAGGAAAGATAGAAAAAGATTTTAAAAATTTATGCTACAAATGCACAGATGCAATAAAAGGTAAGTAACATATGGCAGATGTATTGGTATATCGCGTGAATATTATTAATGGCAGCCATTGTATAACGTATACCCTTCAGGGTTGCCACTTCTTAATATACAGTGATTGCAAATTAAAAGTATATGCCTTCAGAAAAAAAGGTAGTCCACTTTGAAGTACTTCGACGGAATCAATTGTGGGACATTTTAAGGAAATTAACTTGTTTCGTCTGATCGCGCTGTTTGTCAGTGTTATACGCAGTAGATAGTTCTGTGTTTGTATGTACTTAGCAATTTTAACGTGGATGTATGTTCGAAAATGAATGATGAACTATATTGTGAATTAAAAACTGATTCATCTGAAGTCTTTAATGTTAAGAGTTCAAAGTGTAATAAACCTTTGGGGAATATGTATACTGATGCTGGCGAAACTGTTCGGTAAAAATGTAATATATTTTTGAAAGAAATTCGAAATTGAAAATAATTTAAATAACAAATTTGTCAAAACATGCGTCATTCAAGAGAGTGCAGCTTTGAGGTACCTGTATATGTGATTCTGAAAATCGGCTTGAATGCAGCTCTACCAAAACGTCGGGAAGCGATGCATTATGGAATAAGCATGTGTTTTGTGTGTGCATTGTAGAAAGTGATATTTTATCGGATAATTAAATCTCTAGTACACCGAATCAGTACTTTTGGTGTTCAAATATTCATTGTAATGATCTAGTTTTCTAGCTCGTGATGTAGAATTATAGAGCGCGCTGCAGAACTTCGAAAAAAAGTGTCAGTTTTAACGTATCTACGACATTGTGAGAGAGTTAAGCTATTTTCTATGCAGTGCTTGTATGTAGACGTCCATTAACGTAGGGTAACTCGAGAATTTGCTCTTCTTTCTTCAATCAGGTTGCTGTGCCGAGTCTTAGGACACAGGATCAAAACGCAAACGACGAGAGAAGATTAATGCATACGGCGGTATTTTGCTGTGTAATGTTTTATCAGTTGTGTCGTCGCGGACAAAGAATATATTCTTTGGTAAGGAATAGGATATTCATCTGTTGTTTTCATAATTAATCTTAATCACAATGGAATGAAAATAATTTATCTAAAAGAAAATTGTTACGTTTATTTAGAACGTAACATGATGATATAGTGCGAATGAATATTGTATTTAGTATAATACAAAATGTTTATTTGTGCAAATTGTTCGTATATTTAAATTGTCAAATTTTTGAGGTTTCCACAATATAATTATTTTGCAGTATTCAATTCATCATTTAACTATTATTCATAAAGTCATCAATTAATGAAAAGTGAAAGAAAGAGTAAAAGAAAAATAAAGATGTACGTAAATAGAGAAACAATTACAAAGAGAAAGTACAACTTGCGAACGTGAATTGTAATCGGAACAATTGTAACATCGAGAATTTTTTTCAATTATATAAATTTTATTAAATATTAATGCAAAAAATTCCATAATTGAAATAGTTTTATTTTTTGCATGTAATTTTTTGTGATAAGTTTTAGTAATATGTGTCATTCTTTTTGGGTATACGCTGTTATATTTAATGGTGGGCAAATTGCTATCGGGATATCACATCATTTAAGTTAGTTGTACACAATCACATATCATAAAAATGAACACATCTTATTTTATATTTACTTAATTGCGAAGTAAATGTTACAGAGGTAGATATTACTAGTGTTCTGCAGTAATAGTTACACTTCGTTAGGGATATTCTTCTGAGTGTAGGAAAATATTCGAGTACTACACTTCATATATTTTTAATTTAATATGTAATTAGTAGTTACTATTTATTAATATCAACATATTATAGTAATTATTTTATTTATTTTACATTAGTTTTAATTACATGTTAAAGTTTAAGTAGAAATCTGTATAAATTCATTTAGAAGCCATTACTGTAATCTGAAGACAAAATAAGTAACTGATACAAAAGGCTTTACCTACAGATCATCTACTTAAGATCATTATGTAAAACTATATTAATCGAATTTCTTTACAATTACCTTATAGTTATAAAATATCATAATTTTTAATATTTTTCCTTCAAAAATCTTAAGTGACGAAAAATTATGCCAGACGATGTTATACGATATCGTTCAGTCGCCGTGTTTGCTACTGCGCTGCTATCTACCAATGATTTTGAGTCTCTTCGATTGTGTCTCCATCTACTTCCTTTCTCTATCGAGATCAGGAAATCACGCATGTTGGGTATAGAGTAAAAAGTAACGAGAAAAACGTCTCTTGGGGATGTTTCTCATTTTTTCTTTCTAATACATCATAAATATGCGTTCAGGCTCACGATAGATCACCGTCTTGAGGATTGGTACGTACAAAAACTATTTTAATAACTGCTTGAAGTGAGTTCAGCCATCTAACCGTCAGTGAGAACAGATTATTTGAGTCAAAGGAAACTTCGATTGAGCCTTTCAATTTCGGTGTGAATACATTCCTACCATTTCTCGTACGTCTCAAAAGTGAAGTGAAATCCGAATGTAATCGTAAGTACGGTTCATTCGTCCATCGATTATTGTTCTTTGTGATTTTCGTGATTAAGTGTTTAAATAAATTTTGATTAACGTATATAAGTGTGTGGATTCTGAAAACTCGAATATTAGTTTAACATCATACAAAAATGGTGCCATGAGATAATAGCAACGAGTTCAAAGTTTGATTTAGAAATCGGTTTCTTTTACTTAACTGAGAATGTGACCGGAACTATAAAGTTCGTCAAAGAAGAACTAACACGCATGTGCGTTGAAATTTATGAGTAAACATCATACAGAATTTACGAGCGACGCTCGTTTGAATTGACCCTCAAGTTTCTACCTGACTACGCGGACACGATTATGTTTGCGCTGAAACCATTAATTACAACAGTTGCAGTGGCATATTTCTCTTTTGCACTGGTTTAAACGCTTGTAGTTTAAAAAGTGATTGTGTGTTTCCTTATTGTTAATGGTGTTACGGAATATGTGAAGAACACGTACGAAGAGTTGTGCAGAAGTGAAACATACTGATATGCAATGAAATAACTTTTTTTACCTGCATTATTACGTGTTTTATGAAGGTATACCATATTTCAAGTTGCTATATTACTAGGGTTTTCGGTTGTCAAAAAACCAATATGATTGTAGGGATAAAATATATATATACATATATATAAATTGAATAATTAATATAATTTAAATTGTATGCTATACAACGTTTGTACAAGTATGATGATATCTTATAGTATATGAGAATAAATTAATACGTATAAACCGCGGCATTTCTTTTTTTTATGTACACATATTTCGTACAATTATGTCCATTGTTGTCGTTATTGATTACTTTTGAGTGTCCATGGATAATAACGAACAAAAATACAAATGATCTATGAATAAAATTCCAAAATAATGAAAATTACGTTAGTATAAAATTAGTAATAGAAAAGTGGGAAGAGTATATAACTTAAGAATTGTAAATTTCGAGTTTGTATAGAATTGAAACGAATTATATCTGTGATTCAAAATGAATACTATAAATCCAATAAATAGTGTAAGTATAATATTTTTGTTTAGAATTAAATATTTGTCGGTAATAGGAATAGATAATATGTTACTTGGGTAATGAAATTACAATTTTGACAGAGTTACTGAAATTATTACAGTAAAGATAGGTAAAGGTAAATAGATGAAAAATTACCTTTTATTTATTCAGTGAAAAAATATAAAATATGACGTGTATTTTTAATTACTTTATATTTAAGAGATATTATTACAATAGTTTAGTGCATTATTATCTCGTTCAGCTTTTAGTGTGCAGATCTTGAAGTATTCATAGTTAAGCTCGATGGTTAACTGCAGTTATAGGTTGTCGTATCAGTTTTGGAATTATTAATGAAAATAATATAATTTATACTGTTTTAAAGTATTGCGGTTTCAAATTTGAACAAATTTGAACAATGAAATATATAAAGTGAAAATCAATTGAAGATAAAAAGGATAAAAGCATAAAAGCAGTGTTACCAAAATCAGCGCTAAAAATGCATTAGCGTTTAATATATTATGTTAAAGTATAGGTGATCTTACAGAAGAATGAATTTCCTTAGATTGCCAATATGATATATCTGAGAGATTAGTAGATACTTAATACAAATTGTAGAAAAAATCGGACATATTGTAAATAAAATTTTAATCGATAAATTATTTGTGTGACGGATAAGATCTAGATTACTATGAAGCATATGTCAATCTTAAATAAGTAGTTCAAGTGAATTGGGAAAAAGTTGAAAAGATTTCATATTAAAAAAAACAAATGATAAAAACAAATTAACACTATTGAAAAATTGTTATAAGTTTAAAGAATTCTTATCCCGGTACAGGTGAGGGATATACAACGAGCGAGATGGATGAATACGACAAAAAATTCGCTGATATGCAAAAATACATTCCGTTTTTGGAAGCAATGATAGAGCGATTACAAAACGTTAAGGATAAATCGCGGGAAGTTCAGCTGCAGAAAATGCAAAGTCTACACGGAATCTTATCAAACAGCAAGAGAAAGTACGTTTTATAAGTGTTTAGATAAAATAGGGTACTAATAAAGTTTCTAGTTGTCGCTACTATTAATGAAATTGTTTAATAATAGTACTAAAATTTGTGATATGAAACGGAAGGACTCTAAGATTTCTTCATTTTGTATTTTCGAGTTTTCAAATTCTTGAATGTGAAAATGTTTACATTTGTACATTTTCAAAGCTTTAAAGTTTGTAAATATGTAACTTTTAAGATTTGAATCTTAACATCTGTATTTTTGATTACCGTACACAGCATGCTATATCATTACTCACATTATTCGTTAAACTTCTTACAATTACTTTATTAGAGCAAACATGGATTGAAATACACAACACTGCTATAAATTTTAAACTTATGAATGAAAACATAAAAAACTAGAAAACAATTAATCACGTATTATTATCGATGAAATAGGTTGAAGATCGAGACTTTACAGCGATGCGAAGATGTTCTGCAAAAGTTGCACAACAAAGTAGAGAAGGTAGTTATATTAATCAAGTTACACCATGTTTTCATTGTGGTACACTGAATTTTTTAACAAGTTATGCAATTTCTTTTACTCAATAACGATTATCTTTAAGTATTATTAGTTTAATTTAATTATTGATTACTAAATTAAAATATTAATTTGTAAATTCAGTGAACCAAAAATCAACGTTTGGCTTTATGCTCTGTATAATATTAGTTTGCACTGTAATCATAGTTGAAAGATATAAATGAGAATATTTGCAAGTCTTCTAAGAGTTAACAAATTGGTATAATATTGATAGTAACTATAAGTTCACAAATGATTTATAATTTATATTTAAAGTAATATGTTAACTGTTTTAAAATGAAAACGAAGAGGAAAGGAAACAAAGTGATACTAGTTCGAAAAATAGCTCTTTTATATCGTTTCACGAAATGTAGTAAATATTACACCACCTTGCTTTGATAGAGCAAATTGTAACCGTTGCATTATCTCATCTTTTATTTTTTATTGATAAACTTTATATATTCGCCACTTATTAATTATGTCGTATATGCCGCACTTTCCTATGTAAATGATTTTTTTATTTAAGAACTTCAAAAAATTAGCACTATTGAATTTTGTTTATTGAAAATTATTTATAGTTGCTATCTAATATAAAATATTTCAAAGTATAACATCAAACGTCGCTTACAGTATATTTCAAGAAAATGTATTTCTTTTATAGTTATAAATCTCTTTTTCGTTTCCCTTTTCAAAGAAGTAATTGCTTTGGATCCTTCTATTCTCTGTTCTTTATATTTTTGGATGTTTTCAGGCTTCTGTAGTGCATGTATTGTTTTTTTATTTTAATCATTCTAATCTGAAACGAGTTTCAGGGAAATACACCCGGATTAAACTTTCCGCACCAAAAAAAAGATGCTAGCTCTATACAATCCTTAATGTAAGTGCTGTATTCGTATATATAGTTACTTTTACTGGAAGTTAAAATAAATATAAAGTATACAAAAAATCTATATTTGTAACTTTAAATTTATCATTATTTATTACATACAATAACCATGTATTACAGTATTTCTCAAATTAAGTTTAATAGTCTTGAAAAATATTTAATTGTTTTGTTATTATTCAAAATTAAATATTTTGAAATACCGTAGTTGTAAAGATTATACTACTGTAATATGAAATGTTAATTGAATTCTTCCAGCGCATCCGAAGAAACAAAGGATCAGAATATAGAAGAAACAAAACCTCAGCATACAGAAAATGCAATGGAGATTCGAGAGATTCATGAGACGCCAGCTAGTCCAAGTCCTCCTGTTAGCCCGGATTCAGGTTCACAAGTAGCGCCAATAATAATTCCAACTGAACGCAGTATGGACTTTGATGACAAATCTGACAGCAAACCAGCATCCCCTGATCCTGTAGAAACTTTACCAACGAAAGCTCCCATAATCATACCTACAGAAAGAACTAGTAATGATCTAACTCTTTCCCCACAACGAGATTCGTGCAAAAGTGCAGATGACGTGTCGTTTACCGAATGGGAAATGCTGGAGGAAAATGAGAATCAAATCTCAAGAAGTAAAAGTTGGCAATCCATCGTCACTTCCAGTCACGATGCGGCTACAACAGCCAAAATGATCGGAAGTAATCTACCTCTAAAGGTAAACGACGGGAGAGTTCATGTACCCATAACGATGCATTCTTCCCGACAAATGTCGACAGTGCCAGTTCCCTCTCTGGGTAGTTCTAGGAAGTTGTCAGTGTTAGATAAAAACCGCATAATGGGAGTAAATCTGGATCAGATTTCGTCAGACTCCAGATCAGAATTGCTAGTGAATGTATCCGACGCGAGACTGAAATCACCAGATTCAGAAATTTTATTTCCAAAACATGGTAAAAGCACATCACCCAGATTGAAAAATACAATTTCGAAGCTTAACTTGAAACCCTCAGCGCCATTGTTGCTTTCACCACCTCCTGTCTCAACAGAACCGCCATTGTCCATGGAAGATCTAGCAGAACTGTTGAATGAGGAAGGTGATAGCAAAGTGGAGAAAAAGGTTGATAAGTTAAGGGAGGATTCAGGTAAATTCAAGAAAGATAAACAGGAATTGAATGCTTTAGGTGGAAGTAATAAAGACACAAAGGTATCTAAATCCTTTTTATTAACGCAAGAGGACATTGATAGTGAGAGTGAAAGACGTTGGGAGGAGATAGACAAACATATAGTTAAATTAACTAGTAGGAAGTGTTTACCCAGCGGATCAAATACCACATTGACCGCAAAAATTGAGGCTCTGAAGCCTAGCGAAATCAAGGGACCATGTCAGAGTAGTATAGGTCATGGTTCGAACTTGTTCACAACGAACACCATGGTTGATAATAAAACTCAACCGCCTTCTCCTGGTTCCAAGGTAGAACCTCGTTTTGCTGATAACTATGAGAGACATCCTCGTCAGTTACGTGAAAATCACAGTCATGATAAAGACAAGGCTAATTTACATAATATACATTATCGAGCTGATGACGATATGCCTAATCAGATTCCTATACTTCATGGTGGTTCGGGTAAACCGGATGACAGAAATGCTGTCTTATATCAGAGACGTCAAGGGAATATTGGTTCTGAAATGGTAACGCCTAGAATAGATACAGAATTTAGAATGGAAGGTCCTGAGTACTTTAATAGACAGATACAGAATCAAGGTCACTGGCCTCCTATGCACCCTCCTGTTAGCACAAACGACTTTTGCAATAACCAGTGGCCACCTTCTTCCAGTTTTAACGGTATACCCAATTCACCTGCTCAACCATACCAACATTCAATGGGAATGCATCAGGAGATGTGGAATGTAGGTCATAATAGGGAATCCACTCATATGGATCCTCATCAGATGAATGAGAGTCAACTGAGATCTAAACAGTTCCCTGTAAACATAAATACTGGTATAAGGCCTCTAATGAGTCCAAACGCAAGACCTCAAGACATCAACCACATTCCTCGATCGGAAGATATACCCAATGTTGATGTATCTAATGTATCAACCATACAGCCTTTAATATCGCCCACAAGATTTCCTGTTGCACCACAATATAGAAGTTTCCAAGGTGAGAACAGGCCTTATGAACAGTCCTTTGATAGAGGAATAGAGTATCCTCATCAGAGACAGACATGGGATTCTACTTCTGGTCGACCGAGTGATGTATCGTACAGAGCAGAAAACGAAGTTTCTTGTGGTATAATGGGTCCTTCTGAAGGTTCTTCAGGTTCATATCCAAGGCCTAGTACACCTTGTCCTTGGAATAGAGATAGAGATCGCGGTGGAGGTAGAGGTCGTAACGTATATTATAACGAAAGAAGTAGAGGTGAACCTAGAAACAATTTCAACCGTGATACTCGTAGGTCTGAATGGCCTAGGGATAATGAGTGGGAAAATTGTAATCGCTTTGGTAGAGACGCTAGAAATATATCTGACCGTGATCCACGTGTACGCATGGAACACAGCACACTAAATCAGAGTCCTAATCAATCGAGGGATAACGGTACCTCTGTTAGGGATCCTCGATTGGCTAAAGACAAACATTTTTTGTCTGCTAAAGGTAAAGACAATAGTTTCAATGAAAGAGATCCAAGGAAACGCTCTACCGTAGCACCATTTGTTGCGTCATCATTTAGGAAGGTTAAAGATAAACCTAAGTCTCCTCCGAAGCCAATGGATGGCCATAAACGCATAGATATTGAAAATGCTACCAAGCAAACTCAAGAGAAGATTGCGAAGGATAAAATGCAATCGCCTTTAGAGAGTTTATATGGAGTTATCGACACGAAGGCGAAATCTGCGCAAGGGTATTGTCTACAAAATTTTAAAATCCCTAAAATAAAGCGTAACGGGTCTTCGGAATCGCCCACATCCAGTCATATTTCTGAGGAGATTAAAGAGTGCCCTTTGGACAAGCAAGAAGATAAAACTAATAAAAAGGTTAAGGAAGATGTTACTGCGGAAGTGAGTAGTAGTAGTGATGGAAATGGTCCCCTGGAGAACTGGAATCAAGATAATATCGTTTCTGAGAAAAAAGAATTGAAAGAAAATGTTTCTGCAGAATCTGTAGAAACAAAAAATGATCTGAATGTTCCTGAAACAGATACTATTAGCACTACTTCTTTTAAAGTACCGGAAAATATTGAGAAATCTAAGAAGGAAGAAGTGGAATCTGAAGAATCCAAGTTGAAAGATGAAGTGACACAGGAATGGATAGAAGCGTTAATTAGAAAATCTTTTGAATTTGGTGAGGGTAAGAAGTTTGTTGAACAGGCAAAATTCATGCAAAAGTTAGGTGAAGTGCTACAAGCGAAGAAATTAAAAAGGATTAAGAAAATTATTGAATCTGAATCGGAAAGTAGCAGTTCAGATAAGGATGAAACTTCTGAGATGAAAAAGGTTCAAACAAAGAAGAAACGGCGAGTAATTGTCTCTGATAGTTCAGATGAAGAATCTCTTGCTGAAAGATTGGGGATTCTGAATTCAACAAACAAAAACTCGGTTCAAAAAACAATAATGGATAACAATGAAGAAGAAGCAAGTAAAAGTGCAGAGGAAAAAATTCCTAATATCGAATCTTCTGATATTCCTGAAAAAGATATGAATCTTAATTTTACTACTACTCAAGAAGATAGCCTACCTGCAAAAACTGCAAATGCTGTTCAAGAAAAAGATAAGCTAAAGGAAGCTGAGACGAAAATGGACAAGGAAGAAAATGGTTTAGAAGTTTCTATGGAAGTAGCGAAGGAGTTGACAGAGTTTAAGGAGGTTTGCAAAACACCAAAAGCAAAAGCAAAGAGAAGGAATTCTTTGGAAATGTTGCAGGAAGACATTAGAGAAATGTTTATTAGTGATGGTGTTGTCGCAGCAACTGGCTATCGACATTGTCGAACGCAAAAAGAAAACCAAAATAATAACGCTGCAGGTACTTCCAACCAAAGTATATTAAGTTCAAAGAAAGATGAACTAAATAAACGTGATGGAGGTTCTGATATTGAGGATCCGTTGGTTATTTCATCTAAACAAAAGAAATCTACAAAGTCACGTATTTCTGATGAATCAGGTAAATTCAGGTGCAAATCAAAGAAGGAGGCACAACGAGTTACTCGGCAGCGTTCAAAACAGTATAACCACAGTTCAGATAGTGAAGAGGATCAACCATTAGCTCTAAGAACAGAGTTGGTCCAAAATTCTAGTTCATTGTCCAATCAGGAAGCATGTAGTGATGAATCCGAGGTATTGAGGAGGAGTAAACGCATAATTAGTAAGGAAGGAATAAAGGAACCGCGCGTACTCGTTGAGAAGACAGATATTTCTAAGCTAGAGTGTTCCAAAGTGATGTTTGATAGCTCATCTGATGAGAGTTTTGGAATAGATGTATCTGAACTGGCTGCAGCTGTAGATATTTCACTTCATCCTGATAAGCAGCCTGAACCAGAGGCTGTAGAACCAGTAACAAAAAAGAAATACAGTCAAACCTCCTCTAGAAAATCAACCAGGAAGAAGGGAACTGATTTAATAAATGAAAGTAAGGACGATACCCAACTTTCTGACGAGGAAAGTATTACTTCTGATATTTCTGTATCTAGTAGTATAGCTTCTAGGAAAAAAGCAATTACTAGTTCTACTAAAATAGAAACTAATACTCATGAAGAGTTATTGAGTAACATTTTAGTGGGATTAGTACCATCCAAAAATGATACAGATAAAGATTTATCAACAGTGGATAAAGGAAGTGATGCAGATGTTGAAGATGATGTTAGTGATCAATTACCAATTGAATCCAACACAAAGAAATCCGCAGTGAAGAAAAAAAAGAAAAAGTGTAATTGGCAGATGGGGATTCTATCTAAGAAGAAAAGGAAGAAGACTCTTACAACTTCTTCTAGAGGAGATCCTGATCTACAAAACACTAGTTCTGAACTGGATACTTCCTCAAGTTTGGAAAATACAATAAGTAAAGAGACGAATTCACCTAATTATATGAATCAAAGTGTTTCAAGGGAGACTGAAGACAATGTTAAAGATATTAGTAAAGAAGATAGTAATCAGATTTCTAATGATAGTTCAAAAAATAAAAAAATAGAAGAATTATTAGTTCCACTTAATTCTATAGAGAAAAAACAATCTTCCTGTAAATCTTCTGTCAGTGAAGAATCTGAAGTTAAAAATGATGTGGAAAAAGATAAAGTAATCAGCGAAGTTGAAAAAAGTACCATTAAAAATAAAGAGGAGTTAGACAAATCTTATTATGATTTAGACATAAAAGGATTAATCAATTATGCTTGGACAGGACAAGAAAGATATAAATGCTTACTCTGCTTCTTCACGGGCAAGAATATTGTTCACCATTATAAGTTAAGCCATCCTGGAAAAGAGATTTTGATCTCTAGATTAAAGGTTTCGGATGCTAAATTAGCTATTCAAGATGCAGAAGATAATGATATAGAAAATTCATCGTTGAAGCCATTTACAGAAGAAACTTCAAAATTTCATTGCAGATTCTGCTCTTTATTCACTGAAGGCGCTGCGAAAGTTGCAATGGAAGCATTTTATGAGCATTGCACTACGCACACGGGAGAGTACAGGTTTCGATGTAACAGTTGTCCTTACCAGGCTGTAGCCAAATCTTCCATGAGGACTCATTATTATAAAGTATGTCGTAAATTTAAAGATACTTTTGCTGAAGCCGTAACTGAAGATGAAATACCCGAAGAAAATCGGATTTATGGTTATTTGTGTTCAAATTGTAATTATGTTCAATTAAAAAAATCTAATTTGAATCAACATGTTAATTTGTGGCATAAAGATGATTCAAATGTTAACATTATTAAAATAAACATGTCCTTGGATTTAGTTCCAGAAGAAAGTGATGGACAAGTTGATCTATCAGAGAAAAAAGTAAAGATAGAAGAAGCTCCATTAAGTTTAGAGAAAGTAGAAGAATCAGCAAATGGTACAGTGACTTCTGCTAAAGAGAATGATAATAATGTCACTCAAGCGGATAGTGCAAAGGAAAATAAAACCACTCCTGAGAAGGATGAGGAAGAAAAGGCTGTGTCTGAGGTTAAATCGCAAAACTCCGATCAGTCACAGATCACTGATGATGAAAGAAAGAAATCATCGCAAACGGATATAGATTCCAGTTTATTATTAGAAAATTGGAGTGTGTTCGTTTGTCCACCAGAATTAGAAAAAAAGGAAGTAGAGATTCAGCTAGAACGAAAGAGAAAAATGCAGGAAATTATTCAGAATATTGGTATTAGGCTACAGAAAGACGCATCTAAGAAAGGTTTATCTATTATAGATAAATTGAAGGATAAAATGAGGACTAATATGGTGATAATGAGTAATGAAACTGACTCTGGCAACGTTTCAGATTCTCTGAGTAAAACTTTAACTAATTCTACAGCTATTGCGAATCCGACACCGTCCCAAAGTAATGCTACCGAATTAATTCCTAATAGTTGTGTAGAGACTTCACAAATAAATCTATTGTTAACTCAAGAAATTTTAGAAGATAAGCAGACAGAGGATATTACATCAAAAACGCAATCACTCAATACTGAATGTGATTTTCAGCCTATTTCTGAAGTAAATCTAATAGACATGAAAGTCAAAGATTCGTTGGCAACAGTAGATCAAAAAAGAAATGATGAAAGTGATGTAGAAACTAGTGACAACGAGAATACAGCTCCTATTTATGATTCTGATTCTAGCAGCGAGCAATCAGATGCAGAATTACCTACAGATGTTAATATGATTTTGAAGGAAACTTCAAATATCAATGCATCTTCTAAGGATCCAATGCTAACTACTATTCAGAGACTTGCTGCACAACTTCAAGCCACAAAACCGATTGAAACTAGCAAAGACGAGGTTCCTTCCAAAGTTGAGGAACTGAAAAGAACATTCCCTATAGGTACTATACCCAAACCACCGGATGTCGTTCCTTTATCAAGTATTAAAAAGTTTGTTGGAAAAATGGAAAATAGATTCCATGAAATATTGACTGAATCACACGATGATAGCAACCCACCTAAAAATTTCATTCGATTGAGACGTCTTAGTGGAGATATGTTGTCAGTACCTATGCAATCTTCAGGTGCTCAAGATGTATCATTATTAAAAACCAGTATGTATAAATATATAAATATATAAGTATCATGATTCATTATTGAACATTATACGAAAATATTTTGTTTAATAGATGCGAGTCAACTCAGTGCTTCAGATAAAATTGACACTATGTTAAAATCAGATGAAGAGGAAGGATGTTCATTCTTGAAAATTGAAAATGTAGTTAGTCTTGCGCCAAGATCTGATAACGATGACGCAGAAAGCCCTATTGTAAGCGACAAAATTCGTTCTTCTACTTCTTTTACTTTTTCAGTATATGTGTGTGTATGTGTATGCCTATGTGTAATATTTTATGTATTTCTGTTATAGATAAATGATATAAGGAAAGCAGTCGAAACTTCTCCTATAAAAAGCAAGGGTGGTGTCTCTTTACTAAAAAAATCTAATTCACCTTTAATTTTAAAAAGATTTAATGCTGTGACTATTGCGCAGCCACTAACAAAGAACATTCAAACAGTACAGTCCACATCAGAAACAGTGAAGTTGATTCCTGTAAAAAGTCTTTCTCCTTCTCCAGTTTCTGTAACTACCGCACAACTCACCACTAATTTCATTCCAATTGCTCCGAAATCAAAGATCATCCAAGTAGACAATAAATTATCATTCCCGATTGCTACAAATAAAAGTACAGTTATGACTCCAGTGAATACACGAACTGTGACTGTTACTGGATCACCGCAACCATCGAATTTGAATTACAAAATTGTAAAAGTCGTTCGAACACCCAGTGTTATAAAACCGAAAGAACTCCCACCGATGGCTGTTAAATTAAAATCTGTGGATGCTTACAATGCAATGTTAAAAGCAGCCAAATTAATTCATTTATATAAATGTATGGGACGTGATTGTCGCTTTACTACTGACGTATTAACACAATATCAACAGCATTATCTTCAGCATGCAACTGAAGCTGAAAAGAAAAAAATGTCGCCACCATTTGATTACCAGAAATGTGCCTATTGTTACATGGTATTAGAGGATTGGAATCAAATGAAAATGCATATAGACGAAAAACATGCACACTGTCGTTATCAATGCATTTACTGTTTTTACAGAGCTGTTGCGCCTTCTTATGTACAAATACATCAGGTATGAGGAAATTGAAACTCTTGAAGCATTTAAATTCTTTTTACTAATTAAGTTTTACTTAACAAATTTTTTTGTTTGTAGACGATAACTCATCCTGGACATCGTGGTATTTTACTAGGCAAACCAGTAAAAGAAGTACCATTAACAGAAGAGGTAAATCGATACGACACTATACATCCCTATGTATGCCATCATGGCATGATTGGTACGATTTTTATTTGTATTATTTGACTTTTTGAATTGTCTATTTGAATAAATAATTAAGTTCATGGAATTTCATTTTCAGATTGTAGAAAGACATTTTATGTCCCGGAATCTTTTATGACACATTTAAGAAACAAACATGGAACATCCCTTTCACTTTATAAATGCCACATGTGTCGCGATACTTTTGTAAAAGTAGGACAACTAATTGCTGTAAGTAATATTGTCAGATTACTTATCAGTTATGAAAATCAGTTATTTTTATAAAATTTAATTTCTTTTCATAGCACTACAAAAAGCATGGATTTTATAAATACCAATGTCTCTACTGTTTGCATGGTTCAGACTATTTCAGTGAAATGCATAGTCATTTGAGCATGCTTCATTGTAATCGATTGCCGCAAGTTCTTGAGCGGTCTCTTCCAACTAAGGTAAAATAGTTTTGTTAATGCATCATATTATAAACTAATTAAAATACTATGACTATTATTTTAAATGCTATATTTTAGGTGGTACGAAACAAACATATAATAGATCAATTAATTATAAGAACATTAGATGATACTTTTAAAATAAGCGAAGAAATAATTGATGTGGAGAATGATAGGAAAGATGATAGTAAAGAAGTTTTAATAGATGTTGTTGATTCCTCCTCATCTTCTAAAACAGTTTTTCCACAATTATCCAAGGACGTTACGATATTGAACAAAGAGCAAAATGAAACACTAAATAAATCCATATCTAGCTTATTTGAAAGTAGCAATACTTCAAATAATTCTATTAATATTGACATTTCGCAGTATGAGAAATCACTAAACGAAAATTCTAATGATAGTACAACTAGTAAAATATTTGGAAGTTTGCTAAATGATTCTGATGTTTCGGTAATGTCAGTTTCGAACAAAGAATCCTCAGACAGAAGTTTATTGGATACATCTAAAGAAGCCACTGATTTGTTAAATAAAAATTCTGTGGAACCAATGGAACCTACTGAAGAAATTTTTGATTGCAGTGATGAGTTTATAAATATTAATTTATTAGACAATCCTGATTTTCTGAAAAAAGTCAGCAACTGTACTAGTGATATAACTACAATTAACTCGACTGCGGATGAAAATAAACTTGAGGATAGTGACATTGAAATCGTAGATATAGATGATACGGATATTATTTCAAAAAAAGATATAAAATCTGAATTAGATAAAAAAGATAGCGTTGATACAAACAATAAACAGAGAGTGGATTCAGAAACAAATGCGAAAGAACAGTCTCATAGTGATGTTAAAGATTCAAATGTGCCTAGCGACATGAATGAAGATTCTAATGATAATTCGAAAATAAATAAGCCCTTGACTCTGGAAGATATCAAGGATACTGGTTTTTCAGGAACTAAACTGTATAAGTGTGGTTACGAGACATGTGACTTTGGCGCGCAATCTGCCGTCCATTTAAGAATTCATGTAAAAGAATGTCCCTTAGGTGGTGAAAATAAAAACTTGACTTGTGCTCATTGTAACAAACGTTTTATGAAGATAGGATTTTTATTGGAACATTTAAAATCGCATGGATTAAAACGCTTTGGTTGTTCATTATGTAAAGTGAGATGTACAGTAGGCTATCAAGCTATGGCACACATGAAGACGAAACATAAATATCCGTATAGTAAATTAGTTCCTGCTGATCCAAAAAATCCATCCGTGGATGGCTTGTTCATCGTACAGCCTATTGTAAGTAAATATATATTGTAAAAGTGTTTCATAACTGTATAAATATTTTATGCATTTATGTACAGAGTCAAAATGGAGAACGCAAAGGAAAGAAACGTAAAACTAATACTAAGATAAACGAAAAAGAAATTGAGAAGACAGTGACTGATTTAGAAAAATCCACCTTTAGCCCCGATGAAATAGAAGCTTTACCACGTCAAGCAATTTACAATCGCGAAGTGCAATGTGCAGTTTGTCCATACACGACAAAAGTTCGTATGAACATTATTAGACATTTGCAACTGCATGCAAAAGACGAAAGTGTGCCAGAAAGTGGTCCAGTTAACCCGGTACCTTGCTTGGATAAGAAAGAACGGATGTTCGACAAAATGGTAAATTTGGCGAGTAGTTCTCATCAAAATGGTCGAATGGGAGGGAAACCGAAAGAAACTAATAAAGATAACGATTACGAGTTTATTCCAAAATTTATACCGGAACATAAAAGGTAAGTAATAAATGTTCTTAAAGCTGAAAATTATAATATAAATGTCCTTGCAAGAGTGAGAGTGATTTTTATTACACATAAAAGCGTTAAGTATTTTTGTTTATCTAATTTGGCAAATTTTGAGTAATGTTATGGATATAAAAAACAGCTATATCTTCCCACAATAGATATGTGTGCGGTGTAGCTGAATGCAATTATTTAACAGTTGACGAGGCAATGTTAAGGTGTCATTTAAAGGCTTTGCATTCCGAGGAACAGTATTTTCGATGTCCCCATTGCCCACAGCCACCGTCAGGTCAAGAGGGATTAAATATAGCAATCGATAAAATGGCTGTTCATTTGAAAATGCACGATACCAGACTTTACAAATGTTCTCACTGCAATCACCATCATTACCATAGGTACCCACTGATGACTTTATCTAATGTGTAGTTAATGATGCACCATTTAAATCACGACTTTTAAATATAATGCATTTTGAGGTTCTTTCATTCAAAAGATATTTTTTTAAACATTTGACAAACATGCAAAGCATTGATAAAATTTGTACTACACGTATTTGTCAGATGTTTAAAAGAATTTTAATCCTTTCTAGTTCATTTTTTATGCTTTTTAATAGTAACAAATCATTAATTAGGCATGTTGTCGAGAGACACCTTTCGGATAAACATCCCGAGAAAAGACCTTTTGTAAAAGTGATTAGGGAGTTGGAAAATTCAGAAAATAATCAACAGCCTGTACCAGAAGAAATTGAAGAAGAACTTCCAGATCCAGATGGAAATCATTGGAAATGCAATATTTGTGATTATAAATGTGTATATAAAGCAGAAATGGTCAACCATACAACTTCAGTACATGATGAAAAGTGTCAATACAAATGTAGTTCATGTTCTTTTAAAACCAGTGGTAAAATTATGTTTGAACAACATGTCAGTAGTAAGCATCCTACTGATCAAAATGTTGATTACATATTAACATATCAAAGAATAAAGGGTGTAAATAAAAAGAGTACTGATAATGTAGAACAGAGTGGACAAGAGGAACCTTTTGATACTACTCCTCTTTGGAGGAGAGATATGCCTCGAATTAGACATATTCGTGGCATTCTTCTTGAAGAAGAAGATGAACCATCAACAGAATCTGCTTTGAAAACAGGAAAGCGAAAAAGTGACATAGATTTGTCAACTGCTAAACCAGCTAAAATAAAATCAGGAAAATTAGGTTCGTTAGATGACACGAAACAAATAAAAGAAAAATCTAAGCGGACGTTGTCTTGTGATAAAATATCAACAGAAGTGGAAAATATTACTGATAATTCTAATACGGTAGATAAATTTAAAGATACTAAAACCAAATTAATTGAAGATATAGATTTCAATGAATTAGATGTGGGAAGGTTTGGTCCTTATGGAAAAGCAGATGGCAATATGTATGTCTGTACATTATGCACGCAGTTTAAAACGAAGTATAAGCATGATATGAGGGATCACCTTTACAGAGAATTAAATTATGCTAGGTAGATATTTTTATGATTTTTATTTTTTTATTCTTGAAATATATTTTTTACTTATTTAACAATTTGATAATATGGCAGATGGCACTGTAAGGAATGTGGATATTTATCAGTAAATCGTAATGCGTTGTTGAAACATTTTACTAAGCATCACAATGGAGAACGTCCGAATCATGAACCATTGTCCCCAGATAATGATATAGAAGAATGGGTAAATTAATATATACTTAATTAAAACTTCGAATTTTTTTTAAGTATATTTTTCATTTATATGTTTAGGTTAGCACTTTATTAAAGAGGCAAACGCTAATGATTAAAAGGTTATTAGCCAAACAGAACGCAAATGCAAACAGTTCTGCAGTTACAAGTACTACTGAAAGAGATTCTAAACCATCTGCAACTAAAAGTTCTCAAAGTATTATTAATAAAACTTCAAAAATTACAAATGCTGCTGACAATGTCGTTAATAAACAAGACAGTAAAACTAATGATACAATAGTTAACTTAGAGGTGCTAGATGAGAGTAGTAAAGATAATGAGGCCTTAATTATCAATACGAAAAATGACAGTACGTTAAGCAAAGTAGAAATTGAAAAGACTGCAATTGCTGATAAAGGTAAGTATCTTAAATAAAAGGATTAAAACATAAAACATGCAGTGATAATATTAATTACCGTTTTAATATAGCTGGACCAGAAGATGAACAAGAAAAGCCACTTACTTGCAAGCATTGCAATATGACATTTTCTCGTTGGCGTGGTTTTAAATTGCATGTACAATTGACTCATTTGAAGCGACTCGGATTTATCTGTCCTTATTGTGATCGTAGCACGAACTCAGAAAGTTTAATGCGTCAGCACATTCGTTCTAGGCATCCTGGTTCTGTCGAAAAAATAGTTGAGAATCCAGCAGCCGGTGGGCCAGAGTTACCAGAAGAATTTTGGCGACAAGAATACGGAATAGTGTTTCCAAAGAGAAACAGAAAGCGTAAAAGAAAAATTAGCGGAGAAGAAGTTTTGGAAAAAACCGATAACCAAATTGAGCCACAAGAAAAGTGTAACATGTGTAATTTTTCTGCCATGAATATAACCGGTTTGAAAATACATATGAGAATACACGCGACTAAAAATACAATAAAATGTTGTTATTGTTCTTTTACCGCTGCAACAAACTCAGAAGTCTGGGAACATTGGGAACTTAATCATCCCTTTTCACCATTCAAAGTTGAAGATATATCACCATCCGAATCGTCTAACGAATCAACAGAAATTGAGCTTGATAAGAAGATTACTGACGATTACAGCAATGATATAGAAGAGGAACACATTCCTGACATAAAATCAAAAGAATCAATTTATTATTGTTTTTATTGTTCTTTTCGCAGCAAGTCTTTGGACATGGTTCAAAACCATTGGAACATAGAACACAATGAATCATTGCATAACGATTCTAATAAGTTGAACTACCCATTTAGATATAAAGAAGTACATGTGTCATCGGTGAAATCGCTCATGAAAGCTCAGTGTTCGAAATCGCAAACGGAAAGTCCTTATGAATTGTATTTACAGCAATCGCATAGCGACGCACAGGAGATCGAAAATGCAGAATCGAAACCAGAAGGATGGATTTGTCAATGGTGTAATGAGTTATGCGATTCTGAAGTTAAAATAAAAACACATCATAGCATGTTCCATTCACATTTACCATTAAATTTCAAAAAACAGGATAAATCCAAAATGTCTCGAGGATACGTTTGTCCGGAATGCTCATTTACCACGACTTTCATTAATGTGATGAAAAATCACGTGTCGAAGCATATAAATTTGTTTAAATGTAAACATTGTGACAAAACTTTCAATTGTCCAACAGAAGTCTCTTCACATAATATTGAAGAGCATCCTGATATGGAATCGAAAATAGAAAGTATACAGAATTACGAGATGTTATTAGAAACGATTATGACTAAAGTCAGGTGGCAGAAATCAGGGCAAAATATCGATGAAAGTGAAGTTTCATTAGAGTCACCGATAAAAAGTCATGCGGTAGCTAGAAAGTCCACAACCAAAAACACATTTCGTTCAAATATTATACCACACAGAATAAAAGCAGTAGCTAGAAAATCTACTAATCCCCACTCAAGGTATCTTATTAGTAATAAGGTGAACGATAAACAGCAAATAGCGAAAAATAAACAGTTTTCCTATTACGGCATTCCTAGAAGTCCTGTTAACTTAACCAAGTTAAATACATACATGGTAGTTGGCGGTCATCGAATGAAAGTAAATTGTACTACCCTTGCACAGTTGATCAACATTAATCCAAAGATAATATTGAAAGATCTCAAATACGATATTAAAAATATTGCGACATTTAAAACGTTAAAATAACGAATGGATATATAAAGGGAAACATTATTTCCTATTCTACTGTTGCAGTTTAATTTAGTATAACGTTTGATATATAAATATTTATTGTCTGACCATTAATAATAATTAGTTGGTTAATAGTAACCAAAGTAACGCAGAATATTATATGCTTTTATGTGACCGTTATAAGTTATACTTAGTAGATGCTATAATGACTTTTTACTGTAAATTCTATAATGAATTATTATGGAATTCCAAAATTCATCATTTCCCTGCCGCATTATAATGATGCAAGAAACGTGTATAAAGAATTATAGTTTATCGTTCGATAGTTATATGTTTATGTCTATACATTTTTTGTTAGCATATACTAAAAATCCTGAAACATAAAGGAACGGACATTTATACTTGCTTAGTTTTCAAGTTTCATTATTTACGGGAATTACCGATAATATTCAGTTATAGTAAGAATTTACCATCCACATTATGTCAATATTTTATATATAATTAATTTATATACATATCTTTAAAAAAGTATTTTATATGGCTATATATTCCATATGATAGGAAAATAGTGGGATTTTTAAATAATTTCATAGATTGATTTGTATATATTTTGAATAGTTCTTAAGCGAACAACAAAATGTTATGATTATCAACTAATAATTTTATATTTAACTAACTTGTGTACGTATCTTCTGCATAATTCAGATGTTCCTAAGATACATACATTCTTCGTTTACACTTATATCGAGTATTCGATCTAAATATCCTTGAACACTCAATGTCAGTCACTTTCTATAAATGAAAGCAAAATTTCTGTTTCTACGTAGTGAGACTTTTGTGTCCCAGATTTCCCGTAATCGCAAACAAATTAAATAAAAAATTCTACAATTAAGTCTAAAATTTGTTAATAATAGTTTCCTTTTAAATGAGTTTCATTTCTTTATTGGTTTATCTATTTTAACAAATGTTTGTGTAATCTTCAATTGATTAAAATCAGTCGCCGATTGTCGATAATGTGCCTTCATTTATAAAACTTTTATTGTTATTATTATTATTTTATTTTTGATTATTGTTGTTAATGGTTTATTGTGTTTAATTTATAAATTATATCATTGATATGTAAAACATGTATAGTTAGTGTCTATTATCTGGTTTTATGTATATAGAAGATAGGGGGCTTACCTGTTATACCCGTAAATATAGGGTTTCGCTTTTATTTATGTACAAAATATTGATATGATGTGACTGGTACAATTATATGTATATATATATACACCATATATAATTTTGATTGAAAATGTTATAAAACAATTGTTGAAGTAAAGGGATAAATTGTGCCATGTAATGTACTGGAAAAACATAATTCTGAAAATCAAACCACAGTATTATAGCGTGCTGGTTGTAAATAAAAATATAGCAATATTTGTCAGATATATCACTCGAGAAGATGAATACTAAATTTATTTTAAAATATTCAAAATCTTTTAATATAGATACATTTTTATCTTACCAATAATAACATGTAATAATGTTACTTTTATGTAAGTATTTATTCTCTGTTTTCAAGTTTCATTAATTTGGAATATTTACTGAATTGTTTCCAAGAAATACTACTTATGTTAACTCAGGAGTAATTGTGTGGCAAAACCACTTATACTGTATCGTAAAAGATAACAGTTTTATAAGAATGTATGCGAAAGATCAGTAAATTAAGTATTAATGCATAAAATGTAATATTTATCGATGCTAAAGTTGATATTTATAGGAATAAAATAACGTTTATAAATATATTTTTCAAAATTTTGAATTCCAAGATTTTTTTCGATATGCATCAATAAATATGAATTTTATATTAATACTTATATCATATCCAGTACGCACTATTCCATATTGTGACCATGTATGTAAAAATTTATATTGTATAGTTTATTCTTCATTCAATATTTTAAAAATTAAACCTTTAACATCAAATATAAGGTGGTAAAAGGATAATTCACATGAAAAGACAAGACTGAGTGTCCTTTAAATAGTTTAATTTACGAGAAAGATTGTAAATATCGTGTAATATAAAATTTCACATAAATATTTTTGATTTTTATAATAATAGTGGTAATTTCTTGCTTAAATTCTTCATGGTATAATAATTAAAAATTTAAATATATTTTATTCAGAAAAATAAAAAATGATTTTATTTTTTTTAAATTAGTAACTGTACAAAGTTATATGTAAGAGGAATAATAATTCGATGCTTACGAAACACATACTCCAATTCATAATGAAAAGCTTACAAAAGACCAAGCGTTTTTATCATTTTTTAGTTTTTTAATTTAAAACTGTTATATTATCTTCACATTGTGCAATTCTTTTATTATTTAAAAGCATGTAAAAATATATAAATTATACCAAAATATTAATAGAAGTCGTGCAAATATAACATTTAAAGTGAAATGAAAAAGATTTCAGAACCAAGGTTTCGTTTAGTAGTTTAACCTTTCAGGGATGACAATCCTGCTCTCATTATCTCATCAACCAGAAGTAGATTACTGGCGATAATAGTGCTAAAAATAAAAGATAAATACATATTTCATGAAAAAATAATATAGAATTTTATATTAAACTTTTATAAATGCACTTACCATGAATTAATAATTTGTTTTTTTACATTATAATTATCATAAATACCAGCATCTATAGGTTTCAATGCTTCACCCGTTGTAATATCTAATCCTACTGATTCATCTAATGCGACCCCTTCCTCTAATAATTTAACGATCGTATCTTGTGCATCGAATCCACTATTTATAGCTGAGGTGAATAAGAAAAATGTTAAATCTGAAATAATTATGAAAAGTTTGAGCTAAGACTCAAGATATTTACCGAGTGTTTTTGGAATTATGAGTAAAGCTTCTGCATAAGCTTGTACACCCAAACGTTGCTTTCCTTTTACTTTTTCTTTATATTGATGAAGTGCTTTACTAGCAGCTACTTCAAAAGCACCTGCACCAGGAATAACAGCATTATCATCAATAGCATTTTTGATAGCTCTGAGACCATCTCTTACAGCGTCTTTTAGTTGCTCTAAAGTATACTTGTTTGGTCCCTAAAAATTATTCATATTAGAAATAAAAATAAGACATACTAATTCAAAAATTTATATTTTTATATATATAATTTTACCTTTAATAGAATCGTTACAGAATTTGGTTTCTTGCATTCTTCAATAAATGTATATTTCGTTTCTCCCTATAACAAAATAGTATAAGACATATTCATTTATTTTTTTAAAGGTAATATATTCGAACAGTATTTCAAATGTTTTTACCAATACATGTTCATACACAAGTCCAGCCCAACCTAAATGTTCTTCCTTTAAATCATCCAAGGAATTCATAGCCGTTCCACCACACGCTAATGTTAAACGCTCCATATTTCTACGTTTTGCTCTGCGTAAAGCCAAAATGTTTTCTTGGGCAAGCATATCCAAGGATGGAGGATCGATACCTTTCTGATTTATAACGACGAATGATTTATTCGTTCCATCGCATAGTTTCTTCTTTAGTTCAATGATTTTCTTCACTCGATTATCGATAAATTCACGCTCTGCTGCTACCAGTTTTTCACGTTCTTCAGCAGTTTTGTAAAAGAATCCACTGTTCACCTACACAATAAACAGAATTTCATTACATAAATATAATATATTTAACATTTATCCTTTATATAATCCATTTACCTCACTCTTTTCATATTCTAAGCTAACATTACAGGTCAATATATAAGCATTTTCTACTCTCTTGGGCATATCTGGATGTCTGGACCCATGATCAGTTACAATACCACGAATTAAGGTAGTATCTGCTGCAGTTCTATGCTGCATCTCTATTAGTTCAACCATATGCAAATCAATATCCTGATTTTTCTGTTTGATAGTCAAAACTGCATCTACACAGATTTCTGTTAATTTGTCAGCAATAGAAGGATGAATTTTAGTTCTTAAAGATGTTCTAGCAATATTCATTAGGTCTTTTTTTATAGGCTCAATTGGGATTTTTAAGGAATCCAATACTTCCAAAGTTTTAGTTCTAGCTAGTTCAAAACCTTCTGTAAGCATTCTAGGATGGAGACCTTCAGATATATAAATATCAGCTTGCTTCAATAGCTCTCCAATAACTAATACTGTGCTGGTCGTACCATCCCCAGTAATATCATCTTGAGCAGTGGATGCTCTAGCAATCAGAGATGCTGTTGGATGTTGAATTTGCATTTCATGTAAAAGTACATTTCCATCTTTTGTAATTTTAATGTCACCTGCTCCAGATACAAGCCTTTAAAAAGAATCAAATCATAAAATTATTGATAACTTAATTAATATTTTAAATAACAAATGTTATTAAATTATTAAAGTTAAGTGTTATTAAATTAAATAAATATATTTTTAATTATCAAATAATAAAATTAGAAAACATGTAAATATTAAAAATTTTCGTTTCTACTTCATAATATATTATACATACTTTGTGGAAGTATTAACTTCACCTAATAAGGATATTAATTCAAATTTTATGATATAAAAATAATTATAGCAGGAAATATAAGATATAAGATGTTTTCTGTCATTTGATATATTTTCTTTTCTTTTTTTTGATTTGTATTTAAATAGAATTGATTTTTAAGTTTACACGTGAGAATAAATATACATACATTTTCATGGTGCCTTTTGGACCGAGATTCGTTTTCATTACATCTTGGATTCCTTTCGCAGCTGATATATTTACAGCCAATGCTTGAGCAGCTCTGGCAAATTCAGCTTTAGGATTTAACAAACTAATTGCAGCCATTTTTCAAAACAGTCACACTTCTAAATGTATCACCACCGAATATCCTCAAAAAGAAAGCTTCTACTTACTTCTACTGCTGGTTTCAACTGATCTCTTAATGGTATCGGGTTCAATAAATGACTTCCCCCAATCTAGGCTCTAAACTAATAGTGATCTAGGGATTTTCAATTTATAACCATCAAATACTCCAAAAATTCCTTAAAATCTCTATAATTTTACGTCTCCTTAAATCCATTTTTTTTAAATATATATTTTTATTGAAACAATAATTTTTAATAACTTTCAGTTAATGGTGTATTTTAATAAAATAAAGTGCAAATTATGTGTTACAAAATGTGATATTCGTAACGTTATGTCTACATTGATGTTTAATGTGTATGATATTCACTATCCTATGTATAATGGCTATCTCTCGAGGCTTATAGAACTCCATATACGTATAAGACATGCATTTGGTAACAAACTATTATAGAACTATTGTCGAGTGCACAGGAGTTGGCCCCTTAGTCATTCAAACCTTCACTTCTTCCAGGGACTAACTCCTGCACAGTAGTCCCTCCTTTTTTTGTCTTGGCTTCAGTGTCCTTTAAAGAATGCACATTCTAGTCTCTTATATCTCTATGGATGTAATATTAAATATTAACCTTAAATAAAATTGTATATTTTTGTATATTTTTAAAAATGAATATTGTTTGCAAGAAATTGCGTAAAAGTGTAAATAAAATTGAAAACTTATTATGTGAGTTATTTGTGTTTCCGTATTTCATGTATTCATTTACGTTTTCCTGTAAAACCATAACGAAATATCAAAACTTTTATTTTTAGATAGACCATTCTCATCAGATTTTACATTTGTTCCAAAATGTGTACCTATTAAAGATATAGATTTATTGAAGTTAAAAGATTTTATTGACAATCATAATAACATATTTGTACTAACAGGAGCAGGAATTTCTACCGAAAGTGGTATTCCTGATTATAGATCTGAAGGTGTGGGACTTTATGCAAGAAGCAATCGTAAACCAGTCTTATACAAAGACTTCTGTGATAATGAACTTATCAGAAGACGATATTGGGCTAGAAATTATATAGGTTGGCCAAGGTTATATGTTTTCCTTATACAAAGGTTTATAAAATTAAATATCATTAATATGACTTAATTTCATAGATTTTCCTCTATCAAACCAAATAATACACATAAAATACTGAAAAAATTAGAAGATGCTAATAAAATAAGATGTATTGTCACTCAAAATGTTGACAATTTACACAAAAAGGCTGGTAGTAGAAGAGTAATAGAATTACATGGAACAGCATTTAAAGTAATGTGTCTTAGTTGTGATACACAAATATGTAGATATTATTTGCAAGATATTTTGGATGAAATGAATCCTAACATATCAGCAACTGAACAAATGATGAGACCTGATGGTGATGTAGATCTATCACAGGTAAATGTCTTAATTACTAAATAATTTAAAAAACTTAAAAACAACATAATAAGCTTAAGTTCAAATTAAATGAAAATATTTTAATTCAGGAACAAGTAGAAGAATTTAAAGTTCCATCATGTGAAAATTGTGGTGGAATTCTTAAACCAGACATTATATTTTTTGGGGATAATGTTTCACGTCAAATAGTAGACAGTGTAAAGTATAATGTTGAGAAATCAGACTCTTTATTGATTTTGGGTACTACATTAACTACATTTTCTAGCTACCGAATAGTGTTGCAAGCTAAGGGTCTTGGAAAACCAATTGCCATACTAAATATTGGTAAAACCAGAGCAGATGATTTTGCAAATATTAAAGTGGAAGGTAGATGTGGCAATGTTCTGTCCAGAATTTATATGACTGATCAAAGTGAAAAATGTATGGATTGTTAATCAAACAGAAATAATTTAAGTCATCCTATTTTTAATCATGATTGTGATTATTCTAGATTGATTTATAATGCATTGAATGGAAATAATTATTTGAAACATTAAAAATGAATATTTTTTTAAAATATATTGATTGAAAACACATATGTATCATCCTCGGCTGCTAAGTTATCTACAACCTATGAGCTGCAGTATTAACTGGTGGAATATTGATTGTAGCGCCACCTGTTGCACTAAGTTATAAAAATTAGTTTTAAAACTGGACAGTAGTTTTGAGTGTTTCAAATCGCTTCAAGCTATTTAATCCTTTAACTGCTGAATACTCTGAGCCGAAACGCTTCGCGACAACGGCGTGCAGCCGGCAATAGCTATCGCTGGGGACTGAATATTTTTTCATGCAATTTGAATCTGTTCGATGGTGTATTAAATTGTAATATGGTACAGAATTCAATTACTGTTACTTTATTTGCTCCAAAATTAATATTTTTAAATTTTATGAATTTGAGATATAGTGAATAACTGACGAAATAAACGAGATTTCATTTTTTCTTGTTGATAAGCAACAAGGTATGTTGTTTCTGAGAGTGTTGCACGGATACGATAAAATAATTTCTGGACAAATACAGTAAGATAGCAGTAAATGACTGAAGCCATCGCCGAGCGGACATGTCCGTCCATAGTCTATATCGACGGCTTGTACTGGGCGCAGATATGCGCCCATAGGCCATAGTAATAGCTTTCGCTGGGCGCATATAAATAGCAGTCAAAGGGTTAATGCTTTCTTTGACTTTAACCAGTTTATTCTTGTATTTGCGATTTTGAAGTAAAAGTATAAATCATTATATATGCTTTAGTTATAATATACATATAGTAAGATTATACAATGTAACTTGAAAATATATTATTGCTGCAATAAAGATTGTAGTCCTCCCCCCTGGGTGCTTAATACAGATAACTGTATTTCCAGTTACTTCTTGTAAAGCATGTAGTAGATTTTAAACTTCATAAATGGAGTTATATACAAAATTTTCCTTCATGTTTTGGTGGAAAAGCAATTGACTTTTGATCAAAGCAGCAACTTTTCATACAGTAGATCTTTCCCCTCACTGTGTGGGTTAAGTAAAATAATTAAAAAACAAATGTAAACCGACTATAATAAATAAAAAATTAATAATTCATTTCAGTAATGACCTGCATGTGCACGTACAAATAATATATCACTCTTATAATGAGTATGAAATACCATTGTGCGTCATACTATCATGTCGCACCACACCAAACAACCCCATATTAACACGTTGAGCCCGGCGCCGACTTTGCTTGGGACCGGAGTTCTCGAGAACACCCCCCACCACTACGTACACTACCGCAGGAGACGCGTGTACATGAGCTCAGCGTTTCGGACGACTTCGGGAAATCGAGAGAGAAAACAAATGAAAGTCTTTCTCTCTCGCTCTTGAAGCGTAGAAATTCATCCTATGTTGGAAAGCAAGCATGCAGCACGAGCCACGTGGGATCTTGACTGCCTATTTTCATTTTTCGACATACAAGGATGTCTTGTAATGAAAAAAAATTTCGACAAAATTTTTGTCGCGGAAAAACACGTTTTAAGACCCTCTGATCACGATTTGATTATTTAAAAATGAAATTTTTTTTTAGTTTCACGCATTTGTTAATACGATTACGCCTAAATGGTTGAATGGATTTCAATGAAATTTTATATTCCAATTTTATATTTTCCTCTCAAGACCTGGTTAAATGTTGAATAAAATTTGTTCAAAAATAATGATGGTTACCCCTTAAAGTTACAGGACTACCTTTCATTTCCTAAATTTAAAAATCTGCTTTATATTTAAGCATAAAATGTATTTAACTACATGTAGATTATTAAATGACAAATACTTTGATACTCTGGTTTAATTAAATTTGTGAAAATGAGTATCCAATCTTGGCCAGTACCGTGCATGCTATAGCAGCCTTCGATAGAATAATATATGTTTGACTCGATTTTATATTTACAAATTAATAACATACAACATGCACGTTACCGATCGATGGAAACTGTGGGAAGGTGGTGGTTTCTTCCATCAGGAGGGAAATGCAAACAATTTAACATACAATTCTATAACGTCGCAATATTCGTGAAAAAATTCGTGCTGCATGCTTGCTTTCCAACATAGGATGAATTTCTACGCTTCAAGAGCGAGAGAGAAAGACTTTCATTTGTTTTCTCTCTCGATTTCCTGAAGTCGTCCGAAACGCTGAGCTCATGTACACGCGTCTCCTGCGGTAGTGTACGTAGTGGTGGGGGGTGTTCTCGAGAACTCCGGTCCCCAATCTGGCATCAGAGGATAATAGTGCCACGTACCATATACTCGGGAACTACCTTGGATTTTAGTGCTACCAACTCCGTTATATCAGACCATTGTTGGGACTATTATCCCTATACTAGTTTGTCAGTCCTGTTGACACGTCTCAAATTTGTTATACACTTAATAACAGATACAAATAAAATTGTGAATTGAAAGATTTATTGAAGCTTTAATTGCCGACCATTGTATATGTATTGTCTTGAACAATAAATTTTATTTTGTTAAAATTCTTGAAATTTATTTAAATACGGTGTGATATTTTTTGGCATTTTTACTCACAAAATAACAAAAGCTATTAAACTAAATCATAACAATTTTAAGAATGAGAGTGATTGCGTTTTTGTAGAGATTTTATTGAAATTTTCTAGGGATTTTATAGGTAACAGGGAATTTTTATGCTGGATGTACTATTTTCTGAAGAGTACTTACTTCATTGTTATGGCAATTGCATAAATATTTTATAGTTAGTGATTTCATTTATTCTGTAATTAATAAAATGTCGTTAACGAGGTTAGTTGGTGTAATCATTTTTTTTTTAATTTTTTGTGTACAAGATTGTATGATGTGCACCATATAATTTCTGTATTCGATGTATTATGTAGAGTAATATAATTTTTAAAATATAGGTTGCAGTTAATAAAGTTTAACACAACTGCGCTTCAGTTTCATGAGTTAATTTATTAAAATTAACAGTTATGAATACTTTTTGAATCAGTTTTTATATATTTCATTATTTATATTAGTTTATAACAGTATTCATGAAATGTCTTTGTTATAGTTTATTACCTGCACCATCGCAGGTAGTGTGGGATAGGGAAGATGAAGCACGGGAACAAAAATTACGACAGAGACCTGTATCTGCTCTTGTTAAAGCAGTTGTTACTGCTCCACCTTATGGACAACGCAAAGGTTGGGTACCAAGAAATCCAGAAGTAAGTGATTTTATTAATTTATCTTGTCCATAGTAAGTATAGATAAAAATAATTTTTGTTGTTAAATGTTTTATTTGGATTATTTCTATAAATGTTTAAAGATTTACATAAATTCTAGGATTTTGGAGATGGTGGAGCTTTCCCAGAAATTCATGTGGCCCAATATCCACTTGGGATGGGGATGAAGGGAAAAGAAACCACAAACAATGCTTTAGCAGTTCAGCTTGATGCTCAAGGAAAAGTAAAATATGATGTGATTGCTAGACAAGGTCATTCTAAGGATAAGGTAATTGGTTGCTTTTTATTATTAGTATTCAGTTGTACAAGTATTAATATTATTGAATGCTTTTTTTACATAGATAGTTTATAGCAAGCTGAGCGACTTATTACCTTCAGAAATTACAAGTGAGGAAGATCCTACTTTGCAGCGTCCACCAAATGAAGAAATAGATGAACTTACAGAGAAAACTAGAAAGGCATTGGAAAAAATAACAAGATCAAAGATAGCTGCAGCAATGCCAGTGAGATGTGCGGAAAAACAAGCACCAGCACAGTATATCCGATATACACCCTCGCAACAAGGACAGTCATTTAATTCTGGAGCCAAACAGAGAGTTATTAGAATGGTAGAAGCTCAAATAGATCCTCTAGAACCACCAAAATTTAAGTAAGTTTCGCGAAAATACGGAGTTACTCAATACTAGGCATCAAATGAATTGTGTTTTAAGTATTATTTGCTACATTGTGGAATAAGTAAGCATATTTTAATTGTAGAATTAACAAAAAAATACCACGAGGTCCTCCATCGCCGCCAGCACCAGTTATGCATTCGCCTACAAGAAAAGTAACAGTAAAAGAACAGAAAGAGTGGAAAATACCACCTTGTATTAGTAATTGGAAAAATGCAAAGGTAAATATAATTTTTATTTTGCTGACTATTAGAGTTTTTCAAATAAACGTTTTATTTTTAGGGATATACAATTCCCCTTGACAAACGTTTAGCTGCAGATGGTCGTGGGTTGCAGCAAGTTCATATAAACGAGAACTTTGCTAAATTAGCTGAGGCTCTTTATATCGCAGATAGGAAAGCTCGAGAGGCAGTAGAGATGCGAGCACAACTTGAAAAGAAGTTGGCGCAGAAGGAAAAAGAAAAAAAAGAGGACCATTTAAGACAATTGGCACAAAAAGCTAGGGAAGAGCGTGCTGGATTGAAATCAGCTGCAATGGGTTTGTATATGTATTCTATGTGTTTTATATAATAATGTATTATGTTGATTATTTTAAGGTATTGAAAGTTTAATATATATCTGATAATTTCATGATTTTTATATTATATAGAAAAATCGGAGGAATCACGAGAAAGAGACCAACTCAGGCAAGAGCGACATAAGGATCGTGCTCGGGAGCGAAATTTGGCGCGTGCTGCACCTGATAAACGTTCTAGATTGCAACGTGAACGTGAACGAGACATCAGCGAACAAATTGCACTTGGTTTGCCAGCAAAGAGCATTCCTAATACTGGGGAAGCACAATTCGATCAAAGATTGTTCAACACTAGCAAAGGAATGGATAGTGGTTATGGACACGATGATGAGTATAATGTTTACGATAAACCCTGGAAGGATTCTAACTCTATTGGTGCCCACATATATCGTCCTAGCAAGAATATTGATAAAGATACTTATGGGGATGATTTGGAAAAACTTGTTAAAACAAATAGGTATCTGAAGTATTCATGTTGATTAATTTGATAAGCATTTGGTGTTATCTGAAAAGAAAAGTTATTATATTAAATATTTTTACGTTGTACAAGCTCTTTAGATTATATATATATTTATTGTACGATTTCAGATTTGTACCAGATAAAGAGTTCAGTGGAACCGATAGATCGGCAACACGCTCTGGACCAGTACAATTTGAGAAGGATGAGGAGGATCCTTTCGGTTTAGATCAGTTCTTGAAGCAAGCTAAGCGTGCCAGCAGTTCTACTACCACAACTACTAAACGTAAAGACGAGCGGGATCAACGGAGAGATGATCGTGACAAACGAAGGAAACATTAATCCCTTTTTTTTGTGAAATTTTTATTATTACAGAACAAATTCTAGATGTTTTTTTTTAAAGGTATGAATGCTACTTAAATAGTTCGAGAATCAAGCAGTGATTGAATTTGGCGATTAGTTGTTTCAATCAACTTAGTAATTGTATCAGTGGAATTATTAAGGAACTCTTTTTTTACTTCTCAACACTATGCTATAACAGAAATATATTATAAAAAACTGATGACTGTATACAAAATTAATAAAATTATTAAATGTACCAATTAATAACGCTGCGATTGTTATTTTTTTTTTATTGTGAATTTTCTCCTGGTAGTTGTTTGGTTTTATTTTATCCCACAAGAATAAAGCTCATTCATTTTACATATTTCAGACTCATAGCTTTTTATTAAACAATGTGCATACAGCATTGGTTAGATTAACAAAGGAAGTGTTACTTTCGTAAGGAGAGTGACTATTATCTCTTACTTAATAACATAGTTATTTACTTTCTCATCAAATCTTTTTTCATTTAATATGTTAGTTTATCAACCATTTTTACGAAGATCGCGTCAAGTTGGATCGAATTTAGTTACTGTAGACAATTTATACTAGTTATATTTAATAACGTTGTATTGCTTTTATGTCATATCACTTACTTATCTTATTCTCATGATTCTCGAACTGCTTCTTTCTTTTCTTTCTTTATTTTCAGTAAATTATTTTAATGAAACTTGCTGTGTTTTTAATTTGGAGTCAACAAAAATTTTCAAGACCTTTCATTCAATGTATGTGAGATTGTGGAAAAGAACTTTAACAAAATATAATAAAAACCTTCGAAATTGCTGTGAGATATAGGATAACTACTTAACTGGTTTATTAAAACATCGAAGGTTGATTGTGTGAAGTGTTCATTATAAGGATCGTTGCAATTTTTTAAATACTTTTGATGATTTGATCAAAAAAATATTATGAACAAAAATTACTCAGTATTCAACCAGCAATAATTAAAAATTATTAAAACATTTTTCTTCGAAGATTTTTCTAGAAAGATTAAATTCATAATATGGAAATGTATTGTTATTAAATAAACAAGAGATCAAATTTATGAAAAGTATATTTCTTGTTTAATAATAATTTTCTAAATAAATTATTAAGAAAAAACATCTTTATTGGGTACTATTTGTTTCGGTACCATTTACGATACTGAATAGAAAGATTTATAAAAGGCCATTTAACAAATTAAAGATGATTTTGAACTTTTCATTAAAGAAAAAGTGTTTTGATAATTTTTAGTATCACAATTCACTACTAATTTATTGAATGTTGAGTAATTTTTGGTCACCACGTTTCTTTTGATAATTTTATGGGTGTTCAAAAAATCGTGGCCACCGTTATATAGGATACCCTGTATAATCGATTCAAAGAATTGGCGTTCTCATCATCCTTGTCCAAGAACTAGATGTTGATGGAAACTTTTGTCAGTTATAATTATAAATGGCATTAAATAGGATATAGAAATTACCGATGTCAATGGATATGAGAATGTTTACGATGGATTCATTTTATTTCCTCATAAAGTAGTTTCCTGCAGATACGACGATTCAGAAGGTGATTTTCCTAATCAGTCTTTTCTTATTTTTCATTTATAAGAAGATTATCACAGAAAAATTTTCGTATATTAATTTTGTTTATATCCCAGAAATTCGAATAAATCATCTTTTCGTCGTTCATGCAAATTGACGCGATCCTTAAGTTATTTTAAACTGACCTCACACACTTTATTATAAACCACACTCTTAAGAGCTACATCAAAAATTTTTTGACAACGTTTCATAGAATTGTTACTTCTTTCCATGAGCGTTATAGTATAACCGGAGAATTCTCTTGATGAGAAAGACTAGAATTAATGACGCCGAAAACTACATACTTATTACGGATCTATGGGAGTTTATATACAATTGGAATCAACACTTTGCCAATTATTCCAGTTGGTTTTAAACTTTCTTGATTCTGTTTTGTTTCCTTCAGCTACGAATGATGTATTTAGAAACTAGTGATCTTAGAAATATTTTCTACATTTTCATCCGAATAATATAAATATTTGTATTTCAATTTTTCAGTTAAACCTTAAATGACTATTACAGCTTTGTTTCTCTGTTTTGTTAGAGCATCGTTTCTCAAACTGTGCTCTGTGCCTGATATTTATAAGAATTTTGTAAACCAACGTGAAAAAAAGTCGAAATAAGTTACTGTGGAAAGAAGCAGCGCTCAATCACAATCGAAAGGAATAGAAAATTATACCAAGTAAAATGTTGAGGATGCATCATTCATATTACTGTAACTGAATGTGGTTTTCTGTCTTAAACCGTTTGAGAACCGCTAAGCTAAAAGATAGTAGGCAATTTAAAGTGGAAAACGCATTAGCATAGGAGCGTTTTCAATTATTTTAACAATTATCTCAAAAATAGAATCAGTATATTCTTTTGAAAAAGGTTTTTATTCAAAAACGTAAGATCTCGTTCAAAGAAGGTATCTTTGTAGCAGCTGAAGGGTTTCAATTACATGGGCAAGGAAATGTAATTTGGAAATATATGATAAAGTGCTTCAGTACCAATCAATATCAATAGTAGTGCAAACAAAGTAGGATCACTAATTCCAAAATTATTATATCAAACAGTTGTGAATATAAGTTTAATTTAAGAACTCCCAAAGTCCGAAACAAATTATAATAATGTACAGTGTATCAAACTCCACTGATTAGTTACTTTGAAATGAAATTATTGGATATTTCCTTTTAATTACTATTATCTGATATTACGATCGATCTCATACACACATATACACACGCGTTCGCATACACGTTAATCGCGTTTCAAAATGTAATTCTGCCATTTTTAAAAAGTTCTCTATTAAGTAATTTTTAAGGTTATTAGTCAGCTTCTCATCTCTTAATAATGAGTTGTGGCAGTACATAAGGCATATAAGTTGTTTTTTCATGAGCCTTATCAAGATTTATAGTTGATTCTTATAGCATTGTTTAAGATGACATTAAGTGTTGTCTATGTGCTACGAGACGAGAAACTAACTAACTTTCTAATTAAAACTCTTTGTTAGTATACTGCTTTGGAAAAAAGACTGCTCGAGTTCAGATATACAAGCAGAACTACAAGTTGTAGAGGGTTATAAATGTACCATAACAATGAGAGACGCTTTCCTCCTTTTCCCTTTTTTATCTTTAAATGTTAATACTTACAATGATTGCTACGTTCAAACATTTTTTTCCATTGCTGTGATATTAAAAACTTGTTAGACATTGACATGCACATAATATTAAAAGAGGGATTGCTTATTGATTTTCTTAGGCTACAGTTCCTTTTTTGTTACAGAATTATCATTAGCATCATTGTAATCATACAATTACTGTTATATATCTACTATGTACAATTGTTCAAGCATACATACAATGCCGATACTTGCAAAAAGACATGATATATTAGAACCACTCTTTCTCCATAAACCGCTTACCCTTTACGAGGTTATGGACATTTGTTTTGTTGACCGCGTAACTTCTTGTTTAAAAATCGGTTCATTGGGTTTACACGACTAACGGAACCATTATCTACCTATTTAGAGGGAATTACGTAAGCGGTCTACCTCTAGAAATTATTATAAATACCATAAGAAAGAACAAATTGATTAGACATATCTTTTTCATTTTTGAATGAATAAATACTATACACACGCGTCCGTAGGGGCAAGTTTGCCAAATTTTTATTTGCGTTTCGACTGTGATCACGATCGGATCCTGCCCAATCTAACAAATTTACATCGTGTAATTAATTAGCCTTCGTTCGACCTTATACTCTTGGATTTGCTTCTTTTTTTTTGAATTTTCTTTCTTCTTTATTGCGTTGCTTCCCGAAGCACGCTATTAGTTTCAACAGTTTTATGGGGTAACTTATCTTCTCTCCTTTGTCTTGAAGATGCATCAGACTTTCAAGTTACGTACAAATTCAAGATCTGTTCACTTCTTTAAAAACTGAAGGACAGCGAAAGGGTTCACATATTCTATTTGACAAGAAGGTTATTCGACACTCGAGCCATCGACTTGGCACACGTTTTGGTTACACCAAACATTCAGGGTGTACTACTCAAAATTTAATGAGAAAATAGCACTCAAGATATTTAATGCTTTCCATTACCTGTACATTATATCACAGTTATAATAGAGGTATAATAGTACAGGAATACATTATACTCATGGTTTTCAATATATGGAAAATACAAAATTATGAATATCTTCTCATAAAATCCTAAGTGGGATACCCTATGTGTTTAAGTAGATTATTATACAGGATGTGTCTTCCCCTCATGGGAGCTTCTTTTTGCCTGTTATCTCTTAGGTAGCACTGGAAGGATATATTACACTTCCGTAGTGCGACTGTATGGGCCGGATTCCTCTGATTGTGAAAGCTTTCGTTCCCGCTTAGCGAACAGACCCCCTAAAAAAGATGGCTGCTGAGCCAGTCCCTTAGCACCACCAGGAATCGTAGATCCTGCATGTATAGGATGAACTTGTCCAGGGTGTTTAATGCCTTGGCTCATTGAGCTGGCAGATGTAGATTGAAAAGAAATCGACATACCGCTATCAAGTGAGCCCACGCTTCCACGTCGTTGTGGTTTTTCACCAGCAACTATGAACAAAATGAAATGAATTATTAATCTCAAATATCACCCATTATTTTTTTAATTTATTCAATTAATTTATTAATATTCTCAAAAACATATTTCTTGATTTATACCATTAATGTTTTCAAATACCATTAATGAATGAATTCTTAGAATTAAAGCATAAGGAATTCAAAGCTTTTGCTCACATTGTTCATGTATGTCCAGAAGAGAATTACTAAGTGCAGAGCGTTTCAACTGCGTGTCCATGTCGGTAGTTTCCGATCTTTCAGAACAAGGTCCCGGACAAGGACATATCTCAACATCTGCTACTCCAGAGTCTCGATTTTCAGCGCCACCTCTAGCACTTCTACTACTTTTCTGTCGTTCTAGTTCCGTCTCAATCCGTAAGGTTTCCATCTCATCCATTTCACTGATGGATTCCCTGAGATCCTCTACAAACTTACATCTGTCGTGAGCATTCCTCGCGTTAAACGTGACCAATACCTTTCCATCCACGCGTTGAGAGAGTCTAATTCCATACGGATAATCTGATAAAAAAGAATCTCGATTACAATTGGAAATAGAAACTAAATTGTATTTAAAACGTTCGAAAACATCAGTTAAAAATATAGTAATTTCGCAAGGAAAAAATTCTACGAGAACATTGAACTAAGGAAAGACAATGCTTTGGCTGAATTTCGTAAAATATTCCATATTAATTAATTTAAAATATGAAACTCACGAGGAACTTCAAACAGCGTGACCACCATTCCACACAACGTGAAGCTCTGTCTGAACGTATAAGTGACACTATTCTTCTTCTTACTTAGAATCTTTGTCACAACGAGGAGATCATTGAAGAGGAATACTTCTCGTTGATGTACACCTGGTCTCTCTTTTTTGTGGATGTCCGGGATCTCGTATAACCTACAGTAACAGACTAATCTTCTATGTGGCAGAGCCATGTTTGGTTTCTTGCCAACTATTGTTGCCTGAACTTTCATTACTTGGGAAACATGATCTGATCCAGGTTTAAATTCATTTTCTTTTACTCTTTCGTATATTCCAACCAATATATCTCTGTCGATGTCTCCACAGTCATCTATACCTCTGAGATTCTTGACGAAATCATCGAGCCGCATTCTGCGTTCTGGTTTTAGGTTCGGTGTATGTAAATCGGTATTCAACATGATTATCGCGAAGGCCAAGACAAAAACAGTATCTGCTGAGCGTAGCCTAGATACCACGTCGGGATTGCATTGACAATAACGCTGACTGAAAACTTCCATTAATCGCTCTATCTTCTGCGCCTCGCCCGGCATCCGGAAATATGCCTGAAACTTCCTCAATCCAACATCCACTTGCATTCCAGATAGGTCTAGCTCTTGAGAGAAGCATCTGGAAGATGTATAAAAAAAATCTTGATTACTTTGCTGGGTTATTAATTTGTAAAACATTCATAGTTTAAAAATCCTCGCGAGTTTGAATTAACAGCACTTCTATTTGTGGCTTATGAATGCAAATTTTGGCCTAATAAGGAAATTGAATGTTAATGCTAACCAAGAAGCCTTAAACGGAAGCTTTGTCAGAAAATACCATATAGTCGTGGTGTAAGTTCTGTCTCTTAAAACGAAATAATTCTATTGTATTGTATTACATAAGGGACAGAAACCGGAGTTCAAATTTAAGAGAAAGAAACTTTAGAGAAGGTAGTTACACCACTGCATTATATTTTGTTTCCTGAGAGCTGGATACTTCAAAAAAATCCTGTATCACTTTATAAGTTCATTTCAGGACTATCATACATTCTCTAATAAAGTTGATGATGGTCTTTTATAATGAATAACAAGTAATGAGCACAAACCGTGTGTTTTTGGTTATCGATTGTGGAATAAACAAATAGATTAATTTTCGCTGAATGCGCCAGCATTAGATTATTTTGCCTAGCTTTCTCTTTTTCAATAAATCATAAAAAGAATAACCAAATGTGTACTTACTCAAGCACAGCCATGTTGAAAGGGTTCTGAAGGTTTCCAAGATATTCTCCTATCATCTGTTTCGACAATCCTTTCCTACTGATCAAAAATCTCGCTACACCTTGAGGACTGTTCTCCAAGAATCCTCTTCTGATCAAATAACTGATTCCTCGTTCTGGTTTCTTGTTGAAAAGGTTTAGCCCCACTCTGTATTGTCGTTTTCTAACCGTTTCTGATACTTTGTAGCTCGTTTGGGGCATACTTTCCGAGTGGTCCATGAGGGGAAGTTGGTAGCCAGAGCTGGCATGAGAGTGGCCCAGATCTTTCACGCTATTCATCATAGTGGACGAGTCTGTCGTGTGGTTCGCGCACTCCTGGTGCTCCGGTGAACTTGACTGAATAACAGAAACCGTACATTAAATTAAAGCTTTAAATCAATACGTTGTTCTAGATAAATTTGACCATCAATGAACGAATAAACCAATTACTAACTGTAGTATTATACCGTGATAAATGTGAAAATCTGTAGATCGAACAGTAACAATTATCGTGGGGACATTGCTTTCCATTTGTTTCGTCGATAGCGTCAAAAGCGTGTTGATAAAACAGTATTAATGCAACCACAAAACTCCTTTATTTTTGTTTTTTTTTTGTACAAATTTCTTCAGCATATTCGTGACATTGAAATATAATTCAATATAATTTGGATCACATATAGGGAGTTCTTTTTAAATTTAATATTTAAATTATTCCTGGTACTATGAAAAATAACAAAAAGGGACAAAAGATGCTCAATTTTGGGAGAATTTTTTTTTACCGCCATAAGATATACGCTTTGAGATCATTTAAACACTTTTGTCATGCTTTCCAATCTTTTATAGCAACGAATATAACGGATTCCTCGATTTAAGGGGAACACTTTATATATACATGTATATGAATCCTGCGATGGTGACAAATAACAGAAATATAAAATTATTACGTAAGTAAGTGTAATCTAAATTATATCGTGTTTGATGTCATTTTAATCAGAAAAATGCTACGAATATGGCAACAAAAATTTGTATTAAAAAAAGGAGTAAAAGATAAAAAAAATTTTACTGTTACTACTGTTAATATTGTGTCCATATGGATATTCAATTTGGAATTATATTGCAATATTCGGCGACTGAATATTATGCCACTGCAGTGATCCTTTCACTGGTTCCAAGGGAGATTTCCCCTAATAGTGGGGATACAATTTTCACATTTATTATAGACCTCAGTTTCACATTTATCACGGGAATACAGTATTTTTCAAGTCCCATCTAAGTGGAGATCAGTTTAAAAATGAAATATTCATGTCGAAACATGATCTAACGATTAAGACAGAGAAACAGTAACAAATAGATTAGGATTTCTTTCTGATCGTCGTTTAAGCTCAAAGTGTAGGAAAGCTCCAAAGAATAAACGAAAGAGACAAAACAAAAGTAACATACACACACACGAGCGTGCGCACAGGGGAACAGAATAATAAAAGGAACCTACAATTCCTTTATGCTTCCACACAGGTGATCCTCTTTGAGCGTCTCCTTCAGAGCTCTCGCAATTAGTGGAATCGCTTCCAGAACTCTGGACTGAGCTTAAACTACCATTCTCAACACTCTTGCTGAGGCCATTGTGACGTGGTTCCATGGACCTCGAGGTAATGGAAGACGTCCTTTTCGGCACCTCTGGTGGTACCTTTTTCGTGGATCCTCTTGTTCTACCAGCGGAACCAAGATGGCCGGCTTGGCTCCAGTTCTGCGCAACCGAGGTCTGAAGATTGTGAGGCGTTGACGGCGACGTGCACGGCGTTCGGAGCAAATCCCGCGGCGGCGTTTCTTGTCTAATGCCACAGAGCGCTTCCTGGAATGATTGCAACAGTTTTTTTTTTATTACGGTAGAACCTCTGTTATCTGAACACCTATTAGTTGAATATTAGTTGAACGTTAACCGAATATTGAACCCAGATATATTTTGCTACCCTAATAGAGTGTTATCTATTTATAGTTCTTCACTTAAAAGAATTTTGAAATTTAACCCTTTGTACTGAAGAGGTGATTGTTAGTCGTCTAACGATGCTAACTTCAAAAATTTTCAAATTCGAAATATTTACTTAGATTCGTCTATATTAAACATCATTTAGTTTAGTTAAGTGATATACTAAAATTTACATATACAACTATTTAACCTCTGAGTCTAACTAATAAACAAACTAGCTGAAAATTTGCGGAACTATCAGTTGGTAACTAACAGTCACCTCTCGAGTGCAAAGGGTTAAACAGGTTTAAAATCAAGAGACCATGGGAGCATAACACATCGGCCTGTTTAAAGTTTCAAAACATACAAAATAACATAATGATTCTTAAAACTTTAATGTACATGCGTGAACAAATTACGTGAGTCTCTGTGCATGTCTTTCACGATACCTATCCTTTCTATCTTCGAAGTTTTAATTCATAATAAGAACACCATATCAAACAGGTTGTAAAAATTTTGAATCACCTGTGGATTGTAATAATGCATACTGGATCCGCTCTCCTGAGAGCTAGACTCCCAACACGGGCTCGGAGGTAGCTGCTGGTGTCTGTTGCAGGGACTGGGTGCCAGAGAGGGCGTGTGTCTGCCACTTTGATGTATGCTATGGTTCGCGTGCTGATGACCGATGATCTGGACCTCGCACCTGCCGCTTTGACTCCTAGGTATCGGTGACTGGGAGTTCTCCACATGCCTCCTCTCCCTCAGGGACATGCTTCTGATAGGCATCGGCCTGTTCGCTGTCTGCGGTTGCTGTATGTAAATTTGGCTGTGATAGACCATCCTCTCGTGCTCGTTCGCGTTTGTGACCCTTTCGGTAGTCTCTTGCAGCTTCCTGCTCAGCCGTTTCTCCGCTTTGGCCATGGCGGTGATGGCTGCGAATTTTTTCAGAAGGGTGTATCTTCTGAAAGCGCGCTGGATGGTGAGCGCAGCGTTTCTAGCCTTCACGCCGCCGTATTTTCTTTCCAGCATCTCGATCTGCTTGTCTAACAGGTCCTGGGATAACTCGTACCTGTTTTAGAAATGAACACCGGTTGATTTTTAGACGGAAAAGAGCGGCCGATTGTAGATTTTTACTTCGAAACAGATCGGTAATGATTTATTCAACTGTAATTGAAAATGGTAAAAAAAAAGTAGAAAAAATGAAGAAGCCTACGATTTTAATTAGAAAATGTTTCGAAATTTAACTTTGTTCTTTTTATAAATCATTATTTCGTTGCTACATAGTTTGAATCTTCTGGTGAGATTTTTTGGTAAAAATGTGATGATAAGAGGAATGGAGAAGTAAAGGCTGGATAGAACCGAATCGGCAACGAAGACGTGCGTACTGGAAAAGCTCGGCTCTTTTTTTAATAGCCACTAAATTTCTTTACCAATAACAATAACAATTGTTAACCATAAATGCTTGTATACTAATTCATAGGAAAAGTGTACACAATTGATTTTTTGAGAGCCTTAACAAGAATATCTTGTAGAATACAAGGGCAATTTGCAATGTTCGCCACCTAAAAATGAAAACACCCTATTCTGTGCTTTCAGCTACTTTTATTACCTTTTAACATTATTTCCCTTAACTTTTATGCGCTACGTTATAAACATCAATACAGCTATGTCTGTATTAACCTTCACAATAATCTACTTAACAGATCAATTTTAAACTTGAAGCTCAGCTACTTATAAGATAAGTGTTGCTTTACCGTACACTAATAACACTTATAGACAATACCATCGCGAACTTTCCAAATTGCTCTAGTATCAAAACAAAAGAACAAAAAAAGAAGATAAGCTCGAAGCAAAGTGTTCTGCACCTTCTTTAAGAATTTTGAGCAATCGATCACGAAATCTCCTAATAAACTCTTAAATTTTTCTCCAAGTTTCAGAAACAGGCGAAAAAAGTGAACGGGCTCCATACACGTGTGGCAACCCGTTATTCTGATTCTTCTAAGAAAGCGAAACAAGAGAAACAGAAGGCGGACGATTAAATCATTGTTAATCTTACGCAGTTTGCAGCCGGCATCTCTTCAGCACGTCTCCGTTACGTACAAGCCCTTTTTTAAGGTGATTCTGTTGATACCCTGTTGCTTGCGGCTGACCACCGTATCCTTGCACCATAGTGCCGTAGCTCTGCGGCTGACTGTAACCCCCGTGAGCGTACACCCTCACGTTCGACGTAGAATTGTAAGGGCCGTGCCCGTAGTTCTGGTTCTGAACGTATGACTGACCGGTGATGTAGGAGGTCGTCAGTGAGGTTTGACTTCCGGACGAGTACACGCCGTGCATACCGCTCCCGTGCACTTGGTTCACGTTCGCCGTGTGCTGCGATGGCCTCTCCATCTTCTGCGGGAAGCTACAACAGAAACAGGGTGGGCCGTTAGCGGGGTACAACGAGGTTGGATACGTCAGGGCGTGATCTGGTTATGGGTCACTGTAAATATAAACGGGGGTTTTTCTCATGTTGGGTGTATCCAATGATACACTTCAACTTAGTAGACCCAAGAAAAATATTCCTTATAACAGACCCATTTGGGGTTAGGCTTTGTCTTTCTCCCCAACATTCAAGTAATTCTGTAAGGCTGATGAAGTGGTTTTACTTGGTCGTCTCTCTTTGCAATGGAGTTGTTTGCATTCAACACTAATCGTAATAAGCACAGCTTGAAACGGGGGAGCTTGCCATTGGCAACAATGCACGCTCAGAATGATGCTAGATGTAAATGTGAGCACGGATCTCTCCCGTTGGGTATGTCAAATGGCACATTTCAACTTCGAAAAATGAAGAAAAACCATTCCTCACAGCCGATGCATATGGAGTCAAGTGTCGTCTTCTATGCCCCGAACTTCAAACGATGCCGAAAGGCTGATGAAAGGATTTTACAGATTTGCTTTTCTTTTCGGAAATTGCTCGCTCCCAACACCGTTGTAATAGGCTAAGCTTGAAAACAACAGAGCGAGCATAAGCTTCAATACGCTCATGACACACTAAATGTAAATGTGAGCGTTGGCAGTGGAATCGCGAACATGGAATTCGAGGATGTTAGAGTGTAATGAGGTGGGGTGGACCGAGGGTGTAGGACAGTGTTTCCCAACCTTTTTTGATGTCTGATTCTCTTTTACGATAGACAAACGAACTGCGATTTTTTATCTCGGACGTGTATGAAAACTTTTAATAAAATGAAGACATTTTGAATAGACATTTAAGAATGTATTCATTTCAGATTATATATATATATTAGATTCATAAATCTAATTTAATGATTACAGTAGGGCGTTGGTTATCTGAATCAACTGGGAGACAAATACTATGTTCGAATAAATAATTCTTCGGGCGACCACAGTCTGATGGAACCAAATTTTTAAGCAAACAGAAATCAAACGATTTTTAAATACACATGGATATTTTTCACGTGAAAGGATAAACATTTGGTAATAAAAATAAATCAAACATTTTTAGATGCATACGTTGCATGCGGATATGTTTCGCCGCGGGCTTACGCGCGTAGCTGGCATTTTTTCGTGAATTTCGCGACAATTTGGTAATTCAGTAAAATCGCAATAAATCGAAAAATACTTTGGTTTTCTCAACGAAAAGCTTTTTTATTTTACACTTAAATATATGCTCTATGGTTGTTTAAAAGAAAATGACACTTTTTTGAATAGTATTATTTTTATCGTATTTATATGATAGCCGCTCTCCAGCACAAGTTTATTAACCCTTTGCGCTCAAGAGGTGACTCTTGGTCACCAAATGATAGTTTCGCAAATTTTTAGACTTTAGATAGTTTGTTTATTAGTCGGACTCAGATGTTAAATAGTCATATATGTAAATCTTAGTATGCCACTTAACTAAATTAAATGACGTTTAATATAGGCGAATCTTAGTAAATATTTCGAATTGGAAAATTTTTGAGATTAGTATCATTAGACGACTGAGAGTCACCTTTCGAGTGCAAAGAGTTAGATACGTACTTTTACGTGACCCACACTCCAGTAACAAACTGCGAAAAACGTAAAAGCACGTTCCCGCATGCAAAGTGTTAAATGCGTACAGGGTATTCGATTTTATTTTCCCAGGGAAAATATCTCATAAAGGGTGAAAGATAATTTCGAACAAAAATTGTATAGTGTGAATGGGGAAATATAACGTCCAATTAGTATAATCAGTTTCTTCGTAGGTGGACGAAGTAACAGATAAAAATAAAGGTCACTGATGTTTCTTTTTTTTTTAAATGCGATCATTTTTGAACATATACATCGATACAATTCGTTATTTCTCATAGAAAGGTATCGAGTCATTTATAGTGAAAAATTATTAGCTTAGAACATATGTGAGTGTAAGTATTAAAAGTTTTCAATGAGGTTGAAATATATTTTGAACTAACGATTCTTCGTGATTAGTTGTGTAGCAATTTTTTTTATCAGAAATTAAGTTGTCTAGAGTATTAAATACAAAATTTCATACGAAGAAGAACACCGTTTCTTTTAAACGATATAATAACGTACTTCTTTCCAATTTTAATATTCGTTTCTTTAAACTTCAGTGGTAAATGAAAATCAATAACGATTGATAATTGATACCTTTTAAAAGACTGCGAATAGAACTTTCGATGGATGACGTTTTTGTTACAATTATTTTAATAACAGAAATTATAAATGGAAAAAGCATGTCTCTTGGTGGGAGCACAGTAGGAACAAGCTGTAACGAGGTTATAACATGCAATTTGCAAGTTAATCTCATAGACTCATCTTGTTCTTCGTTATGTGTGTGTTCGTACACGAGCACCGCTGCTATTGGTTTATTCAATATCCGCTGGCCACGTGATTGCCAAACGTGATTTCCGGAGATCTGCGCTTATCGACGCAGATAGACCTGCGATTTCTACTGAAACGCGTTTCCAAATTTATGGAGCAATCGATTGCTACAATATTGTAATTGTTCTTACTAGACATAAATTTTTTCAATTAAAAAAATGCTATTTCTTAATTAAAAAATTTTTGAGCCAGTTACAGTTTTCTTGGCCATTTATTTCATCTTTGAAATCACAAAATATACCTCAAATGCAACTAAAAATTCTGTTTTTCATAGCTCTAACTTTTTTTTCGTAAATAATACTGTAATTAAGGTTAAAATCTATTCGAACAGGCAATACTGCGTGACTATTCCTTCTTTCGATTATGTACAACACGACTGTTCTTCTTCGATGCATAACAGAAATATATAATCATTTTTCCAAACAGGTAATGTTTATTAAATCCATTCAAAATAATTCGAATTTTTGACATTCTTTAAGACTACAAACAGATCTTAACGTGCTTGAAATTCACGCTAGAAAAATGTCACCTCTGTCTAACAGCTGCCAACAATTACCATTCGGGGGAGCGTTTTGCATTCATGAATCACACACCACACGATGAATCATTGTAATTCACCCTCTACGATTACAGGACTACCACCTACCCCGTGAGAAAGCCAGCCACGCAAACCACCATCTTCAACCTTCCTTCCGCACCACAATTTTGTTCAACGATTTCCACGTTAACTTCAACACAACTGTTCAATATAAAGCGTAAATTGTACACCACATTTTTAACACAAAACTGTAACACCACTTCACTGTGAAGGAAAGGTGGAATTTTTTAGGGTAGAAGATTTAGTGGTATTCTGGAAGTTTTTTAGGAGATAAAAGAGAAATACTGTATTCCCACTGTAATCAAGGGTTGAACAATTTATCTATATTTGATTTAGACTTATCCCAGTTTTAGAGCTTCTCAAATATGGAATTTTAAAGACAATATCAATTTCCTATAAATTTCTATTTCACAAAAGCGATGGTTTCGATAGAAATTTCTATTCGTTGATTACTACTCGATTAAAGGATGATATTAATGAAATTTTCGAGTTCGAAAAACGTTTGGAATAGTTGGATTACGACGGTGAGAGCTTAGGATGGTCGGGTGTTTACTCGAGGAAGGATCGCGATAGTCTAACGATCGCAGGGTGGACTGGAGAGATCGAGGATCACGAGCAGCTGGCAGTCACGGACAGTCTTCGTCTTCGAGAATCGGAAATCAGTGACAGTTGGGGGACGAGAGGTACAAGAGCACGTGCACACTGGCCTCGGCAGTGGTGTGCAACCTCCTACTTGTTAATCGATACCCCCACCATCCTCTCTTGTTGAGTAATCTCGCGAATGCTGTGCAGAAGTTACTCGGAGAAATGTTGCTTTTTTGGAACAATGCTTTATTTCGCTGAAAACAGAACATTTATCGAGAGGTTCTTGTATGTGTATTGTATTTTTAATCGATTCTCTGAACAGTATATAATTAACTATTTCATTTTTTATTAATTACTTTCCTTTCTCTGTTAACAATTTTAATTTCTAATCCGTTCTCTAAAGTGTACAAATTATATTGTTTTTACCTGAATCTCTGAATTGTATATAATTAACTATTGTATTATTATTTTTTTCTTAAATTTTAATACAAATACATCTTAATGTCATTTTCCTTCCTCTTCTAAAGATTTCAATTTCTAATCTCTTCTCTAAAGTATATATATTATATCCTGTATATCATTATCTATTTTATCATCGGTTTATCTTAAATTTTAATACAAATATATCTTAACATCATTTTCCTCCCTCTTCCAAATATTTCAATTTTTAACCCGTTCTCTAAAGTATACAAATATTCTACCGTTTTACTTTCCAATTTACCCCGAATCCAATACTTCAAAATTCTTTTCGTCTCTCCTTCTTTTTTTAAACAAAAATATATTCTAAGTAATATTCTAAAATTAAAAGAAAGTTTTATTTTTCCCTCCCAGTGGACGCAGTTATCCCTTCGTCACCTATACATATAAACAAAAGTGTATAACATCGCGGAATCTGAATTAGCTCGACCCTGAAATGGGTTAAGAGACACTTGGAATAAATGATGCGCGCGTACTCTGACGAGCTTCGTTATTCCACGAGAAGGACAGACGGGGAAGGCAATACCTTACCGAGCAGCCCTCGAAAACACGTATCGGCTTTCAAATGTGTGTCAGCAGGTATACGAGAGAATGCAACCGATGACGATGACGATGATGGCCGTGACACTCAACCTTCCACGTCTTACGCAACACGCGTTCAATTAAGCGACTTACGTAAGGGCCAAGATGTACCGGATAAGCAAATGTGCTTATGGCTTGCGTATCATGCTGCGAGAAGTCCGAGAAGTTCCCCAGGTCGATTGGATTTTGCGAGGGAGGACATGAGTCACGTCATGAATGGGACAGACTGCTACCTTCGTTCCTTTTACAGGCGCTCCGCGACTTTCGCACAATTTGCTATTTTACACATTTTTAAAAATTCTTAAGCCTTTGCGGTCGAATGTCCCCCTTGAGGGGACATCGTGAGTCCAGCAGGCTACTGGACTGCCCCCTCTCAGGGGACATCAGACTCTAGCTATCACATTATAATGTTGTTCCGATCAATACTTTAAAATACAGTTTTTGATGCATATTTTTTACATCCCTCTACTTTCGAACATTTAACGTTCGCACACACTTTCAGGAATCAATTCTGTGCGAAAGTCGAAGGGCGCCTGTATTTCAGAGCAGAGGAGGTGCAAATTTTTTTGAACAATTGTGAACGGGATGTGTTTATTTTTGAAACATTTTTTTATCGTTTCTTCATGGATGGCTGGATGAGGGGTTTCCTTTGGGAGAATTTATTACTGAATTTACTTCAATTATTACAGTAACAATTATTAACGAAAAATCAAATAAAATTCCTAAAATTTTCTATTTTTCTATTTCTACAATTTCAAGATTAATAATCTTCGTACTATTAATCTTAATTTTTTCAAATTTTTAACCTAATTTTAAAAATTTAATAAATTTTATCATCCAATTAAATTTATTAGCAAAAATAGGCATTTTTCCATTTAGATATTGAATAATTAATATTTATATCATGCCCTTCTTGTTATATTATTTTTCATTTTACGCTGTTGTTTACCATCCAGGATATTCTTTCCTTCTCGGTCGTTCCACCTGTGATTGTATTAAATGAAACGTAATTGCAGGAAAAGCTGGCCGAGTAGGTTGGAATTGTATTTAAAACGTGTGCTGTACTTGAAATTACGGGGTGCCTTCGGTCAGCACGCACATTCTGAGAACGTGATATCCTTGATGTTACTCAATTGTAATATTTCGTCGATATATTTCACCGAGAAACAGCTTATGGATTTGTTTATCATTACAGTGACTGTACTTCAATATTTTACATCGGTCAATTGTACTAAATTACAATTAAAAAAAAAAGCTAAACCGTTTAATCAAACTTTTACCTTATAACATTTTCTCTTACAGTACATAACAATAAAGAAAATAATACTGAACTATTTAATCAAACTTTTACCATATAACACTTTCTCTTACAGTAGATTACAATAAAGAAAAAATATACTGAACTATTTAATCAAACTTTTACCTTATAACACTTTCTCTTACAGTAGATTACAATAATGAAAAAAATACTGAACTGTTTGATCAGATTTTTACCTTATAACATTTTATTTATATTTAATCTTTTTTCCTAAGACACAATCCTCCATGGGATACCTTGTATGATTGAGGATTCCACCTAACGGGGAGTCGCGAACAAAAGGGTCACCCGGTGCATTTCTCTGTGAATTAACTCGAGTTACTTAACACGTTCCGTGGTGCATTGATTGCTAAAGGACGAGCAACGGGCCACGTAAACGCTTCGCGTGTGCTTACGTATCCTCACAAAGTGTTCTATTGAAGAGGAAGATCAAGAGGCAGCTGGAACCAAAGAAAGAGAGAGCGAGCGAGCGAGAGAAAGAGAGAGAGAGAGAGAGAGAGAGAGAGACCACGTGTGTGACTGGCGAAACTACTTTGGTTTAAAAAACACGAAGCCAGGTGCACGTTTCGAGCCACTTTACAGTGTATAACCCACCTATACACGTGTCAGTTCGTATACATGAAGGCAATAGCACGCGTGCACCATGGCACGAGCTTCGGAACAGTAGAGAGGCAGATGTTTCGCCTCTTGGGAAACTTTAATGCCACCCCGGCTCCAATTTATTTCTCTTCCAGCGAACCAAGAACGCGTGCTCCAACGCGACCGTCTCTAGCGAGAACCTGTTGTTTGTTCTGCATGCATCTCGTTGAATTTTTGCTTCTTGCGTGTTTAACTGTTTGCGTACCATGAGCCGCTTTCGTGCTCTTCAGATTTCGTGTCGAAAAAACCCAGCGCATTTAACCGATATAGACAACTGTTGGCGCGCTCACAAATTGCCGAAATGTGCTCAACCTTTCAGATGCATGCACGTCGTATCGCTACTGATATCGGTAATCCAAGTAATACATTTTGTATTTCATTGTTACCTATTATAAATTAATAGTATATACATACAGGGTGTTTGGACGAAGCTAGGAGAAAATTGAAAGCGTAACTCTATGTAACATTCTATGACGAAAATTATAAGTAGGGACATGGAAGTAAAAATTATAAGTAGGGCATAGGAAGGGATATGTCAGAACTCGTATACAGGGTTTCGAACAAAACTAGGAGAAAATTGAAAGGGTAACTCTATGCAATATTCTAAGATGAAAATTAAGAGTAAAAATATTGCATTTGATGCTTTGTATATTAGTTATATGCAATTAAAAGATCGGGCTATCTTATGCCTGAGAAGTGGCAAATGGAGCTATACTGTAGGTAACGTCAATGACTACACAGTGATGCTCAGTCGTAACTATGTACGGAATACGGCTTATCTCTCAACGGCTACAAAAATGCACGTAGTTACGACTGAGCACCACTGCATTAGCCAGTGACGTTACCTACTGCCTTGCCCCATTTGCATGCTTTCAGGCGTAAAATAGCTCGTTTCTTTAGTTGCTTATAACTAACAAACAAAGCGTCAAACGAAATATTGTTACTCTTGATTTTCGTTTTAGAATGTTGCATGGAGTAACCCCTTCAATTTTCTCCTAGCTTCGTCTGAATATCCTGTATATGTGTAGTATCGTAGTTTTAAGGACAGCGACCGGAAAAATGAAAGTGCGGGTCGATTAGTCGAAAGCCAGGCCCATCGAAAAAAGCCACTGGCGACAAACAATTCATCGATGGGCAATATCTAGCAAGTGCGAAGTGGAAAAAGACCTATAAGGGTTTCCCCGAAAGAGAAAAGGGACCAGTGTTGTATAGAGTTGCAAAGTCGTAAATAGAGCCGAGGATAGAACAGAGAGTCGCGTGGCAAAGTCAAATTATATTTTACTGCACGCTGTATACTTTTGCCATTATTCATATTAATAATAATAAATCATCTTAAGAATCTTTATTCTACATATATACATACATATACACATATATGTCCCAGGTTTTAATGTTCAAACTTTGTCAGTGTATTCCATGGCACAAAGTAAAAAAAAAGAATGTTATGTAAATATAGGTCATATAGAGCTTTATTAAGAAGTTATAACAAAAATTCAGAATAGGAATAGTAATCAACTTGCTGTTACTGCGAGCATTGGCTTCGATAGATCAACAGTATTGTGTTTTTCAGTGTGTTTATGTAAGCTATGTTTACTATCTGTGGTCACCAAACATTGAAACGAATTTTCGCCAATAATAGCTTGTGAGGATCGCAACGAGGGCTGGCGTGTGAATAGATTCAAGCGGACACGTTTAAACACTAAGAAGTAGGTAATTATTTACTTTAGGGGCCTCAATTCCAATTTTAATGATTCTGAAATATGTAACAGAAGAGAGTATTCTGAACAACTTTTTCCTATACATATAACCGTCGCTCGGCCTTAGTTTTTGAGATATTTGCAAAATTCCTTCCATGCTACTACATTGAAATTTTGTTATAACTTTTTAATAAAGCTCTATATGACCTATGTTTACATAACATTTTTTTCTTATTTTGTGCCATAGAATACACTAAGAAAGTTTGAACATTAAAACTTGGGACACTCTGTATTTAATTTGTAACAAGCGTTGTCGCGTTCCTTGACTTTTTGCGACGCATAATCAAAGGAGCGTTATTGCGCTCCTCAGCTTTTTTCGACACAATCAAAGGGGCACTATCGCTCTTCTTGGCGTTTTTCAAACAGAATTTTTTGAAAATCTTCTGGTACGCAAACAGTTAAATACTGTACTCGTAAGTATTCCTCCATTACAGGTTCGTCAATCAAGGATTATAATAGACTTCAGATCTAGACAAGTCCTCGGTCGGATAAACGAATGTGATAATCCGACAGCATGTTTTATAGGTTATGTATAGACCGCGAAAATTAATATTGAATATATAATATAATGTTTATTATTTGTACATACATGTATGACAAAAATTACGCAAGAAACTAAATAATTATGGAATTAATAAATTTTCTTGTGGTCAATACTTTTCATAGGGAGTCTACTGTATTTGTTTGATAAAGATTCTTGTTACTGGAATTATGTGGACATGATTATTGTTGGTATTCATTTGTAATCTTCTGGTTTCTTACGTGCGTGTTTCCACCTGGTGGCATACTGCTCTGGCTAGGACTTGGAGTCACCCTTCTATAATTCACTTGTTTTTCTTTCTTTAATCTATTTACAGGTAAATCCCGATTAGTGCGAATAATAGATCCCAAGAACTGATCGCATTATTCGAATACTTGAAATGCAGCATGGAAATATGTAATAATAAAATCTTTTAAATATACATTTTCGTAGGCTTATTAAATTACTTATCATACTTATTGTTTTTTAATATATTTTAACAATACCGACTGAATTCTTTCTATCGCTATCACATTCTTTTTGCATTAATCGAATTTTCGTTCGCATTAAAAGCGACCTGGTGAAAGTGACTTAGTGAAAATGAAACAACGCAATGTTTAATTAAATATTATTAAAACTTTTATAATATTTTTCTAACATGTGAAATAAAGAAACGCTAAACTACATCTTGGTATGTAATTTTCAATCATTCTATACAATTTTCATGTTTCACAGAAAGAAATCGCTAAGTATACCATTTTAAGCAGTACAGTTACCGTACACATACAATAGATGCAGGAATGCTAATTTCGAATCTGAACGATTAAGATTCGCGTCTGAGGTGAAACTTTTGAGCATTCTAACGAGTAACTATTGCTGATATTCGAACGATTTCAAAGGAACACCAATAACAATGTTAACAACTCAATTATATCCCTGATAACTATGAAACGGTTTCAACGCGACTGAGAGCACCTTTTTCCCTGTTTCGGCGACTCAAAGGTGTCAAAATGGCCGCGACATAAAGAAACTGTTGTATTCGTCACGTATCAAAACAGTCTCGATGGCAAATGGCAACTTGTTCCGTCTCGTCGCGGGGAACAAATGCCCTTTTCAACGAGTCTGCTAGCAGTTTGCGCCCTCGATAAATCCTCAGAGGCGACTTTTCTATTGTCTTAGAGCGCCGTTTGACTTCGGGGCGACAGTGTCCGCCGTAGGGGAAGACAGGCACAATGAGACAGAGAGGGAGGGTTAAAAGAAATGGTCTAGCAGCACGGGTGCCACTCGCGCGTTTATACGAAGACAAAACCCTCAGACGCATAGGCTTCAGGTGGAGTGCATCAGCTGCCACTTGGACACGCGCCATAGAAGCCTCTATACTGTGTTTCCTTCCTTCTTTTTTCTAGTTCTACACTTTTCCTTCCTCGCTTCCTTCTGGCAGACGCACAGCAGGGCCATTGAATATCAAACGCGGTAAAAAGTCATCTTTAATCGTTTGCTATTTACTGTTAGTCGTCTAATGATACTAACTTCAGAAATTTTCAAATTCGAAATATTTACTAAGATTCACCCATATTAAACGTCATTTAGTTTGGTTAAATGATATACTAAAATTCACATATATGACTATTTAGCCTCTGAGCCTAACTAAAGTCGAAAAAATAAAATTTGCGAAACTATCATTTGGTGACTAACAGTCACTCCTCGAGCGCAAAGGGTTAAAAAATATTTTTACAATGAAAAATGTATTTACATATAGTTAGTTACAAAGACATCATTCGGTCACGTAGATCCGAAGGCGATGGAAGAGTTGAAAAAGTTAAAAAGAGCCCTTAAAGCAAATGGGTGTAAGAAATATTTGATCGAATATCTTGCTTGGCGGCCTTCTTTGATCTATACAAATTTAACCCTTAGCGAACGAATACCGTCATATTCGGGACATTATAAATATTCTAAAAAAATCGAATGCCGCGATACAGACGGCATGACGTGATATTTCAAGAAATGCGTTAGGTTCGATGGTGCTTGTGCACACTAAAACTAAGAACGATTGGCAATTGTAAGAGCGATTGGAAAATTTTATATTATTCGTACAGGTACGAAAAAAGATTGCACTGTTTGCTCGGATAGAAAAACGCGGAGAGGAAGGCGGGAAACGCGTAATTATTGCGATACTTGTACTAAAAAACCAGGTATGCATATAGGGGACTGTTGGAAGAAGTACCACACCCAAAAAAAAAATAAAAGTAATTTTGTGTAAATGCATTGTAAATCTATAAAAAATAAATTTATAAATGTATACAGATCTATACATTACATACATACATACATCTATTCGTTTATTTCAACTCTCAATTATTTTTCTGCAATTTTCATTTCAGTATCCTTTTGTATGGGCATACTGTTCATATACTTATTATTGCTGAAAATTTCCATAAAATCCAATAAAGCGATATTAACTGTTTGAGTGCCAAGCAACACGATCGCGCTTCTGTTCAGTTCCCAAAGCGCCAGCGCACTAGGCTGCGATGCCCATAATTACAGCAGGCTCGGTTTCTTTCGATGCGCGACTTTACGATTACCCTTAAGTCTTAGGTAAAAAAAAAAATAAAACTGAAGTAATTTTATTCTCAGGAGAATGTCGGAACAAAACTAAACTGTAGGAAATATTTATTGCATGTAAGTTAAAAACAGTGGAATCGCACTTTTTGGCATTTTTCGGCACGGAATGTGACGAGCGCTATCGCGCTGCTTGGCATTTTTCGATCGGGAAATAAGAAAGGGCCATGGCACTTAAACGGTTAATTATGCGCTTTTTCTCGTTCTGGGGATAATGCAATTAATTTCATAAGAATTCATCGATCTACTGGTCATTGTTCTAGAAAAATACGCTCGTTCGTTAACGGTTAAAATCTTCTAACTCTATTTCTAAAGCTACGCCAGAAAATAGATTTCATTTATTTTCAGTTCTTTTTCCTCTCCGAGAGAATCGACTTGAATGTGGGAACATTCGGCTAGGTTTAAAGAACCGGCGCTCGCCGGTGGAAAGGCCAGTAAAGCTAGACGCTGGCAATTTTTCGCGAAATCGCGCGGCTCGTTACGCGCATCGCGAGATTAACGCCACGTAATTAAATGGAGCCGCGTGCACAGGTTGCGCGGGAGTGCATTCGTGTGCTCACTCGTCGTTCATGAGAATTTCCCTCTTTTTCAACGGTCCCCTTTGGCCGCTTCCGTGGAAAAATCTAACGCAGACTTCGAAAAGAAGACGAAGAGTCCTGCGCGGGTGTTTTAAAGAGGGAACGACCATTTAACTCTTTGAGCCGCACGATTTTAAAGAAGATAAAAACCCAAGTTGCACGGAATTTTGTTTAACACTTTACCTGTGTTAGGGAGCCTATTAACTCTTTGCGCTTGAGAGGTGATTGTTGGTCACCAAATTTTTAGATTTTGGTTCGTTTGTTTATTAGTCAAGCTCAGAGGTTAAATAGTCATGCATGTAAATTTTAGTGTACGACCTAAACTAAACTAAATGACGTTTAATATAAGCAAATTTTAGTAAATATTTTGAATGTTAAAGCAGATGATAATAAAGTTAACTGCTAATCCCTAAAATAAAATAATATCAGCGATGGTGACACCTCACGACAGGTCGAGTAATTAACTAACTAGGTTAAGGAACCCTATATTTGTTTTTTTCTTCTCCTGCGTTCTTCGTTTTATTATAAACTACTGCACGCCACGTGTGTACGTCTTCACTGTTATAATAAATTTATAAAACTATGCAGGAGTGTTAATACTAGATTTACGAAACCCGTCAATTTGATGGGTTTCGAACTTCATGAGCAAAATTGGCAAAAATAATTACTGTTATTCCTTGTAATTTTTGCTAACTTTTATCGATGCAGCGACACAAATTTACCTAAATCTATTTTTATCTCAGTTTTGCAATTTCAAATTCTGTTTGATGTATACTTTATTTTATAGTATATGTATATTAGAGATAGATATACAAAAAATGTCCGTAAATCTAGTGTTAAATAAACTATCCCATTACCCTTAACATTGAATTTGAACATTTTTGAAGTATCATTAGACGACTAATAGTGCAAAGGGTTAATCGGCTTTTTCAATGCTCCGTTTGTAAACATTATAACGCTCATTTATACGAAGGTAACACATTTCTGAGTGATATCATACGCATACCGTAAAGGAATATTAAACTATTAATTACGCGAAGAAAATATCGTTTAATAATAAGATCATTAGCGATGCATCCACCCTGAAATGAGCCGGTCGGGAATGCATATATTGAACCACACAGTCGGTAAAGTGTTAATATAAAAAAAATGAAGAAGAATATTCATTTCAATTATTAACCCTTTGCGCTCGGAAGGTAACTCGTAGTCATTCAATAATACTAACTTCAAAAATTTTCAAATGCAAGATGTTTAACAAGATTCACTCATATTGTATTTCATTTGGTTTAATTAAACAATACACTAAAATTTACTTATACGATTAATTAATTCCGTTGAGTTTGAAAACTTGCAAAATTATCATTTGGTGACCGACAGTCACTTTTCGATAGATAAGGGTTAAAATATTAAATTGTTCAACTGGATAACTTCAATTTTTCGAGGTGGGTTAAAATGTATCCCATCGTGCATAATAAGCTAAACGAAAGATGGGACCAGTTTTTAACCCACCTAACTCCAAAGAGTTAAATCGAGGAACAACCTGTATAAAAGTGATGCGCTGTCTCTTTTCCTGAAATATTTCAGAATAGCAGGAAGAGTGTGTCACGTTTTTGTTGTTAGTTGCTTTCGTTAAAAGTGTTCGAAAAATATTTATTTTCTGGCGAAGCTTCGAGAAGAGAATTAGAAAATTTTTAAATTTTTGTGCATAGGAAGAAATTACTAAAATATTCTGTTAAATAGTTTTTTACACTCACTACTTTTAGGCGTTCTTTCGCCCCTTTCATCAGTTTCGGGTCCGTATGACCCGATGACGGGTGTAAATAAATATAGTTTGTTAATTTTAAGCTACAATGGGGTTCGATCTTTTGGCTCTGCCTGTTTTGCTTTATTTCACAGTTGTTTATCAATGCAACTTTGGACGCTTTGTATTTACAGCCATCGAGCACACGTAATCGATAACCAGATGTACAGGCCAATTATAGACGAAGGACGATTTGTTATAATATATACATATTCTTAACTTAATTCCCTATTTACGGAAGCAATCGATATTTGCCTCAGTCAAGGCTGGTTAGAATCTCATCCTTCTTTTTTTCTTTTTCTTTTATTTCATCTACAAAAATTTGGGTATTCGATACTGTATTTACCCAGAAATGCGAGTTTGCGTACCATGAGCCGCTTTTGCGATTTTCAGATTTCGGGTCGAAAAAATCAAGCACATTTGACCGATACAGGCAAATGACGACGCGCTAATCTTTCAGATGCATGTACTTACGTCGCATTGTTACTACTATCAATAATCCAAGTAATACATTTTTTTTTTTTTAATTGGGGGCTTAACCGTTTGAATGCCAAGCGGCGCGATCGCGCTTCTTCTGTCCTGTCATAACCACAGCAGACTTGGTTTCTTTCGATGGGCGACTTTACGGTTACCCTTCAGTCTTAGGCAAAAAAAAAAGATGAAATTGGAGTAATTTTATTCTCAGGAGAATGTCGTATAAAAACTAAACTCTAGGAAATATTTATTGCATGTAAGCTAAAAACAGCGAAATCGAGCTCTTTGGCATTCTTGGACACGGAATATGACAAGCGTTATCGCGCCGCTCAATAATTTTCGATCGGGAAATAAGAAAGGCCCGTGGCACTCAAACGGTTAACGTTGCATCAACAACGAGAAATTCATACAGTTGTTTGTTGCTTTGGATGAATCTGAGGATATTTTTGTCGTTTTCTGTGTTGCTGAAGATTTCTTTTAATAAGTTAAGAACCTTTGCCTGGGTTCGTGAGGCCTCGTATTCCTTACAGAAAAATAAAATATGTTCGATGTTTAACGGTTGTTGACGTTTGTCACAGTAGGGTGGGGGTGTTTTTTTCAGAATGTGTTCCTGTGTAATTCTAGAATGCCTGATCTGGATCCTATTTAGTACGATTTAGTCTCTTCTGTTAGCGGGTCTTCCTATTCCATTTCCAAAGAAGTCGTCTGAGCTATTACTTAGTTTATTTGGATTCTTAGCATTCCATTCGAGGTTCCATTTGCATTTCATTGTTACCTATTATAAATTAATAGTATATACATACATGTATATATATTTAATTTGTAACAATCGCTATCGCGCTACTTCGCGTTTTTCAACCGTATTTTTCGAAAATCCAGACGGTTAATACAATTGAACGCAGTAAAATTCAAAAGATCATGCCGGGAACGATGTTCAGAATGAATGAAAAATATTCTAAAACACTTGAATGGAATTTTTTCATCATTTCTCCCGTTTTTTCCCCTAGTTTTGCTCGAGAGAACAGCGGCAACAGCAGCTCGCGTGCTCCACGAGGAAATTATTTCACGCGGTCGGGGATCGTTCGGATATAACACGCGCCCGCACCGTTAATGGCAATCAACGGTTGTTAATTGCTCGATGATAATTAGTCGGGACAGCGGTCCCGCGGTAATGGAGCACGCCTTAATAATTCCTCTAATGAATTCGACACCGTGCCTGGTTTCTTCCGCGTGATGTTAAGCAAACGAATCGTCCAAGCCTGGTCATGCTCACGGACAGGTAAATTACCTGGTGGTCCTCTAAAGTCTTCTAAAAAACCATCTAAAGATGGTTTTGCACTCTATAGTATTCAGAGAAACCTTGGCGAGCGTTTAAGACTGAATGATACTTAAACAATTGGGCATGAAGGTTAAATGTAACATAACGAGAGTCTGCATTAAAGATGATTGGAAATGGGGTTTTAAATTACTAAATAAAATAAGCTGTTATTTAAAACACTTTAATTCTTTATTATATAACACGAAGAAGGTGCAACTCTAGCCGAACTTCACGAGCTTTGTCATGAGATTGGTAAACGCAGTGGTCGAAATTCCTACGACCCCGTCCGGGTCTTTTAACCCGTTTGTTCTGTATCTTAACGTTTTCGTACTTGCTAAATTGTCAGATGGTTTCTTGGAAGGAGTCCTTCAGAAAGTACATTAAGAGAAAGTTGATTGTTCGGTTAATTTTTGTTTCGTAATATTTCTGCATTCAAATTCTAACAAAAATTGTTTATTTTAACGTGGAAGGTAGAAAAATGTGGTATATATGATAATGTTTAGGTTGAACTGTGAGATTTGAAGACTTTTCTACAATATCTTGAAAACTGGAAATTACGAAGGACAATTTGATAAACTTGTACTCCAAACAGGTTTAGATTATTGCAGAAAGATTATAGAATTTAAGGAGTAAGATTAGCTTGTAAATTGAAATTTCGAGAACGATGGAAAATAACGAAATTGAAGAAATTCTGAATTTAATAAACACGTTTGGACATTTAGCATTTACATATTAAGGAGTTAAGACGGAGCTAGCAGTTTAACGTAATTTACTTGCGACAACGGTAGCTGTTTCTCAAATACCCTTCGCTAACCGCAAATAGTTGCTCCCTATCCTCGAGTTTCAACGAACTGAAGACAACGATCTTCTTCTCTCCCGCGGTGAGTGTGTGTGAGATAAAATTTCCCGGAATATTTCATCGCGTTTCGAGGGAAGATTTACGCGGCTAGAACGTAGCGTGGGAACACGATCTACGCTCGACAGATACTCTGTTCCCTTTTATGCATATAATTAACGCGGATAAGTAACAGCGGGGCCCGGTCTAGAAGGGTTCTCTGGATGAAAAATTTCCATAAAATAGCCGGAAACTGCGTAACGCGAGCTCGTGTAGCGCGAGCTCGAAACGAGCCATCGTCCGGAAATGAAGCATGAATTAGGACACGCTGTTACCGGCTACGAACGGTAATTATAAGTTATAGTCATGGTTGTTCGACATATTGCTCGAATAGTAACGCGAATTTTTTCGTTACGATGCCGCTGGGACAACGATCGTAACATTTCGAATGTTTGAAACTCGAAAACTTGAATCTCTTCAACTCAAAAACCTCTATAAAACAAAAATTTCATTCATTTCCTTTCGAAGATTTCTAAAAATTGTAACAAAGTTTGGATAAACTCGAATCGTTTACCACATATTTAGATACATTCCTTTTTATCCCTGTAACTCGAATTTAGAATAGCTAGGACTTCTACAAGTAAAAATTTATCTGTATAACTTGTTGTTAATCTAAATCTTTATACTCGAAGTCGTAGCTAAGTGTTTTTCGATTATTTTGAAAAAATGCAGATGTAATTACAATACAGACAACTTTAAAGAGAAAAAAAAAATACTAAATTTACGGCCAGAGTAGAATCTTTTCAATAGTAAAGTCTTTTTAACAGTCTGATAGATTATAATAAGATTATATTTGTTATACACATATCATGAATAATTTATCGTTAAAAATTTTTTCTATAAGTTGTGAGAATTAGAAAATTATTAATCTTCATTTGAAGCCTCTGTAAGTCGAATTTTCGTATGTTGAATCTCTTTTATTCAAAAATTTCGATAAGTCGAAACCTCCGGAACTCGATTTTAACATTTGCCTGGAGATTTGAGTTATCGAGGTATGGCTGTAGATACAAAGATAAACGATTGGATGATTGATAAAGGAATATTGTAAAATATAAATTTAAAGTAACACATTAGCTTAAGATCTAAATTATTCACAGCTAAAGTATTAAGTTAATGCAAAGTTTAAAATATCACTAGACAGTCAAATCATTTTTAAAATTCAAATTTAATGTGCGCTGAAATTTACCGAACATAAATCTAACGTGATTTTAAAAATTCAAAGCAGAAGATTTACCGGACACACTTTGTCCCCTGTTTAAAGACTAATCCGTATCTCCTCGTTTTTATACGTATAGGTAGGTCTCGATTAGTGCGAATAAGAAATCCCAGGAATTGATCGCGTTACTCAAATCCAAACTATACAAATACTTCAAATACAATGATTAGTTCCAATTTGATGGAAACGTGAAACATTTAGTTTCATATGTCCACTAAATTACAACGAAAAGCATATTTATTGTTTTTAAAAAATATTTTTAGCAACATAAGCTGCACTCTTTTCTCCTTATTAAACACCAATTACTTTATTCTATCATTCTACAGCTTGAAAAATATATTCGACTTTCTCGAGAGTAAAAAATCTTGTTTTCGTTCCTCGGCATCGTTATCGCATTTTTCTCGCATTTACTAAATTTTCGTTCGCATTTAACGCGACCTGGTATCATTCTACAGTTCACTATAGTTAAATCGAGTATTGTATTGCTTGGATTCGCATTAATCGAGACCTAGGTGTATATTGAAAAATACATATAACAAGTACCGGTTGATAAAGTTGGTAGGCGTGGAATAGCCCAACTGTAATCGCGATCTGATCACTTTCTCCTGAACGGTGACCATCCTCGAGCTCCTCGAACTCTGATGCACTCTAGTAGTCCTGATCACCTGGTAACAGTGATGTTTGGTCTGGGTGTTGGCCACCCTGTCACTTCTCGGCTCGATCATCGTGAACATGATTGCTTTCACTGATCACCGATCACTACTATCACCGGGTCACGAGGTGTCACTGTTTTCACTCCCTGTCCCATTTTCTTCTCAATTTTCCCACCGTTTCTTTAATTACTGGTTATCACAGCGCTCTTTGGTTCGTCTCGCCAATGTCGAAAGCGTCTTAATTATCAGAGATACATTTCGGTACCCAACAGACCTGTATTCGTCGGGGAAAAAAGTAAGAGAATGATCGAGTTATTTTGTGAAATTGCAAGAGTTTCGTTGGGACTGCGAAACGAAACGTCTGGCAATGTTTATTTATTTATTTATTTAAACAGAAAACCCCATTAGTGAATACAAGTAGTAATTTAGTTACAAACGGTACAGACAAGTTCATAAACATTTACACGACATCATAGAAACGTGATATAAGTTGATATAGGATTAAATATGAATAGATTACAGAAGAGATCGTAAACCTCTTCTAAAATCATTTATAGAGTTGGAGAAAAAATTTAACGTTGATGAGAATGTATTAGCGGTAGTCCAATATTCTAGTTAATGGATTTGAGTGAGCGAAATTTGTTGAATAAGTTTAAATAAGTATTTGAGGCGGATCGATACATCCGCGGCGAACTAATGTATGAATGGTAAAAACGCTGTCGATTCGTAGAAGCTTGAAATTTATATCGATTTTAAATTCGTTTACTTGGAATTTTGATCGAAGTATTTTAGAAATCGTTTCATGGATGCGAGTTGATTTGATTAATTGCCTGGGGATTTTTTGGGTTCGAAGATATCTTAAGTTAAAACAGAATTTAAATAATCTAAATGAAATAGAACCCAACATCTACGAAGACGAAAACTCCCTGACCCTAAACTGTCTATAAGTTGCTAAATAATAAAATTAGGAATGTTAGAAAATTCTTATCCATCAAGCTCACTTCTTCATAGACACTTTCAGTTCACCTACGCTAGATTAATAAAAAGATGAAAAAGCTAATTCGAGCGCAAACAATTAAGCTCCTCGTTGTAATAATTAATTCAAAGCAACACTGCTGATTTGCAAAAAAAAAACACGACCCAGTTTCTTCTCGTTAAAAAAAACCCACCCGGTTATCTCCTCGATGGATCTGACTTTTTATACGATACTCCCAGTTGACGGTTTTACTTCTATCTGTATTTCCTCTTCTTTTATTAAACTCGATCAACCACGCTGTTTGATATGTACGGCCGATAGCCGATCCTGAATCGGTGTTGCTTTTCCGGTTAATTGACAACCGATCGTAGCTTTCTAACAATGATTAATATGCAAGGCTATAAACGGAATCGAAACACACGGACAGGAAATGAAACTATGTGTTTCTTCATTTTGCAGTCAATTTGGAACGTTGAAAAGCTTTCGAGGAAGAGAGACTTTGTATTCATTTAATAACTTTCAAAGTGTGTATTATTCCTTTGAACTCCGAATTATTTTTCAATTTCATTTCCATTAATTCCGTAGTATTTAGGTGTTTTATTCGAAATTTACTTCAGAGGACATTCCTTGACTGGTACTCATTTTAAACGATTTCTTTTATTAATTATATTAAACACAGCTTTCAAACTTTATTGTAACTTATATTCGTGAATTTTCTAAATTTTTTAACTAAAAAATAAGACAATTTCTATAAATAAAGGAGAAATCAAAATTGCGAGGGTGACTTGACATAGGAGTTACAGTGATAAAAACTGATATCGAGTCACAGTCGACAAAAGAGTACAAAGGGTTAACCCTTTGCACTCGAAAGGCGAGCTGTTAGTCGCAAAACGATAGCTTCGCAAATTTTCAGATTTTAGTTTGTTTATCAGTCATACCCGGAGGTTAAATAAGAGGAGGTTAATAGTAAATTAACTAAATTAAATAAAGTTTAATATAAGCGAATCTTAGTAAATATCTTGCGCTTGAAAATCTATGAAGTTAATATTATCAAACGACTAACAGTCGTCACCTCTCGAGTGCAAAGGGTTAATAAATATCAAGGTTTTACTCATTTTTTGTTACACAAGGCTCGACGTGCGATCCTAAGACCATTTTTTACACCGAATTCAAATCTACAACCCGTTCCTTTCTTTTTTAATATCGCAACACTTGAGTAACACACAGTTGAATATTCAATAACTCGTGCTGTTCCATATATTTACACCGTGCATAAAATATTATCTGAAATGTGTAACCTATCAATTTGCTAGTGCTTTTGTGACTTCACGAATAGTGTGGAAACTGAACAGTTTGAACCGAAATGAAATATAGAATAGAACCTCCCTTTTATCAGTGTCATTTAATAATAGTTCTTCATTTTAAACAATTTTGAAACATTTAGTTAAAAAGGATGTAGGATATACAAATATTTAAACAAACTGGTTAAACTTCTTAATGTTCATTTAAATAAATGAAGTTTAGCATAAGGAAGAAAAATTGCTTGTTATTAGAAAATTCTTTTACATAAACACTTTTGTCTTCCTATTAATTTATACACGGGAGGCTCTATTGTTTAACACTAGATTTACGGGTAAATTTGATGGGTTTCGAACTTCATGAGTAAACTTTGTAAAAACAATTAGTATTATTCTTTGTAATTTTTGTTCATTTTTATTGATAGACTGATACAAATATATCTAAATCTATTTCTCTCTCAGCTCTGCAGTTTCAAATTCTGTACAATGTATACCTATTTTTTAGTATATGTATCTTAAAAATAGATGTACAAGAAATGTCCGTAAATCTTGTGTTAAATGACACGGGACACGTATGAGTAAAGTCCATTAGCACGATGTACAAGTGAAACAGCGAGGTTAAATGATTTAAAGGTCTGATTCAATTATGAGAAAGCTATATGTGAAAGGAAAAAATGGATTACAGATTCGGATTTAGTGAGAAAGAACACGTAAGGATTAGTGCAAAGATTGTTTGTAAAAGGGTTTGGTGGAAGAACCACAAAATTAGCATTTTTCGGTAACTCAAAGCGGAATTGCATAGAAATTATACGCAACAAAGAAAACCGAATTTCGGATTTCGATTTAGCGACAAAAAGTACATAAGAATCCATTCTACATATTTTTAGTAACAAAAATCGTGTTCACCCATGTTATTGCTTTATATGAAACTAATTTTTTGTCACCACGTTACGTAATTAATAAATACTATACGATTCGTGATTATAAAAATTAACGATCTCTGCGATCTTTAACGATCGCGTTTAAACATATTGTGGCTACACTGTGAAAAACAACTCCGCTTCTTAATTAGTGTACCGGTTACGATACTTAATTCCGTTCGATAATTACGATCCTTTATTGTATTCGTCCCTGTTCATTGCCATGATTATCTTTCACATTTTATCTAATCGTTGTACAGTTACGCCTTACTGTATCCTATTTTAATTACATTCAAGTAGAAGGAAAAGAGTTTCGTATATTTGTGAAACACTCCGACAATATTTTCCGAGCAACCGTTTAATTATTCCGTGAAAACTAATTACTGGATTAAATTTCTTCGCGAAGAAAAAATTTACAGAGCAGAAAGTAAAATGGTTAAATTACATTAAAATTACTATAAGGTGTTTCTTCATTTCATAAAATAATGATTTTCGCCTCGCAATTCTATTTTACCGCTTTTCTCCTCCCGATAAATTGTATATTATTCCCGTTTGAAAATTGATCACGGACGAGTTGATTCGATATCAGCATTTTTACGATGTCGATTAACATTTTTCTTCTCCCTTATTGATAACCAAACACCAAAACTCGCAGACGTAGTTCTAAAATAGGGATCACTGTACTCGTTATTATTCCAAAGCATTTTTCGTACGTGAGGCCTCGATCCAGCCGCGCTAAAGAGGAACAAACGGTATCCACTGACACGTTCTAGTTACACGAGTACAAATTAATCGCATGCAGGCGATTCTTTTTTTTTTATAATCGTGTCAACGGCGCCATAAAAAAAGGTTCAACGTTTTCTATATTTACAATCGATTTTACTTACACAAGCTTCCATTCGCGATCAACTAAACAATTCAATTTCCACGTTCCTCGAAATTAATTCTATGTCGCTGCTTCAATATTATGGAGCTTTGAGCTTGAGGTTATCAAGAAAAAATAATGTAGTATCGCAGTTTTAAGGACCAGAAAATTGAAAGTGTGGATCGATTAGACGAAAGCTAGGCCAATCGGAAAAAACGAATGGCGACAAACAATTCACCGATGGATCGGCAATGTTTAGCGAACGCGGGGTGGGAACAGGAAAAGGCCTATAAGAGTTTCCTCGAAAGAGAAAAGGGACCAGTGTTGCATGACGGGAGCTTCTTTTTTAAATTTTCCTACCCCTATCTCAAGCAATTAAATATTTTAATTTACCACCTCTCTAGATAACGCCAATTACCTCTCTGCGCCAATAAATTTGGATCGCAAATAGGAGCGACACCATAATCACCTAATCAACAACAAAAAAGAAAAACAAAAAATGGGCCAGTGTTGAATAAAAAACCGAGTTGTAGAGTCGTAAAAAGAGCAGAGGATTAACTCTTTGCACTCGAGAGGTGATTGTTAGTCATTTAATGATACTAACTTTAAAAATGTTCAAATTCCAAACATTTACTAAAATTTGCCTATATTATATGTCATTTAGTTTAGTTAAGTGATATACTAAAATTTACGTATATGAACTGTTTAAGCTCTGAGTTTAACTAATAAACAAACTAACTAAAGTCTGAAAATTTGCGACACTATCATTTGGTGACTAACAGTCACCTTTCGAGTGCAAAGGGTTAAACATAGAGTCGCGTGGCAGAGTTGAATTAGAATTTACTGTATACTGTATAGTTTTGCCATTATTCATATTAATAATAATAAATAATCTTAAGAACCTTTTTTTCTACAATAAGGAAAAGGAAGAAGCTCAGCTCCACCCTTGATCACGAAGAAAAAGAACCGAGCTCGTACAAGACCCCGAGTAAATAAGGATTTCAACGCCTGCTTAGAGTTTGGCTTCGTGCTACGATATCGAGTAATACGAGCGGGAGGAATATATAGGGTGTCCTAAAATATCCGGTACATCTGTTAAGGGATTTCTTTCTTCCAATATACTCGGCGATCTTACGCCCTCTGTCTTCTAGCGCTTACTTAAAATTTTCAAACATCAGGAAATCTGGCGTTGCCATTTTTTTAATTATTTTTAATATGCATCATTTAGTACTTGTGATATAAATTTCTGTTCCCAATTTCGATACTTAAGATGGAAAAACGAGCTGGTTTTAGTGGAGCAATCGTGAAACGAAGTCTCTCCAATTTCTCTTCTTTTCTCGTATTTAAATGTTATCTAAAGTAGCTAGGCGTAAGGCAAAACGTCCAAACGGAAGTCTATTAGCGAAAACAGTCCACATTTTCGTGCCGTAATCTGAACGAAAGTCGAAGAAAAAACAACCGCGCTTTCAAAAGAAACTGTCATCGCTGATCAATACGTTCACCATTTCTAAAAACGTGGATCTTTCGATTTCTATACCGTAATTACACCTTTCGCCTCAATTATTATATATATATATATAGATATATAGATAGATATATATTTATCTATATATATATATCTTGAAAGTAGACGATAAAAAAGTTCTAAGTATAAAAGAACACCTGCTAGGCGATTAAAAAATTAAAATTTATAGAAACTTCGTGGAAACTTAATTTTTACAACGCATTAATTAACGCGATCGCTAATTTTCAAGTAAGAAACTTGCTTTATACGAATCGTTCTGATTAATTAAACAGGAAATGTTAAACCGTGGAAAATAACCACGATTAAGTACTATTCATGGTCGATGATTTGAAAGAAGAGGAGAAAAGTGGGGTCGCTTAAATTTGTAGAATTTTAGGAAAAATACGACTAGCCCTTTAACGGTTTGCGAGAGACTCGTCTCTGATCCCGTAAAAAGTGCGCTGAATATCATGGCGTGTTCTCGTTTTCCGGTTCGCGCAGAAATTAATCGACCTCGAAGCGAAAACTGTTGGAAAATATCAAGAATTCTGTTATATTTAACACGTTTTCTTGCGTTCTAATCGTGTTTCAGATTTTTGCAAACGAAAAACAGACACCGTGGACACGGAAACGATCTGGATGTTTTTAGCCGCATTAATTAACCGCCATTAGGCTGATTACAGGTTCGCGTGCAATCGTGTACACGTACCATGTACTGATTTAGCGTTAAAATGATTGTTCTTAAAAGATAGGTTCCACGAACATTCGAGCCGTGGAAAGAGGAATATTCTTTTGGTTCGTTTTGAAAGAAACTTGAAGGAAGAAGTAATACATTTTGATTTTTGAGGTTAGAAGCGAATAATTTAATCGATTCTTAATGGAAAAACTGTGCAAGAACAATCAGACGACCAACAAGAACGAAACGAAGAATAATATTTTCCACTAAAATCGTTAAATTTAAAAACTTTTCAGTTCTTATAACTCTACTTCTTAATTTACATTTCCACACTCTACACCCACAGATCCACGTCGAATTCTTAAGAAAACCCTTAACAAACTCCTCGAAATATCCACAACTATCCTAAAATCTCTCTACCCGACGATGGCTAATAAAATAACAGTATCAGCTCGCACAACACCTTTCGATCCAACCAAATGAAACGAACTACACTGAGACCACCATCGATTTAATTCCCTTTATTCCCTGCTAATACCGTCCCAAAGTATTCACGAGACGGTCACCCGATGATATATCGCGAGAACACCGTTTGATAACGCTTATCGGGCCGATCTCCGTCGCGACAGCAAGGAAACAGAACGAGGGGAATATATACCTCGACATTTCGACGCGCACGTTGATTCACTAGCGTCAAGTACGGTACTGTTTGCCGTTAGCTTCGATACCATAATGGAACTGTCAAAGTCAAATGAAAGGTGGAGCGCGGCGCACCTCCCACCGGTGATTTCAACGCGTGTACAGGCAGGCAGCTACGGCGAGCAACATCGTTGTAGAATAGAGGTCGATCGAATTTCGACGTTCACCCGAGGGAAAAATCGAGCTCGAGACGCGCCTAGGAATTTTACTCGCTGTCTGAAGATTCGTTGGGACATTTGGAGGGACCTTTGCGATGTTTCGAAGCTCGAGATTGGGATTTAACCCTGTTGGAAATTGAATACAGAAATATTAAGAAGCAAAAATTAACCATAAAGTAGCTTCCTCTTTAATGTACTTTCTCAAGGGTTTTGTTACGTTGTAACAGCATTCATTTTCATAAAATTTTATATTTCATTCCCACAAAACTTCCAGTAGTAATTCAAGGGTATATTTAGAAATATTATCATTAAGCCTAAATAATACCCTTCCATTTATTACCATGCCAGTCTCGGGTTTTCCTCATTTTTTCTATGTGCTGTCGATTTGGCCTGACTTCGTTAAAAATTTCAGGTAGTTTACGCGATTAAGACTATTCTCGGTACATTTTACTTTTGATCGATGAAACAAAATATACCTGAAGTCGACAATATCTCCCCCCCCCCCCCCCCCCCCAAGGAAACAAACACCTCACTCTTAACACCTTTTATACAAGCGCATAACTTCCCTCCAGCGTCAGATTTCGTAAAAATACACTAAACAGTAACATTCGACCACACTCGTGCAATACAATATATTCACTTTTTCATCTTTAATCATCAATCATTTCTTGCACTGTACTTGCACTAACCTTAAATATTCGAGTGTCTAACTTGCCGCTCGAAGTGCACAACGTTTTAATTTTAAAAATTATTAAATTCATTGTGCGCCCTGTATAGACTTCTCCTAAGAACTCAAGCCAGAAACAGAACAAAGGGGTTGAAGGACCCGGACAGGGTTGTAAGAATTTCGACGACTGCGTTTTGCTAGTCTCATGACGAAGGTTCGGTCACAGTTGGCCTTCATCGTGCTATATAAGAAAGTATTATAATATTTCAATTAAGAGTCTATTTTATTTAAGCAATATAAAACCACATTTCCAATAAATCCTTTGAGCGCTGAGTCGTGCGACGTTAAGCGTGTGATGTGGACCGCCCACTTTTTACGACAAAGCACACTATTTTATAAAACTATACAGCCCAGTTCATAGCCCAGATTGAATGGTTGTGTGAGAACCCTAATACGCGTTTATAGCTCAGATTGAATGATTGTGTGAGAACCCATATACGCGTTTATAGCCTAAATTGAATGGTTGTGTGAGAACCCTAATACGCGTTTATAGTTCAGATTGAATGATTGTGTGAGAACCCACATATGGGTTCTTAGCGCTCAAAGGGTTAACAAATTATATTTGGATTTTAGACTGGGCGCTACAGATTTAGGATATCAAATTGACGGGTCCCGTAAACCTAGTGTTAATTTCAAAGAGAACATTTTTAAGAGCTACCAGTCGTGCGTCGTGTCATTTTAGTTGGCCTCAACCGAATTGTGGACGAAAAAGTTGTCATGTTCCAGTAACCAGCGTTGCACTTTCACGCATTTTAATGCGCTGCGATAAGGATACACCGCGTTTCATGCGAAAGAATCGTCTGCTCAATCTCGAACAGTCCATTTTAACTCGTCGCCGTTCGGATTTCCTTGAGAAAACCGGCTGCGTCTTGTTTTCTTGTTTCTGTGCACGCTTTCCGTTATCGAGCAGAGAGCATCAAAGATTTCGCCACGGATTTCCGTTTCGTCATCGCCATAACGTGATTTCGCAGCGGCTTCGACCGACTAATATAAGTCCGGGTACGTATCCGATAAAATAACGACGATTTTATTGCTTTCGTGCAACAGGCTTTTTTGATCATCAGCTTGTTCCGGTGTGTTCTTTAAATATTTTGCAATTCCTTTATTCGCGTGAATTTAAGCATGAACTTCTTGGAATCCCTCTAGCAAGAGGTTACGAAAGAGATCGATCGACTAAGAAAATTAATTCTGGCATCGTTGTTTTAGTTTCCAATTTTTGCTAGTTTTGGAAGGAAGGCTTGTGGGCCATAGGAATTCAAAATTCCCGGTTATAACGCGTGAGCAGCCAGACACAAAAGATCGTTAGGCGGGAGGCGTTACGTGTCTCGTGTGTCAGTCGCGAATTAACCATATGATAGAATAGTGCAAAGAGAGAGAGAGAAATAGTCTACTCTTATATTTTGTATCGTCTTTTCTTATTAACACATTCACTGCCAACCACGAGATATTTCGTAGTAAACATATGTACCAAGATTGCCAACTACGAGACATCTCGTAATTTGTGTTACAAGTTTAGATTGATTGCAATTGATCACGGAATAAGTTTATAGCCGTTTGAGTTACGAATTACTAGAAAAAATGAACGAACACTTTTTTAAAAAGCAATATCACTTCTAATATCACTTTTTATCATCAGAATGACCCATATTTTCCTTAAAATGAAATCTTGGAGCTTTAGGGCAAGGCGCTCTAAATTTGCCTGACAGTGAATGGGTTAAATATATTTCTGTTCGTTTTGTTACTGCATTTATAATTCCACGTGCTCGTCATTTCAATCCAATAAAGTTTGTCTAAGTACCTTTTTGTACCACACTTTCAAATACACCTAAGTCTGTTTTTACACGGTAGATTGGTTCCAGAAGAAGCCGTGTAAAAAGAAAAAACGACATTGATCTTATACAAAAATGGGTGATTTGTTCCTAATCTCTAAAACCTATTAAAATTAGTGAAAAACAAGAATTTTTAAGCTAAAGGGGAATTCACTTAAATCTTTAAGCTAGTGTTCGCAAACTATCGATACTATCGATGGTTTCAGACTTTTTTCTTTCATAAATACTTTTTTGTGATATGAACATACTTCGCAAAAATTAAATTTGACAAAAAAAATTTAAGTACATAAAATTTCAAATCGTGCTAAATGGAATAAAATCGTGTAAAAAAATTAAAAATATTCAATTTTCAAACCGTGTTATATCAAAACCGTGTACAAAAAGACCGTGTAAAAACAGACTTAGGTGTACTGTTATTACTATACGTTTTAATGTTCTTCCTAATGTAGTCGCAAGTTGTAATCAGGACTGCAGATTTTTATGCATTTTTGGAAAATTCGAATTCGCGGAAATCAACGGAATGCGCGCAGTACACAGAGGTGTACAGAATATCAGAAGTTAACCGCAAGTTATGAGCTTTAGAAGATGAAACGAATCTCTATCTGAATTCTATTTCTTTACTTACCAGTGTCAAGATTTGAATTTGCATAAAAATCCGTGGTCTAGTTATAACTTAACTCCCTTAACATGATTATCTACAGTGGCCCCAAAGAGTATTTACACACTGTATTATGAGGAAATTCATCTACTTCTGAAATTCTGATTTTAATGAAACTTTATGTGTGTACACAGCATGGTGTGTCCTGCGTGGAGCAATTTTTTTGGCGGCAAAATATCTTTTAAGGGGGCTGATAACGAATCTCAAAGTTTCAGCAATTTTTCACGCTTTGAATAGAAGCTTTTCTGTGTTCTTTTTTTATGGCAGGGCGATAGGGTATTAAAAATTAAACATTTTTTATTTGAAAGGTTTTGCTTCATCAAGTACCATTACAAAGTTATCTTTAAAAAATGAGAGAAAACTCAGAAACTTTAACGCTGGTTTCACCCCTTTAAAATGGTATTTAGATGAAAAGAAGAAATTAATTCATACGTATACTATTACGATCTACATACTTACAAAGTTTTATCAAATACTTCTATCAGACTCAAAATTTCTGGGTCAAACGAATTTATTTGTGACATAGTGTACGAATACTTTTTGGAGCCACTGTACATCAACCGACCAAAGTTCGTTTGTTTGCCAAAAGGTTTTGGTAAATTTATGCGAACAATTGCGATGCACGAAATTTACGGTTCGTGTTGATTCCTAGGCATACAAATAAAATAGAATTAACCTAATACTAACAAAATACTATTTAACCCTTTACACTCGAGAGAGTTGTTGCTTTACAAATGATACTAACTGATATACCTAACGGCGGGTACGGACACGTAAATAAACTACTACGAAATGTATGTCAAGGGGTTAACCCTTTGCGCTCGAGAGGTGACTGTTAGTCACCAAATGATAGTTTTGCAAATTTTTAGACTTTAGTTAGTTTGTTTATCAGTCAGACTCAGATGTTAAATAGTCATATATGTAAATTTCACTAACCCGTCATAAAAATTACGACGCGCGGCCTAAGCATTTTATGTTTCGGTAAGATCCTGACCCCTGTCACCCCGCCTGTTACGAATACCTTCCTAATTTGGATCGCCAATGACCCGCAAACACTCATTGCGGAAGAACGCTTATTAGTTAGAGAGACATCGCGCAATCGTCGTAAAAATTTCGAAAGATTGGTGTCTATGTAACTTTTTTCAAACTTGAGATTTACTTATTTGTCAATTATTTTCAATTACTACTATATAAGGTATTACTTTCATGTTATGTTATTTACATTAACCCAAATGTTGCAAAACCTGCAGTTTTTGTCCTTCGAAAAAATGTCGAATGGCCACGGACTTCTGTAACGGCTGTAAAAAGGTGATTTATAGGGAGCATATTGTTTCGATGTTTAATCATGGTTCAACGTAGTTATTTCGTAAAACTAATTATGCTGTTTGAGTGAGAACAAACCTAGACTGTTAATTGAAGTGGTTTTTTCTCATAAATAAAATTGATTTTGATAAATATATGTTTTTATTGCTCGTAATTAGATAATTATTGTAATATATATTATTATAATAATAATAATTTACGAGCGGTTAGTGATAATGTTACTATAAATTAGGATTAGTGAGCTAGGGCTAATATACGCGAATCTTAATAAATATATCGAATTTGAAAATTTTTGAAGTTAGTATCATTAAACGACTAACAGTCACGCTCGAGTGCAAACGGTTAACACGTTGAACGCCACGTCACCCATATCTGGGTGACGGCTATGTTTCTTGTAAACGGTTGACACTTTTCTAATTAAAACAAAATTTTGGAGGTAATTTATACTAATTTTATTTGTAACACAATTATGATAAGTATATACGATATAAAGTAACAATAAATTATATATAGTGAATATAAAATTGCGCTGTTTAGGTCTTGGGAGAAACTCCACCGATTTACGCTGGGCGTTCAACGTGTTAATAAATAAGCAGAGCACTGCCACCAGTATTCACGGATCACGCGTCACGAAACGTGGCCGCCAGCTTGAAACTTATGCTGTTGTACGGTTAAGAAGATCGTGCATATGCACAGGACACGCTCGTGCACGATATAGATCCACGTGAGCATCTTCGATATGCCTGTGGCAAAAGTAAAAGTCAGTCATCAGGGAGAAAGCCTCGGTTGTCTCCGTACGTGCAACCTAGACACCATAGTTCAGAGAGGTTGCCGCTGGTTCGACAAACGTTAACCCATTTCCAGTTACGCTTAAGCGCGACGCTTCCTCGAAACGCAATTAGGTCGAGCGTACGTCTAATTGTCACGAAACAAATGTACATGGTGAACTAAGTTCGAGGAGTTTTGAATTTAGAAAGTTTAATCGATTAAGAGTTGGGTACTCTGATAGCTATGAAGAATTTTTGGGATGTCTGGATAAATGAAATCGTAAAGATTTTTGGGGAACATTGACGTAGGCGTACAGAGTTGCGTAACAAAAAAATCTGGGGAAAATTGTGTAAACTTGCGTAAACTCATCGCTAACGAGAATTGTATTGTATGAGGATAAGAACGATGACCATTGCGACGGACTGAAAGAATTAAAAATTCTTTCTTTCATCTTATTTTAATGTTTGGAGTTTTCAGAATAAGTCCTTAAAATATTAAAAAGTATAATTCGCAAAAGTGAAGAGGTTACGGAAGTTTTAATAGATGTGAAAACCGCAAGAAACTAACTGCTCTTTATAACAGGACATTTGTCTCAAACTTTTATTACTGCGGTAAGGTTTTTCGTGCGAAGAGGAAGTATTTAAGAATGAAATACTTATATGGACCAACAGTTTCTGGTTTAAAGTAAGAAATGGTGTGAACAAAGAGTGTTCGTATAAAGCGTTATAAAATTCGAAACGCATTTTCCTCAAAAAATCACATTTTTCGAATCGCGTGTCTCAATAACTTGATCAATTTTCATTTGATTTATTTAAAATGTTGTACGCCAATTCCTAATGCCATTCTCTTCAGTTGTACGTACTGAAGCTTCGATCGAATAATTAGTTCATACGTGATGTTACAAGAAATATTGATCTTATCTTTCTTTCAAGTTTAATCCTTAACACTCCGTCGGCTCCTCTTCGGAGACATTCTGTATTTAACACTTTACCGACCGGAACCCTATTAACACTATTCCTACCGACACTTCACGTATACCTATTCCTACCATGACATTCCCACGTAAGAGAGACTACAAATTTTTCTCAAAAAATAAACAATGAAAAAAGAAGCGAATATTGAAAAATGTATTATACGTATATTTGAGAAAAAGTTTAAAATTTAAAGGCGATTCAATTATATTGTATCTATGAAATTCTAATCGAAATTTTAAAAACGGTCATTTGACCGGTTGTGGTAGGAATAGTGTTAACCACTTGACATACGAATAAAATGTGCGTCCACGCGTCCGAAGAATATCATTTAACTTGGTTCAACTGAACACTCATGTACAAACTCAGAAACAGGGCGTTTTAATAATAATAAAGGATATTTATAATTTGAATATCATAATGGTATTTTGGTATTTATCGTTATCGTGTAGACATCTAGCTTTCCAAAACATTAGAAGACTGCCCAATTCAGTCAACATAATCTAGATAAACAATAGTTTAAACAATGGCGTGCAGCAAAGAGCACATTCGTCATTGTGTGCTTTTCGCATTTCAGTTAAAGAAAAACGCCGCTGAAACTGCAGAAATGATCTATAATGCTCTTAGTGAGAATGCATGCATTACCAGACTTGGTACCCAATGATTATTGCCTTTTCCAGTCACTACAACGCCATATTATTATTATTCAAATTGAAGGTATGTAAAAATATATCAATGAGTTCATCGAAATGAAACAGCCTGGTCTCTTCAAATGAGGCATCCGATAGTTGTTCGAAAGATGGGGAAAGGTTATAGAAAGTGAAGGAGATTACTTTATTCACTAACCTTTGGGCGTAAAAATTTAAATGAACTCTGAACCTGCCAAGAAGGACTAAAATTAACTAGTACACTTAATACATAACATTCAATAAGGTTGAAATATAGTGTTGGTGTACAATAATTAAGTAATACTATAAAATAATAATTTAATAATTTTGTAACGTGTGATACATCTCAAAGCATTTAGTAATATGTAGTGGAACAAGGCATGTTTTACACTGCCAAGTCGTTTCACTTCTTATATTGTTTTACGCAAACATGGCATCTTTTTGCAGAATGTTGCTTTTTATTTGTCGCAGGTATATGTTCGGGAAAATGTGCCCAATGTTTTGTTTGTAACCGAGTTGGGCATTCACTTTGCGACCGTCTGCCGCGTGTCGGATAGTCCGGAAGGGACAAATTACAGAGCATATCTTCTGCAATTTTTAATCGAAAATTCACAATCGATTGCTTTTATAAAGTAGGCAATTTGGAATATAACACATAAACATTATAAATAGCTATATATAATAATGCCCGGCGTTCGCCGAAGACAGTTCTTAACGTCTCGGAGACGTCAAAGTCTACAATGGCACATGAAATGAATGACGTCTCTCAGACGTCATTGTATGTCAAGTGGTTAATCAGCTTTTATATGCTTAGTCTATAAATTTTATAACTTTCCTTACACGAAGATGACCGTTTCGAGCGATATCGTATATATACGGTAAAGAAATATTAAACTATCAATGATACGAAGAAAATCATTGTAATCAATAAGTTATATCATTAATATAAAAAATAGTTAATCATGCAATAAGTTATGCGGTCGATAAAGTGTTAATACTCCTACTTTTAAGCGATAATATCGACCGACAACTCAATCGTAAAAAGAATCCAATGTTGCATTGACAGTGATGGACATTATTTCGAATAACTACTATAATTATTTATTTATTTATTTATTTGTACATAATCCGCACCTTTCGGTTTTGGATGGCTTCCGGTTACACTTTCTTATTATTTAGCAATATCTAACCTTAACCTAATCTACCCATTTACCCTATTTTTCTCTCCTCATTCTACCTTATTCTAGTTATTATTTTATCATAAAAAAAAAACAAAGACGACAACCCAATAACCTAACCTACTACTAGAATACATAAATCTCTTTGCAAATACTTAAATATTTACTTCTTAACTATAGTTAGTCCTATTGTTCTCCTTAACTTTATTTACAGTTCTTTGGCCACTATCTTTGGTGAACACCTACTATAATAAACGTATGTTTTATTTACTACCAAATCCGTAAGTATTATCGGCTTTCTCTGCTTTCTATCACCTTCAACGTCCTTATGTAATAGGTCGTTAAACTCGTTTTAAGATTCTTTATCATTATATGGAAGCAAAAATATACCGATCCATTTAAAAAAATGGTGGTGACCTTCAAATGTCCGAAGTACCTCCACCTGCGAAAAATCTATTATAGCCATTGGATGGCCCCCTTCGTACCATGCGATTTTGTTCGAACAAATATTTTTGTGAAACTTATAGTTTTTAAGATATCTGAGGTGCTAATAGTTATTGCCCCAGCCTGTATACTGTAAAGAAATATGAAACTATTGATTATGCAAAGAAAATCATTGCAATTAATTGATTAGTGATGCATTTGCGTCAAAATGAACCGGTCGGTAGTGCAATAATTTGAGCCACGAGTGGTCGGTAAAGTATTAACATGATTACATTTCAGATGCTTTGTCATTAAGTTATTTTCCGACCTATTTTTACAGTTAAAAACGTAGAAGAACGTAACGTTGAGAATGTAAAGCTGAGCGATGGTACAAACATATTTTCTACGAAGAAATCAAAATTGTGTGAAAAAGGGACTCGTTGCATATGAATAAAAGGAACGTACCTCTTGAAACATTAAAGATTTACATATTAAGAAAACTTTCGGAATTATTCTAAAAAAAATACTTGAAAATTGCCTTTATTTGCGGCCGTCACAGTGATTAAATTAGAATGGACGTTCAGGGATTAACTAGGAAATCCGAAGAAACTTCTGGAGTCATACGTTCCGCGTTTGTTTTCATGTCTCATTAACCCCTAGGGACAGATCTGCACCTAGATTAATTTATACAGCGGTTTCCATTACTAAACTCTAGGGAGTAATTCGTTCCTAAACGTCTCACTTTTACCACCGTAACAGCTGTAAAATCAGGCTACTGGCCAAGTAGAAATTAAATTTCTTGTACACATCAAACGGGACGACTTTCAGACTAACAACACGCAGTCCAAATAACGAACTGATATTATGTACACTGGATCAAAAAAGTTTCCAAACACCTGATGGGTATTCTTTAATTAACGTATTACAGTATTACAGTGTAGTCGAAAACACTTTTCGTTTATAAGTTATAATTCACAAAGATAGTACAGCTACTAACGCTAAAAATAATTGACGTATTATCTGTTACTAGTAAAATTTAAAGATATGAATAATAAAGTGATCTGTTTAAGCGTCAAAAAAGATCTCCATCTATACATATAAAAAGACATGCTCTGACTGACTGACTGATTCATCATCGCAGAGCTTAAACTACTGAAGCTACTAGAAACATGAACTTTGGACAATGGGCTCCTTTTATGACGTAGGCCCCCCTGAGGAAGAATTTTTTGACAATCTACCCCTGAAGGGGTTAAATAGGGATTGAAAGATTGTTCGAAAATCCGCCGATTTCGAAGCAAGCACTATGAAAACTGGTATTTAGTTTTTTGGTTAGAAATAAAGAAATATGTGTATCAATGTTTTTGGAAAATTAACCCTCTAGGAGGTAAAATAAGGGATGAAAGTTTGTTTGAAAATCCGCGGATTTTGAAGCAAGCGCTATAAAAGTTAGTAAGTATTTAATTTTCTAGTTAAAATTAAAGTTAAGGGCTTGCAAAATTGGACATCTCTTGAAAATAATTAAAATTGAAATTAAAGTACTTCCACGCGGACAAAGCCGTGGGCAACAGCTACTAATTTATAAAGATAGTACAGTTACTAATGCTAAAAATAATTGTCATATTATCTGTTGCTAGTAAAATTTATGGAATGGATAATAAAGCGATATACTTAAGCGACTGCTCTTATTTATCGATTGTCATGTAAACGCGAGCGATTTTCCGTTGCATGGATCATCAGTAATTAGTCTGACACAGTTTTCATAAGAAATAATACAAACAAGTTATCAATAATAATATTAACGATCCTCACTCTCATCCATTCAAACTTATTTATCTCACCCTATCCTATACCCTATCTTATATTTAATTTTTATTTCTATAGTTCTGTCTATAATTTTCTATCTGCTACTCGTAACCAGTCTGTAATATTCGCTGACGTTGAACACTTCATTACCTTTACTATTGTAATTCCTATTCTCTTTACCTCAGTAAAATTTTTAACCAGCTGTTTTAGTGTATCCGTTTCTCTCCCACACAACCTACATTTACGGTCCTCTTCTTTTCTCCAGAATTTATTGAATAACAAACTAATATCGTTTGGCTTATTAAACGTGACACTTGAATGCATCAAGTCCGACGAAACTTTTCATGTATGAAATGCACAAAAAAATTCTTGAAAAATTCAGTGATATACTACCAGATCCGTAGTTTAAGGCTATAAAATTCGAACGTTCGAAACGAATTAAGGAAGTCTCGTATTTCCTATTGCTTTGCAATACAGTAAAATAAAAATCAGCGTCTTGGCTAGGGTTACGAATGACCAATTACTAGGACAATGCGGGGTTAGACTAACGATTAACTTCTTGAGGCACACGATTTAAAAAAAATAAAAACCCAAGTTGCACAGAATTTCTTTTAATATGAAAAAAAAACAAAATTGAAAAAGAGCTTTCATTTAAATTATTAAAATACTAAATTGTTTCACCGAGTAACTTCAACCTTTCGATGGGATAAAATATATTCCACCATCTATAAGGAGCTAAGCAAAAGGTGAGACCAGTTTCAAAACAGTTAACCAAGTTTCAGAAGCAAAAAGTTAGTTTCGCTTCTTCGTCGCGCCAACATATGTAGAAATAATTTATAATTATTCAACATTCCTTGTCGAAAATAAAAAAGAATCGAAGAAGTCATTCAACCGAAACGAAGTTCGTGAAAACGATTCCAAGGGGGCACGTCTGAAGAGACTGTACAGAAGTCAGCGATTAAGTGTTCTAGGTATTTAATAACGCGTTCTCTTTCAGCACGACGTCTTCGATCGCTATGGAGCCATGAGAACAGCGACGATTCCCGTCGACATGTTTCAAACGGTCATCTCGATTGACCTATTCGACGTCGTGGTCGCGAGCACGGACCTGCACCGCGGATACTTCATATAATATTCCGATAGAATCCGCATTAATTCGATTGGTATTGCTATTTCCGTATTAGCATAGAACATGCATTAACGCAAATGCAGCCTGGTAACCGCTAACAGGCATTTCGTGGCATAATTCGCTTCCCTTGATCTCGATGGCACGATAACATCGTTTTCCCTACAATTCCCTAGGCACATTATATCGGAAATCCCTTTACACCGATGAGCTGTATAAATAGTTTAGCTTGAGCACGTATTGGTTGATCTCTCGTGGCGACACATTCTCGTAAACGCTAGAAGAAAGAACGAGTATAAATTGTTTTTCTTTTTATTTCGGTGATAGAACTGTTTGCAACCTTTTGCATTCAAACGAATTCAAATGTTTTCCTGTGATTCAGATGAGAGCAGATCGATGTCTGGTAATTATTTTTGAGATACAGAAAGAATACGGTTTAAATGATTAAACAGGAAGTCTGGTATTTCTGGTGCTAACGAAAGTCAATAATTAATTATCCTTTACTACCACCACTTTCCTCGATATTTGTATTTTTCCATCAATTACGATAATTATATCGGGTGAGGTAATACAGTAAACTCCCGATTATCAGGTTCCGGTTTAACCGGTCTCCGCTTTAACCGACCACATTTTTTCGACACGAAAACAATCGACCAGCAGAAAAATTAATAACGCGTTCCGTGATTACTAGCTTTCAACTAGCTTGGAAGCCTCAAACCTTTTTTTATTACCGTTGTTAGATCAGAGCAAAAATCGCGTCACGCATCGGGACGAGTAAGTCTTCTGACGTGGTCGTTTCAAAATAAAAATATATTCCCTCAGGAGAAGCAGTTCACCCTCCAACTAAATACAGCGAGCATAAATGCCCCTACAGCGTTGTTTGAGGGCGAACTGTACTTTCTTACATCCTAAAATGCATATTTTCGGTTTAACCGGTCGGTCATTCATCCGGCCAGAGTCTACTGTATCAATATACTGTATCAGTCTACTGTAACCTGATTTTATTAGCTATTGAATAAATTACGACAGAGAGGAACGAGCTTTCAGTGCTTGTCTGATACAAAAAGGAAGAAGCGTTGCCGTTCAACTTCACCCGGACAATATGTCACACTCTAATAAGAAGTCGAAGCCGCGGGTTGCTTCGATGTAGGCTAATAAGAGAACAGCACGCGATCCAAGGAAAGACCAGCGCCACGGTGCGCTCCTCTCAGCCCAGGTTTCTGGTTCCTTTAACCACCGTCTAGATCGTAACGAGCAACAACACCACCCACTGACTAGGCTCTTCAAATCGGGTGTACATCACTGTGCAGCCAGCGATGTTACCTACCGTGTTACCCCATTTGCCTGCTCTCAGGCGTAAAATAGCCCGTTTTTTAGTTGCTTATAACTCATAAACAAAGCATCAAACGCAATACTGTTGCTGGTAGAAATTGAATACAGAAATATTACGAAGCAAAAATTAGAGTACAGTAACATACAGTAAAGATATCACAAGCTTTAATTTACAGGGAGTTCCCTTAAAATCGGATGGCACGTAGTACCGAACAGTAGCGATACTTTGATTTGAAACGCTATGCGATCATCCTTAACTACTACAATGATACTATTTGTTTTGTTGCTTCATATTGTTAAATTACAGGCAAAACAGCATGGAAGAAACATGGAAAACAGCATGGAAAAACATAAAATATGTTTTTTTATTCATTCAGGAAAACATTCCGTGCCCAGTACTAGGGGAACCCTCTCTATACAGAAAACATGATTTCACAATAATTATCTATGATAATTTTTATGTGAGTTACAGCAGTTCAAAAGTTGACAATTTTTGGATCAATAAATTACCAATGCTTTAGTTTCACTCGCTAGTGTATCTTTCTGAAACCAAACATTCTGAGCCGACTCCTTTATTTAAATTTTAATCCTTTGCACTCGAGAGGCGACTGTTAGTCGCCAAATGATAGTTTCACAAATTTTCAGACTTTAATTAGTTTATATATTAATCAGACCCGGAGGTTAAATAGACGTATATGTAAATTTTAATATACGACTTAACTAAACTAATTGAAGTTTAATATAAATGAATCTTAGTAAATATGTTGCATTTGAAAATGTTTGAAGTTAATATTGTTAGACGGCTAACAGTCAGCTCCCGAGAGTAAAGGGTTAAGAGTCCATAGCTAGGTTGCTAATTCAGATAACCGAACGTTACCCGTTGTTCGTTGAATATTCTAATTCAATCGTCATCTGGAGCAGCGGAGTAAGAATAATCTTAAACCAGTCGACTCTCACGCGTTGCAAGAAGAAAGAACTCGTTCCTGCGCGCAAGTTGTGCAGCCTTGCGACTCAGAATTTCTGCATGCGTTCCCGTTCGGTGTGCCAGATACATGAAAAGGCGAGACGTAGGAAAAGGAAACAGGCATACGACTTTTCAACGCTTTTATTATCAACCTAAACAACAAACGTCCATCGGGTACGTAGGAAACGGTGAAACGAAGCACCTATAAAAGGAATATCTGATCGCGTCTGATACTTTTGAAGATACGAGACACGACCGGTGAAAGATCAAGTTTTACGACCAAAAGCAACAGATATGGTAGCATCAGGATGATTTCACAGCCTTCATGTTAGAGCCAAGACGAATTTAAGCCAGAGCAATATAATCCTCGATTGTGATCCCGGCTTGAAGTGACTACCATTTAAAATCGTACACCTAGAGATTCGACGGATCTTTTTTTATAGAACATGAAAATCGTATGAAAAAAAATTGTTAGAGTATAACGATGATGTTAGGCGAGCACAGCACCAAGGACCGTTGTCTCTTAGCCTATCTCTATGAAAGGGGCGATCGTGGTGCCAGCGATCTTCTTTCCTTTTGCTATTTCAGTCCTTTTTGGATCATTATCTTATGTGGAGTCGCAGAGACCGTTTTTGACATTATCGTTATATTTATTCTTTCTTATCACTTAATGTTTTCTGTTTTCTATTATTCACTATACATCTGCATACGCGAGTTTTCTGTGTTTTACACTTTGTAATAAAGTTTATAAAATAAACTCAATTTTACGACAAAAATGACTGAAAGTCACATATAAAATATGTATGTTTAATGTTTCTTCATTTGACCCGTTACAAAAATGTTACAAAAATTTTAACCCTTTGCGTTCGAGAGGTGACTGTTAGTCACCAAATGATAGTTTTGCAAATTTTCAAATTTTTGTTAGTTTATTAGTCAGACTCAGAGGTAAAATAGTCGTATATGTAAATTTTAGTATATCACTTAATGAAACTAAATGATGTTTAATATAGGCGAATTTTAGTAAATATTTGGAATTTGAACATTTTTGAAGTTAGTATCATCAGATGACTAACAGTCACCTCTCGAGTGTAAAGGGTTAATAATATTTAATACAACATTAAGGTTGGGGCATCGAATCGGTTGAACCGCTAAGGTGTACGATTCTAACCCGTTTGCATCTATAAGTGAAATCTTCACACGACGATTGTTAATTATTAGCAGCTGCGAAATAATACGCCTTTGATAGTATCCTCCTGTTGCCGTAAAATATAGGATTCCGAGGATTAACCCTTTGCGCTTCAGAGGTGATTCGCACTCGTCTAATAATACTAATTTCAAAGATTTTCAAGCGTAAAATATTTAATAAGATTCACTCATATTAAACCTCATTTCGTTTAGTTTAGTAATATACTAAAATTTACTTACACGACTATTTAACCCTTTGAGTTTGAAAATTTATAAAATTATCACTTGGTGATTCTCAGTCATCTTTAGAGTGCAAAGAATTAAACCAACTATCTCAGTTTATGTATTGTACAAATGTATAGCACTATTTTCCGTGTAATCGTTACACGTAATATTTAAGTAAAATTAGTAACAAACAAAGATAAGAATAACGTCAGTAGCGCATTTTGAACTGTGATGCAAATGGGTTGAGTGACAATCACTGTATCAGGTATTTTGTACCTCTTTCTTTCAATTTTTTTTTTAAGTTAACATTGTACAAAGTATAGTCAAACCGATAAATTCTTAATTTTATAAATTTACCCTAGTGCATTTTCGAGAAGTTACTATAATTTCTTGTAAAAAGTGTAAATTGAGATTCGTTTTCCCAAAATGTGTTATGTATCGTTTTATATTGATATTCAATTTGATACGTTTATTGCAAATAAGTAGGTGTATCTTAATGATTGTTAATACTATCGTAAATAAGAATTACCTAAAACATTAATATTAAACCTATCAACGGGTTAGGGTATACTTATTTGTGACATAGAAATCAAATTGAGAATTATATTTAAAAAATACCTAATACAAAGGACACAAACCGTAATGATTACAGCAAAGATCATAATAAATTTCCAAAGATCTAGGAATCATAATAAATTTACAGAGTTTCCATGAAAAATTATGAACTGATCATTTTGATCATTTTGACTTTTTAACATTTGGTAGTTAAGTTTCCGTTTGAATTAATAAGATATTTTATAATTTTTACAGTTATTCACACCTGCCTATAGCCTGACTTTAAGATCATGGGAGGATTCGAGATTAAAAAGCGGAATTTTAGGAATGGAATGACGACGCGTGGCAGACCGAACGGATAACGTTTCGTGTTCACACGCGTTAATCACGGAATGCCATTTCTCTGTGCCATTTTGGTGTCCCCATCGGGCTAAACCTGTCTTTTCCACCAGTTTTCCACCAGCACCGGCGGCTTGCGAAAGTCCGCGTGAGTCATCGACTCATTTGTCTAAACGCTTCTGCAACTCGGCTCTAAAACGATTGCACGCTTTAAAATTCTTCCGCTCGTTATTTACCTTGCGGTTAGCCTTTTTCGGTTGGTCATCGTATAACTCTTTTTTTCTGCATCTCGTGTATTTAATGTCCAATCTTGTTTTTTTCCCGCGATACCTTGAATCGCTGGACTTCTCGGAAACGTTTCCATTCCACTGCACGTTATTTGTTTTGTTTCCTTTTCTTTTCTATGCTAAGCTTTCAAACCGATTTTCTATTCCCTTCCGAAGAGTAATGGTAGATATTAACACTTTACCGTTAGTGGTTCGATATACGCACTCACTGACCGTCTCATTTTAGCGAAAATGCATCGCACAATCAATATTTTAACATTTTTTTAAAGTGTACATATGATATCGTTTAGAAACGTGTTACTTTCGTATAAAGGAACGTTAGAAAATTTATAAATAAAACATGCAAAAAGTCGATTAATAGGCTCTCGATTGGCAAAGTGTTAAAAACAATTGTCAGGCGTGCAAATTAATTCGGCGCCTTTGTATTTAACACTTTATAACTTTCATTCAAATAAAATACCTTTTCTGCCCTATGGTGATTTGAAAGTTGCAGCATTATACTCTAAGGAACATTAAAACAATCAACGACAACTTGGCATAATTTCACCTGATAACGGTAAACAATATGGCATTGGACAAGGGGTATTTGATGCTCTGCATTCTTTTTCCAAACAATGTTTTTCAGTTAAAAAAAAATAGATAATTAATGAAATAATAATAAAAAAAATTCAACTTATTAAAAAATATGAAAAGAAACAAATTTTCTTAGTTGTTTGTTTTTAATTATTTATTCCATTGATTAATTTTTTCTATTTATATGCATTGTTTTATTTAACAAATCACAGAATATCATAATTTCAATTATAAAGGTATTTTAGTAATTTTTAGGGATTTTGTACCATTGTGTGTCGCGTCATCTTCGTCATTAACAATTTAACCACTTGACATTCAAATAAAACGGAATTTGATGCGTCCGAAAAGTGTCATTTAATTTGGCTCAATTGATCAATTACGTGCAAACTTAGATACAGAACATTTTATTTTTAAATTTCCGCTGCCATATAACATTTAATCAGTTTAATATATAATGTTGATGGATAATAACTAAGTGACATTACAAAATAATAAAAAATAGTAGATCTGTAAAGTATGAAACACTTCCAAACATCTTGACGTCTCCCAGACGTCAAAGTCTACAATGACGCGTGAAACGAATGTCTCCTAGACGTCATTGTATCTCAAGGGTTGAATAATTTAATCCTCTGTTTCCAGCGACGGGGGACAAATATTGTTAGTTTTCCATCGAAAGTTAGTTTTTCAATCTTGCTATGTCTCAAGTGTTACTTGTAAGAGGATATTCTTTCCCAGCGAAGACTTTCGAACTGTTTTGTTCAGCGTGCAGCTTTCATCGCGGTTCCCATAAGCAAATCGCGGCAGCAGGAAGTTTCGGGTATACAAACGATCGTATAAACGCAACGGCGTGGCGTTTACAATGAAAGCAAAGTACTCGATTGTTGCATTGTGCCGGAGAGACTGTTCTCAAGGAAAAACGAGCAGATCGCGTCATCGATGCTTGCCGCACAACTGCATGCGCAATTTCTTAGGCGTTCTACCTGTCTTCTTTGCAAACAGCTGAACTATTTTTGAACGCGATCTAACTAATCCTCAGAACTACGAACAGCTTTCGCTTCGAACCGTGAAACACTCAATTCTGCGATTCCCGTTATGACGATTCTCGGTTACGTGATCGACGAACCCAAAAATTTATAATTTGGCGATGCTCTCTTTGCATCCCTTAATCCTTAACCCTTTGCGCTCGAGAGGTGACTGTTAGTCACTGAATGACAGTTTCGCAAATTTTCAGCCTTTAGTTAGTTTGTTTATTAATCAGGCTTAGAGATTAAATAATCATTTAAGTAAATTTTAGTTTATCACTTAACTAAACTAAATGACGCTTAACACTAGATTTACGGCCATTCCTTGTATGTCTATTTCCAAAATACAGTGACTCCAAAAAGTACTCGTACACTGTATTATAAGAAAATTCATCTACTTCTGAAATTCTGATTTCAATGAAACTTTATGTATGTACAGAGCATGGTATGTCTTACGTGGAGCAATTTTTTTGGCGGCAAAATATCTTTTAAGGGGGCTGATAACGAATCTCAAAGTTTCAGCGATTTTTCACGCTTTAAGTTCAAGCTTTTCTGTGTTCTTTTTTTTATGACAGGACGATAGAGTATTAGAAATTAAACATTTTCTATTTGAACGGTTTTGCTTCAACAAGTACCATCACAAAGTTATCTTTAAAAAATGAGAGAAAACTTAGAAACTTCAACCTTCAGGTTTCACCCCTTTAAAATGGTATTTAGATGAAAAGAAGAAATTAATTCATACGTATACTATTACGATCTACATACCCACAAAGTTATATCAAATACTTCTATCAGACACAAAATTTCTGGGTCAAACGAATTTATTTGTGACATAGTGTACGAATACTTTTTGGAGGCACTGTACATATATTAAGGAATAAGGTACATCGAACAGAATTTGAAATTGCAGAACTGAGAGGAAGATAGATTTAGGTATATTTGTATCGCTCCATCAATAAAAGTTAGCAAACTTTGTTAGGAGCAATAGCGATCGTTTCTGCAAATTTTGCTCGTAAAGTACACCTATTGTTAACCGTTTCAGTCTCAGGGGGTATTGAAAAAACACTGTCGAAGAATCCCAAATAGCGCAACCGCAGTTTCTCTAAATGAGTACGAAAAGACCCAAGCAGTGCAATAGCGCTTGCTTTATTTTATGTCGAGAAATACCAAGCGGCATAATAGCGCTTGTATTTAAATTTTTATTTTGTAATGTATTATTGCATTATTATAGTATTATTCTACCTATTGTAAAATGAACTATTTACATTAAAATGAGCTATGTGATGTACTTGCTTCAGTAAATCTGAGCGCGTTTCGACAATCGGTAACGCACCGTCAGTTGTCCACAACGTTCGAAATGTGCTGGGTTTTCTTGACATAAAATCTCAACAGCGCGATCGCGCTGCTTGGGACTCGAACGGTTGATATAGGCGAATCTTAGTAAAGAAAGTATTTCGTACTTGAAAATTTTGAAGTTAGTATCATTAGACGATTAACAGTTGCCTCTCGAGTGCAAAGGGTTAATCCTTTTAGTGCTGAATGACGATATATCGTTGCGTGTGACACCTAACTATTCGTGTCACGAGGGAACTCTATTTTAAACTAAATTTATAAAACGTTATAAACAGTTCAATTTCACCCTTTATTTCGTAATATGCTTCATTTGGAATTTTGTAAATATCATTCTTACTTTGGTTTTTATGAGGTTTTTCCCAAACCTTAGCAAATTCGTGAAATTGGTATTTCTAGCATAGGTACGATACTTTCGCTTGACACTAAAAGGGTTGAATTGACGATTCTTGAATTTCTTAACACGTTCCGCACCACGTGGGGCGTATACGCCAATTTCTTTTGTTTTTTAAATTCCTATTAATATAAAACAGTGAATTTATAAGGTTGCTATGAGTAATCACCGATTGGTCATATTGACTGCTCTGGCAGTTCTGGCGATAATCGTAACAAAACAACAAATTTAATATTTTTGATTTTTAATTAGCTTTGCGTCACACAGAGGTAGCGATACGGAATTGTGTGGCATTTAAATTTTTTCCTTATGATAACGCGCCGTATCTAAGCCAATGCTTTTCTTCAAGGTTGCTTTAATACCTCAAACGACAAGCTAGAAGCAACTGTTCGTCTATAATAAGAGTGTGTCATTCGTCAACTGTATTTTAATCTTTATAGCGATGAATGATAAATTCGTTTAGAACTCTTCAAATTCCTCCACTGTCGATTAAATCTCCTATCGGTTTAATTAGGCTCGAAATCGATCTCCTTTCGTTAGCGAAGATACCACTTTATCTTCATCATCCAGTAATTCGTACACAAATCTATCATCTTTTATCAGAAGTCACAAAGACGAGATACAATAAAGCTAATTCTACTTTCCAACCTCAAATACCTATTCGATTCCTTCGTAAAGTATCGGTTATTCAAAATAACTCATTAAAGACCGATCCATTAACACTAGATTTACAGACATTCCTATTATATCTATTTCTAATATTCATATATTAAGAAACATTAGAAATAGATAATAGGTATACACTAAAAAGAATTTGAAATTGTAAAACTGAGAGGGAAATAGATTTAGGTATATTTATATCTCTTTATCAATAAAACTCAGCAAAAGTTGTTAGGAATAATAATTATTTTTGTAAATTTTACTCATGAAGTTCCATAAACCTAGTGTTAATTTCAAAAAGAACATTTTTAACACTAGATTTACGGATATTTCTTGTCTATCTATTTCCAATATACATATACTAAGGGATAAGGCAATACATAAAATAGAATTTGAAATTCCAAAACTGAGAGGGAAATAGATTTAGGTACATTTACATCTCTTTATTAACCCTTTGCCTGCTAAATACTCTCGCGTGGACAGCGCTCTATTAGCAATTGTGTTGCTTAAATTGGAAATCGGAAAAATTAAGAAACCCATACACGCGTCCATAATCCACGCGAGTGACTTTCATCAGACGCATATACGCGTCCATAACTCACACGAGTAACTTCCATCAGAGACGCATATACGCGTCCATAATCCACGCGAGTAACTTTCGTCAGACGCATATACGCGCCTATAGCAGTCAAAGGGTTAATAAAACTCAGCAAAAATTGCTAAAAATAATAGTAATTATTTTTACAAATTTTACTCATGAAGTCCAAAACCCGTTAAATCCACGGGTTCCCTAAACCTAGTGTTAGACTTTTAATTTTCAGAGTTTTTTTCCGATTAATTTGTATTCTAGAACTTTTCTAGAACTTAATCCTTAACCGATGTTCAGCGTGTTTGTTACTAGTGTTTCGCGAAACTACAAAATATTGCAAGAGATTTTCGTAGAAAGAAGGTAAAATCGGTAAACTCGGATATCGCCATTAACATTAGAGCTACCGAATTTGATGTTGCTTATGGCTATTATTATTGGTTATCGGTATTGTTATAAAGTTATTAAAATCAGATAACGGGGTAGCGAAGGAGTAAGCATAAGTAGGTAGGGGGATTGAATGGAATCCTGTTCCTTTTCTCTTTTTAATTAAATTTATGTGAAGCCATCGTTAGGATAACCTGTCATCTATTTCGTAATAACTCATTCATCCTGCGTTTCGTTTCGTTCAATGAAATCGTACCACCGGAAATCGGAACGAAATCGACAGAATTGTCGGAGGATCATCGACTTTCACTGCATTATCGATCGTTCGCTAGCTCGCGGAACGAATCTCTCATCGTGGAACACCGACGAACACGAATCCCGACGTATCGACGCATAATTTCTGAACGGTACTGTACACTGGAGCGCGCGTTAACGGTACTAGCAATGCTATCCACGCTACCACTCCGTTTCACCTGCTACACTCTGGGACAAAAAGATAGCACACATATGGGCTATAACAGCTCGCTAACCTGGAAGCACCACATCTCATAAAAAATAAAAAATAAAATAATAAATAAAAGTAAAAATAAAATAATAAAATAAAAATAAAAAATAAAATGGCCAAAAGAAATATGCATTGGTTTTTCAATAAAAACTCCAAGCTCCAAATGCATGATAAATTATTGCTATACAAATCAATTATTAAGCCGATTTAAGTCGACATACGATATGCAGTTATGGAGAATAGTTGCTAAATCACAAACGCCTCTTGGTGTGTTCGTAACGAAGAAATTCGTAAGGGTTTACAAATACCAACAGTACACGAATAAATAAACTGGCTTCCAAAACGACATAAAGAATGAATAAAGGTGCATGAAAACTCCACAACAACGATATGATACAAACGAATACTCAAAAGGCTAAAACGGAAACACCTCACGGATTTAACAGTTTAATTAAGCCGAAATATAATCGCTTATATGAATCACAAACAGTGCTTGCTCCACACTGGTGGTACAAACCGTACGCTACAATAATAATAACAAAGTTAAGAATAATTACTTATTGTTAACAGATGGATTGCAATTATAAAAAGGGAGGAAGAAAAAAAAAGCATATGAGCCATCCTTAATTTTAAACAGATGTATGTAGAATTTTTCAGTTTTAACCCTTTGCACGAGTATTTATATTCGAGAATGCTACCAATATTTTATTATCTTTTATTTATTTATTTTATTTTATATATACATACGGACTATCTTTAATTTTAAGGTGACGTATGCAGAATTCTTCAGTTTTAACCCTTTGCACGAGTATTTATATTTGAGAAGGCTACCAATCTTTTATTATCATTTATTTATTTATTTTATTTTATAAATACATATGGGATATCTTTAATTTTAAGATAACGTATGCAGAATTTTTCAGTCTTAACGAATGAAATGATAGTATAATGGTTCTAGAATAAGGGGTTCGTACAAAAGGTAAAAAAATGTTGTTACCTTTGGTGTCTAGTTCAGAAAACAGTTTAAATTCCGCGAACAAAATGGTAACACAGATATGAAAAAGCGCTGAATGGGTTTTTATTTTTGAGGGCGAAAAGTAGTTTTTTTTTATAGCTGAATTTGAATCGCGCTATCTTTTTGTTCGGTAGTGTACATGTTCGACGCGCGTCGTAGCCTGTCTATTAACACAGTTATTGCATTCGGTTATCGATAACGCATCCTCTAACAACGAATAACGTCTATTGTTTACATTGGGCAACTGCGCAAGAAGGAAGAGGAATATATTTTTTGGTATTTAAAGGGATTTCGCCGCGAGCACCAGTGGATAATAGTTATCTGTATCGAGTTTACCTGGAACGATAAGATTCGAGCATTCTAAAATTAGGATCTTTCAATTTCGGACCTCTTATCGGGGAGGACATGAAGTTTAAAAATTGAGTTTCGAATAACGACAAGTTTTAAGATTTGGAAGACTGAATTTAGAAACTTCAATCACGATGCATTGAGGGTTAAAACGAAGGGCTTCAAAATAGAAGAAAAATACCAGAATTGGAATACCTTAGAATTTAGAACGAAAGATTGTAAAGTTAGAAATTGTTAGAGCACACAATACGCATGGAAGTTACGAATTCTGAAAACAGCGAAAACAGTGAAATCGCAAAGAATTTAGCACGCCGGTTTACCTTTGTGGGATTATACGCCGCAACACAATTTTTTGATCCAGAAAATTTTACGTCTTTTGCGTGTTCATTTTCACTTTTTCATTCTACTGCTTTACTTCACTCTTTCACTCTTTAAAGTAACACTTTCAGTTAGTCCACTCGCCTTTTATTGATTCTGAATTTATTGTTGCTTATAATTTTTGTAATTATGATGTAAATAAATGAATAACCGATGAAAGAAATCCGAACATTTCTTGGAACACTTACCTCCCCGGATAAGTGTCGCTGTACGTGGCGAATCGTGCGACAATTAAGCGGGTACTGCTGTACTTCACATAAGGTATTTGTTAAAAATTGAACACAGAAATACTACGAAGCAAAAATTAACCATAAACCAACTTTCTCTTAACGTACTTTCTGAAGGGTTTTTTCCAAGAACCCAAACTACATCTGGCAATTTAACCAGTTAAGTGTAGCGACCTCTTTACAAAGCACCCCCTAGTGTGTATCGCGATAATCAGGCGATGACGGATATAGTTATAAATCCAGCTCAAATTATTTATGACTTTCATTTGTTTTTTTTATTTCGTGTTGACCCCTAAACATTTTAAATAATATTAAACTTTACGAATATAATTTAGTTTTCGCCAAAATTACAATTTAAATATCAAATTGTAACAAAATTTTACGCATGACGGATATAGTCGTCATGACACAAAATTTTGCCATATCTCCATGACGGATATAGTCGTCAAACACACTTAACTGGTTAAAGAGTAAGTAAACGTTAACATACAGAACGAAACAGGTAAAGGACCCGGACGGGGTCGTAGAAATTTCGACCCCTGCGTTTTGCTAGTCTTATGACAAAGCTCGCAACGTTCGGTCAGAGAGTTTATTTGTTTACGGGAAAAAATCCTTTAGAGTACATAAAGAAGATACAGTTTAATCATAAGAGTCAAAACAACGCAACAATTGAAATGTAAAGCTAACATAGGTAGAAAAGAAGTCAATATATTTACAATAAATGTTAATATTTTTTAGAATAGTATTAAGGCCATTATCAGTACCATATAGCGTAGTATGAGATTCCTCTAACATAAATTGCACCTTCCTCGTGCCATACAACAAAGTATTATAGTATTTCAAATAAGAGTGTATTTTATTTAGTAATTATGAAACCTCATTTCAAATAGTATTCTTTTTAACAAAATGGTCCTCAATTTCCATCAGCCGCGCGGCTATTTTTATAAGCTCGTCAAAGTAAATAATTAGAAAGCGTGATTTTCATCCTACGCGAAGATAGATCCTTATCCGGTCAGCAGCTCTTTTCTTCTTTTCAGTCGTTTAACTACGAACTTTCTCACGAAGAAAGCTTGATTTCATGAAATTTGCATTTTTACGAGACCGCGCTGAGAGATCGATGCGCCGCGAAAACGATGTCTACCTCTGTCTTTCGTAATGCAGTTACGGGATAATTAAGTGCCACCAGATGATGACCAAGCAAAATGTCAAGCTGACGTTTGCGCAACGATGAAAATAAAAAGCGATGTCGAGCACGTAACCGTGTTACAACAAGGTAGCCGTGAAACTGTCAGGAAGAAAGGGGAACAATACAGCTGCGAGACCTTCGAACGTCAATTCCGATGTTTGATTCGATTCTTTTTATTGTTGATTCTTTCAATTCGCGCGGGGCTCGTGGAAATTTTAGGATATTTCGACTTATCCGATTGATTATCGGCTTGCAAGGTGAATTTGATTAACCGAGACGAGCAAGGCACCGATGGTGCCTTTTTTTTAGAGATAAACAGTGTAGAACATCAGAAGAAGTCATGGTTTCTCGTTGAGACGGTACTATATGTACAGATCTATCAAAACAAAAGCGTAACTCCATTTTTCTTTCAACACTTCACCGATCAGGAGCTTATTAACCCTTTGCGCTCGAGAGGTGACTGTTAACCCTTCGCACTCGAGTGGTGACTGTTAGTTTAGCAAACAAAGTTTCGCAAATTTTCAGACTTTAGTTAGTTTGTTTATTAGTCAAGCTCAGGGGTTAAATAGTTATACATGTAAATTTTAGTGTACGATCTTAACTAAAGTAAGTGACGTTTAATATAGGCGAATCTTAGCAAATATTTCGAATTTGATAATTTTTAAGGTTAGTATCATTAGACTAACAGTCACCTCTCAAGTTCAAGGGATTAATAATAATACTGTTAAAAGAAATTTTTAACATTATTTTTAAATCTACCAGTAACCTAACATTAGTACATTATTCACTCCAAACTTCGTATTAATATCTTTTATAGTTCAAAAGCCACTAAATGTACAAATGTCACTAAATTTTCTGATCCGGACCACTGTGCGACTATAAAATTCATTAATATAAAGAGATAGAATTGATAGAATAGATTTGAATTTAAAAATTTTTGAGATTAGTATCATTTACGTCTAACAGTCATCTCTGGAGTGCAAAGGGTTAATCGTCTAATAGTATTAACTTCAAAGATTCTCAGATGCAAAATATTTACTAAGATTCGCTTATAGTAAACTTCATTTAGTTTAGTTAAGTCATATATTAATATTTACATATACGAATATTTAACCTTCGGGTCTGACTAATAAACAAATTAACTAAAGTCTGAAAATTTACGAAACTATCATTCGGCGACTAACAGTCGCCTGTCGAGCGCAAAGGGTTAACATTTAGCTAACCGCGCGGTGCCACACCTATCCGAACACTCTTCATCGCGTATTAAGAATTGATTAAAAATTGTACTTTAGAAAAGCTGAAAACGCATTTAACGAACTGTGAACGACGCCAGTTCAAGACCAACTAATTACAGAAGTAAATAGAATCAATCGCAGCGTTCTAGTTGTGGAAAAAAATGGAAGATCACCCCATTTGGTTGGCTAACACTTTGCACTCGAAAGGCGACTCTCCGTCTTCAGAAATTTTCAAGTACAAAACACTGAAATTAGAGAAATCAGAATTTACTTATTGTTTAATTCAGATAAAGACTGCTGAAACTTTTAAACACGACTATTTGCATCCGGAAACTTGTAAACTTGCTATCGTTTGATTATCAGCTGTCACCTCTCGAGCGCAAAGGGTTAAATGTCAATCATTTCTAAAGAAACGAATCACAAAAATGATCAAACTCGCCACTTTCACCAGAATTCCCCCCGAATCTTAGTTATCCCCCTTCGCAATCTCCGTCGTGTCGTTTCAACCCTAAATACTTCTAATTAATTCCGCACGAATATCCAAACTTTCCAGAAATCTGTATACTCTCTCTCCCCTTCCCTTCGAATTCTCTGAAATCCCATCGAAAATTGCCAGACATTTCGTGTACCGTTTCTCCCCCTTGAAGCATCCCCAATATACCTGGTGTCCCCTGATGATGTGCTCCCAAACACAAAGCCACGATACGATTCTCGACGATACCACCGTGCACTGTGTGTTTCACTACACTGAACAGGTCGAAGCTGAAATCGTCGAGGGAGAACACGAACACGAACACGATGTCGCAGGGAAACGGTGTTTCACATCGTCGTCTTCTTCCACACGATTTCGCGTCCGTGCTCGAGGCACGTTACGGCCAGCGGCTCGTTAAATAATTAGATTTAGCCGCGGCGGACAGCCTCTAAATTGATGTCACTACAGCGCCGCTCCGACAGTCGAAGCCTTACGATGCACAGGCAGCGAGCATAACCCGCGTTATTATCGCGGTTTTATGGTCGTCTGTATCGATAAACGAGTCCGTTGCCTAATTTCCCGTCGTCGTCCGCGGCACGATCAATTTCTTCTACGATTTTCCGTTTTACGTCCCGTAACAGTTCAGCCTTGCGCGTGGTATGCCACTCGTAAAAGTTGTTTATCGAATTAGGACAACGACAATGGTTTTGTTTGCAATGATTGTGTTGGTAATGATCATTTTCTTTTATTTTTATTTTATTACTGTACTTCGAGTCTTATTCGTTACCATACTGACATTTTGCTGTGTTACTCTCTCTGTTCGACGGTTATCTTCAATTTTATTTCCTACCTAACGCAAAGGGTTCGTCAATAACGGCAATGATTTCGTATTTGTAAGTATGGTTTTCTTCTATTTTTGTTTTATTACTGTATTTCGAGCCTTATTTGTTACCATACTGACACTTTGCTGTGTTACTCTCTCTGTTCGATGGTTATCTTTAATTTTATTTTCTTTCTAACGAAAAAGATTCGTCCTGTTGAAATTGAACAAAATAAACAATAAACGATTATCAGATTGTGAAGTCTTCGATAGAGGTTTGGTAAATTTTGGATGACTTGGATAAAAGTAGTCCAGAGAAGATCTCTGCGTTTTATTAACTGTTCAGCGAACGGCTTGCGATCGGTGATCGGTTATTTTGGTAAGTTTCTGTGACCGCAGCGAGCTTGTTTATTCCTCTCTTTCTTTATCGTTTAAGCGTTTTTGATAAATGGCAAACAAGATTGATCGGTAATCGGTTTATTTGGTATTGCTTCGAAAGATTCGATTACAGAAGGTTCAAGACCGACAAAATTCATCGGGAAACGAAGTCGGTTGCCTCTATACTCCGTTCCAGGATCGATAATTCGATGAACTTGGAACTCTAGCCTCTTCTGACTTTATTACTTCTTCTTAGTTAACACTTGCTATTTACTTAGTTCTTGCGCTCATTCAGTTTCCCCGCAAAGGAAATCTGATTTTTGCGAGACAAATTGTTCTCTAGCTTTGCCAGTCTCTGCTGTATCTGCAAGACCTTTTATACACAGCACACAAATACGTACGTGGTACACATACAACGCTTCTCTCATCAGAATTCAAATTTGGCGCACGTCGCCGCTTCGTTTCGTCGCGTTCGCCTTACAATGTTCACAACCTTCGTACCGCCGCTTTCTCGAAATCGAGAACGTCGAACAGGCACAACTGTCCGAAAAAAGAAAAACTCCGCGACGATTTCACTGAAAATATTCTCCTCGTTCGTCCAACGCGCTTTTCTTCTTCGCTTTCGTGCACACCCGAGAAATTCTCCGTTACACTGGCATTCCTCGAGTTACGTAAAGACAATCGGATCGACGTACAACGGCCTCGATATCGCCGCGTAACATATTCCCTTCGGTCACAACTTATCCTGCTTTCGATTTCCTTCGAGATAGAAACAACACCAGCCTCGATCTACGTACACCGTTCTAATTGATACCGATCGAGGGCTTTCCCGCCGATACTCGAGCAACGAACCGCGATTTTCGTAACGCGATCGAGAAGAAACGAACTCGACGTGAAAGTCTTGGCGAACGACGTCCTTTCCCCTCCCCCTCTTCGTTGCCTGTTCCTCTTTCTTGGTCTTTCTCTGTCCCGCGGTTTGTTTGACTTTCCACGGGCGTAACGCGAGAGCAAAACGCTTAATAGACACACGCCGCTGCTATCCTTTGAACTCCCAATCCGAGCTTTCACTGCATCTTCGATTTCACCGACCGACCAACCGACCGGCCAGTTCCCCGTCGCGATTTCGACGTTTAAAACGCTTGGTCACGGATCGATTCGCTTTCCAGCCGATTCGCGAAACTCTTCGTTGTAGCTGGGCGGAACTGTTTCTCTCGTGTCGACGCCTCTCGCTCTTCTCGGTTGGATTTCTAAACAAACTTAAGGATTTTTGTCCCGATGCGACTTCCTCGACTAGAGTCCAGCTTGGATCGTGTCCTTGAAACCTCTGAGAAAAGTTTACAACAGTGCAATCGTTGAATTGTCAATACAAGATAGTAGAATTTCTTTTTTCCGGGATTAAGTCGTGTAAGAGTTCTATCTCAACGGTTCAGTTCAATACTTTCTGGAATTGTCCTGGTAGATCGTACAATCTCACCACGGTAGAGTTTCACGTACGTCACTCGTTTCGACGAGACCAAGTTCCTAGCTTCCACGATACCAATTCTTATGCGTCGTCGTGCACGCACCATTCCAACGAACCCAAATCCTACGTGTCTCCTGCGCTTCCAACGATTCGACGTTCCACGATTCCTCAGCCTGTATGTCCCCAGCTCCGAAACTCTCCCCTATCAATCTGCTAGTCGATACCACTTATCTGAAACCCGACTGTTGCACGTAACCGAACCCACGGATCGAGCTTCCACGCAGGCGCGCGTAAATTTAAATCACACTCGCGCGGCACTGTTCGATCGCGAATCGGTTCCACCGTGTCTTCTCACCACGCTTGTCCTCGCGGATGCCCGCCAGCGAAATCGCGGTGTTTACTCAGAAGCGGCGATGATGCCAGGCGCCGTCGACAGCGCGCGGAGCAGCGAGGCACATGCCGTCGCGGTTATTCGCGGTTTCAGGTTGACTGGTTGACTCGCTCGCTCGCTCCGCTCGTTTCGCCGCGAAACCAACGAACGGCTCGCCACCCCACCTCCTCCGGAGCACGACGTGACGTGGGTCTTGCGGGCTCGCGCCATTCCGTCGGCCTCCAGCCGTGGACCTCCACGGTTCTCTTATTGGACACGCGCGCGCGAGCTGTGAGCTTAGAATTAACCGGTTAACGCTAACTGTTGGATTGTACAGGCCCATGCGACCAAAGAACCTGGAAAGGTTTGGAAACACCCAGGGAGGGCCAAGCGTCTTGGGGTAGGCTTGGGTTGCGTCTCAAGCCGAACCTCCTTCTTTGTACCGACTTTGAAAACGAAAAAATAAAAGAAAAGCTAGTCTCGAAAGCGATGCGAATGGCTACGGTCGCTCTCACCCGGAAAACGCAGCGCCCTTGTTTTATTTTCCGAACCAATCCTTTCTACCTTTAACACTAACCGTACCGACGCGTTATACGGACGAACTATGAGACACCCCATTTATTCTTTAACCCCTCAACATCGTCCTTCGTGCACTCTATCGTCTGTTATTTCTTCACAGTTTGTCGGCCTCTGTGCAGCACCAAACTTAAATTGTCCTAGCAGTAAGAGTTTTGAAGCTATTCCACTTCTGCTTCCACGAGACGAAAGTACAGTTTTCGTCTTTTGTTTAATATATAATTATGTTTTTAACGGTCGTGTTAGCGCGGCATTAAAATTTTCTACGTCGCAGAAGGGTTAACGTTAATATTGCTGTCCTTTTCGTTCAGTCGGCAGCGAGCGAGCACTTGGGCGATATTTGCAACGGCTGGAATGACGGTCGTCACATTTTGTAATACATGTAAATCTAAGCCATATTTTTGTTTAGAGTGTTTTAATAAATATCATACAAATTACTACATTTATTTTTTAACTTTGACGCTGTTGGTCCCACGGATCGACACTGTTCAGAAGAAAAGTCCTCTACCGGTCTCCAAGAACCAACGCTGTCCAAAAGAAAAGTCTACTGTCGGTGCCCAGGGACCGACGCCGGGCTCAACGTATTAACATGTTGCATTTCCAAGAAATGTAACGTTTCCATTTTCTGGTAGGACAAAATTATAGGACACTAATGTTAGCAGACTATAGACAATTGTTGCAACTAAATGCATTTGTGCGTTTCGAGCTGCGAATCCTTTGCTGTAGTGGTTAGTATAAAACAGAGAAACGTCAAAACTAAAAGCATGCCACACGTGGCAAACCTATTAATCGAACAGGAGAAAATGGAAATCGTACAAAGAAGAGCAGAAGGAGAGGATTTAAAACAAATTTCAGTAAAAATGAAAAAAGTCGATGTTACTTTTTCTTCTCCTTTTCTTGTGCTATGTTCAAACTTTTATGCAACTATGTACACAAAAGGTTCGTCTCGTTTAAATAAATAAATAATAATTACATAACGCACTTACACACGATGCGTATACACGCCAACCGCGTTGAAATAATGATTTGGCTCGATGTGTATAAACAGTTAACTGTTTAATAAGCGACTTTTTTTTCTTATAGCAAACGTAGTCGTCGGTGGGCTCATTCTGTTGTTCTCGTGTGTACGGATTTAATGCACGCCGCAATTGAATTTAAATCTGATTACAGTACCATTTCTGTACATCCGTGATCTTATTACGGTGCCATTTCTATGCTGTCTCTGTACGCTGTAATAATTTAAACGACGACAATTCCAGTCAGGGACTGGATACCGGTATAATTCCGATACCGGTGATACGCCTGCAAAGTTTTATCGAAATTAACTGCTGCCAAAATATCGATACCAATATTTGTAGGAATGCGATCGAGTGGGTACAATTCTGGAAAAATGTGAAGAGTGCTTGAGTTGAGCGATAGCCGTGTGAATATAGAATGTTTGAATTTGAGTGTTTCTAAGACGCAAACGATGAGCACTTGAGAAAACTGAGCAACTAAGGAATTATGGGTGAACGTGGTGACCGAATTGACATACTTATGACACATTTTGATCTATATGTACGATATTATGACCTATATAACCTGTATGTTCAACGGAAAAGTGCGTTTTTATTTTTGATTATTGTAGGAATACGATCGAGAGGGTACGATTTTGAAAAAATGCAAATAGTGCTTGAGTTTAGCGATAACCATGTAAACGTAGAATATTTTGACCAGAAGCGTTTCTGAAACGCAAATGATGAGCACTTCAAAAACTGAGCAACTGACGAATTTTGGGTGAATGTGAACGAATGTGTCGAGTGAGAAAGGTTTAGAATCAGAAAGAAAGGAAACCAGTGTTTGGAAGAGTATATAATGGAGAAAATGCGAGCGCGAGGCAGAAGGAGTGTGATTGTGAAATAAGTAAGAATGTCGAAGTTGCTAAGTTGAAAAGTCGTTTATACTGTTAAATAATATACTATTAAGTTGTTACGTAATATACTATTAAGCTATTTTAAATATATGTATAATAATATAATATCTAAGAACATCACTTTATTTTACTTAAACTTAAGCCCTATCATCCCTTTACTAAATAAAAAGTAAGAAACTTCCTATATATATTATTGAAGACCAAAATAAATATCAATGCTATTTCGGTATTTTGATTCAGAAAATAGGAATGAGAATTGACGTCAGATGTCAAACTGTCGCCGAACGCGAAGCCATATTGAAACGAGTTATACGATCACTACAAGAAGGAATAAAGAATACAATGTTTTGATTCTGTAGTATCGTAGTTTTAACCGTTAGCGAACGAGCGTATTTTTATAGAACAATGACCAGTAACGACGGATTTATTGGATTCTATGGAAATCTTCAGTAATAATAAGTATACGAACAGATATGTCCGTACAAAAGGATACTGAAGTGAAAATTACAGAAAAATAATGGCAGTTGAAATAAACGAATGGATGTATGTATGTAATGTATAGATTTGTGTACATTTAGAAACTTATTTTTTATAGATTTACAATGTATTTATACAAAATTACTTTTATTCTTTTTGGGTGTAGTACTTTTCCCGAAAGTGGATACCAGGTTTTTTTTAGTGCAAGTATTGGAAATATTCGATATTTTTACAATATTTACAATATAGTGGCATTCGTTTGTTAAGGGTTAAAGGGTTTAACCGGTATACTAAATAAATAAACAGATAAATAGTGTCGCAATTCTCATAGAAGCGAAACTTACGCGTTCCAATTTTCAGCGTAATCAAATTCCATCTGTCGCAGTTGCATCGAGTGTGCTCGCATACACTCCCGGACAAAAATATAACACATGTGGACTAAACTACTACTCGTGATATACAATGGCTCCAAAAAGTATTCGTACACTGTATTATAAGGAAATTCATCTACTTCTGAAATTCTGATTTCAATGAAACTTTATGTGTGTACAGAGCATGGTGTGTCCTGCGCGGAGCAATTTTTTTCGCGGCAAAATATCTTTTAAGGGGGCTGATAACGAATCTCAAAGTTTCAGCAATTTCTCACGCTTTGAATACAAGCTTTTCTGTGTTCATTTTTTATGGCAGGGCGATGGGGTATTAAAAATTAAACATTTTCTATTTGAAAGGCTTTGCTTTCCTCAAGTACCATTACAAAGTTATCTTTAAAAAATGAGAGAAAACTCAGAAACGCTGGTTTCACCTTTTTAAAATGGCATTTAGATGAAAAGAAGAGATTAATTCATACGTATACTATTACGATCTACATATCCACAAAGTTTTATCAAATACTTCTGTGAGATTCAAAATTTCAGGGTTAAACGAATTTATTTGTGATGTAATGTACGAATACTTTTTGAAGCCACTGTACATTCAGAAATCTGGCAAAAATCGGTCTTTTTTGCAATTCTATCTTCAAATATCTCTAACAATTAACACGATAGACAATTTTGTCTGTCAAATTCAAATCCAGCACTCTAAAAATGTATAAGAAACTGCTTTTTGCTTACAAAAATCAAAATCCCTCTAGTCCTTTTTTATACCTGTGCCATCATTCTGTTCGTGGTATTTTGACCGTTTTCTCAGTTAGATACCAAAGGTAGCAATATCTTTTTACCTTTCAAACGAGACCCTTATTCTAGAACCGTAATATTACCACTTCATCTGTAAGCGAAACCTGCTACGACTCTTTGCGAGTACCATAATATCATGGTCCTTGCGTGTAAAAACCGATGTATCGCCCGCCCGACACATCCGCAAAAGCGAAGCAGGCGGTTTACGGTAAGAGTCAGCAGCGAGCGTTAGAGCAATAAACACGTTGACTAAATCTGTTTTGAATTTTTGAGACTTCACGCCCCTTCCTAGTCCCCTCACACATTCGTTAACACATTCCGTGCCAAGCCATTTTTGCCTGACTTGTCGTACAGGCCATTTGATATTTTGGCTAAATGCACCATTAAATGTAATTATTGATTATTGTATATATAACAATTAAATAAACTTATGTGTTTTGCTCTATATTGCATCTTGTATAATGCTTCATTTTTTAGGTAGAAATATAGTTTACAGAATTATATTTGTAATAAAATGTATGTTATCAGCGCTTTAAATAAATATGACTACCGGTGGTACACGTGGCCTGACGATCAAGTTTACCGTGTATCATCGGTGATACACGTGGCACGGAACGTGTTAAAATTGAAAAATTTTACATACGTGGCCTTAAAACTAACACTAGAACTACCGACGATTACAGTGTACTTATTTGCATGGAACAGATTAAATTGAAAATTACATGAAAAAATATCGAAAACACAAAACCTTCTGCAGAAAATCATAGTAAATTTTGGAAGGTTGGTAAAGTGAAATTGTAAGGTTGCTATGAATAATCATCAATCCGTCATTTTGACTGCTGCGGTAGTTCTAGTGTTAAAGATAGCTCATATGTGCTATCTTTCTGTCCGGGAGTGTAGCTCTACGCGGCGACTAATCGTGTAACTCGCTGCTTCATTATAATAACGGTACCCGTGTTGCACGCCGCGTTGCATTCCGGTAAATTCGTAGGCCTGGTCATCGGCGTGGAAATGATCGATGGTGCCGCGGGTACCTCTTGCGAAACGCTCTTTTTTTTTCTCTCTCTCTCTATGCTCGATCGTCCGAGCAGCAACGCTTGAATCGAGACCGAAGTGTCCACGCTGCGAATTCGAGCGTGAAGCCGACTAACAATGAGTGAAAGTTGCGCCAATGGCGAAAGCAAATGGGAAACACCAAGCGGTGTCGTCGCTGTTTGAACGTCGAAATGCCAACATTTTGTTCTTATCTCCGATCGCGCTTCCCGTATCGCTCTCCAACTTCCGTTTAGCGAGGCAATCCTGGGTCGCAGCCGCCATGTTCCAACGGCGAACTTTTCACCAAGCTATCTTCCGTTTTGAGACTTTCCCTCTCTAATCCGTCAAAGAATGAAATTTTCATTATTTCCAGGTAAAAGAGGTATATGGTTAGTCGTAACTTTTATTTTTTCTTTAACTACTAACTTTTGCATGGGGAATTTGCATTCTTAGGCGAAAACGTACTTGCATATTCTACTTGCGATTAATCGCGTAGTCTCATATACAAAAGTACAATGATTTATCAGATAACGTTGTAGATCATTAGACATTGCTGTCAAATCCTAATTTATCGACACTTTATTTTTAACACTTAGCCGACCGAATGGGGAGGTCTCCCATTTTGTCCTCAACAAAGCGCTGCAATTTATTCTGTTTGCTTCTGTTTTTAGTTAGCCTTGAACTAGTACTATTCATAAATTCTTTAAAATACAATTCTTAATAAATTCAACATCAACTTAGGACCAACTAATAACAAAATTAAATAGAATCAATGGCACTGCTTTGTCAAGGAAAAAATGGGAGATCTCCGCATTCGGTCGGCTAAGTGCTAAGGTGACGTATTGTCCCGGCTCTTGCGATGGTGCCCCTTCTTTGACGATCACCTTGACTCTTATTCCCCGGGTGACACGATTTGTGAATTACTAGTATGCTTCTTCGTTTTTTCTTCATTTTGCTTCTTTTTGTTTCTATCCGTGGGCGAAGGCCGAGCGCCTTTTAAGGGTTTGGAAAATAGAAAGTGGGAGAGGGAAGTGAACAATTGTAAGGTGAAGGGAATAGTTCGGAAAAGGGAATTTACTAGTAGAAGGGTGGTGGTCATCGAAGAGATACGCGATGGTCAGGTCCAGACCCTATGGTAATAAACCAGAGTCGGTTTTCATAATACATACAAATAATTATCGATCCCTAGCAAAGCGAAAAGGTTAGGGATGCGGCTCTAGTGTGTACCGAAGGAATGAGAAAAAAGCCCGAATGTTACAGGTAGATTATTCGAGCGGAGCAGAGCGATCGTGACGGTGACAAAGCGTAAACGGAGACTATTCCAGCAGAATAACATTTAAAATAGAATCAAAGTGCAGTCTGTAGATTTAGTTAATTTAGACAATAAATTAGTTTAAGCGAGCCCCGCGCTAATCCTTTGCCAACTCAATCCAACGGTTACAAAGTTTACTCGTGAGCCGGTCGCGAGTAGAAAATCAAGCACGCCAGCGACCGCCGTCTCCGCGTGTTTTACGTAACGAGTTCTGATTAGCTCGTACCAGGCGGAGACGGTCCGTCGCAACAGAAGAAATGCCAAGGAGTGTTTTGCGAGCTGCAGACGAGGCTGGAGAAGATAGAGGGTCACGCGTGTGAATGCAACTAGAATCAAGCACCGAAAATGACCAGTTTACGGTTGAAAGTTCCTCGATTCCCACGCTTCGAAATATCGCTACGATTGAAAATGAATATCATTTGTTCAGACGCAACAGTTCGAGAAACCTGAGAATTTTAGAGGAAAGCGTTTCAGCGTATTTATAATGTACTACGATTCTTAAGAGAATCAAAATTAATTGTAAAAATAGAATTAAACTAAACTGAATTTAGTTTAGAGGATTTTACGGTTCTTCTTTGCTATTTCAAATGAACGAAACTTTTATTTATTTATCAAGGTTCTCCTGTTACTCGAATATGAATAGTATAACGTTCAAGTTAAGTTTTACGAGAACCACAAGTAACATTCAAAAACTGCTAATTCGAAATTCTTCGCATAAATTTTGGACATCTTCTGTAAAGATTTTCGACCTTGATTCGTAACAAATTTGCATAAGTCGTATCCAGAGTGAAGTACAAAGTGCAAAAGTTGCAAACAAATATGTCGATAAGAATTTGGTTATAAATGAAGTACAAATAGATGTAAAAAAGATGCTTAAAAATGTTTCTTCGTGTTTATTGCATTTACAGGTAACGATTATTTTACAAAACTGTGCGAATTACAATTACAGTAGCGGACAAAAGTTTAAGTAACGTGTTTTCGTGTCCTTTATGACGACGCATAATGTTTAATTGAACGTAACTACAGTGGCGAACACATAGAAACGTTTGAATACAAACGTTTCAGTTCTCTTTTTCAACGTTCTCGTGTAGCTATTTCAAATTCAAGTAATTTTCCTTCTTTTTTAAGCGCGTATGAAGTTGATATTGAACTGTATGAAACGCAGTATTAGAATGATGGGAAGAAATATTTCCAAGATTAATTTGAGATACTTGAATTGCATGTACAGTAGCGGAAAAAAGTTTAAGACGAGAGGACAATATAGAACATTGTATTATGGTCTACAAATATTGTCTGTACATTCATTTTTATCGTTATTATGGTAGAACGCTATTTATCGATTAGAACAGAATGCAAATTTTGTTTATCATGCCATTCCTTATATATCAATTAGTTTAATTTCGTTCACTCTTTGGTTTTAAACTTTTGTCTGCTACTATTTATCACGTTCATGTTTTTATATAAATTTGTATTTTTTCGTTTTATATGTGGGTATATATTAAAAAATATTGTTGTCTTAACAAAATATAAATGTTCTCTATAATTGCAAAAATTGTAGAAGTAACATATAGATAGTTTTCAAAATTAATGGCATATCCTAAAAAAAAATTATGACAATAAAAGATAATGAAATTTATTAAGAAGGCAAGTTTCATATTAACTGTATGAAACGCAGTGTTAGAATGATGGGAAAAAATATTTCCAAGATTAATTTGAGATACTTGAATTGCATGTACAGCAACGGACAAAAGTTTAAGACGAGAGGATTAATGTAAAACATAGTTTTATGGTCTACAAATATTGCTTGTACATTCATTTTTATCATTATTATGGTAGAATGTTATTTATTGATTAGAACAGAATGCAAATTTTGTTTATCAGGCTATTCCTTATAAATTAGTTAGTTTTATAGTCTGCAAATATTGTCTGTACATTCATTTTTATCGTTATTATGGTAGAATGTAATTTATCGATTAGCACAGAATGCAAATTTTGTTTAACATGCTATTCCTTATAAATTAGTTAGTTTAATTCTCATCGACTCTTTAGTCTTAAACTTTTGTCCGCTACTGTATGTACAGGTTTCTTCGATTTTCGAAATGAAGAACGATGCTTGATACGTATGATAAAGGCAGTCCCATGTCGTAAACCTCAACGTGGCGACTTTCGCCACGGATTAGAATGTCTCGAAGAGCTTGGCCTTTGCTCGACGACCATTTGCATTCGTGGAGGTTAATGGATCGCGGCAGAAAAAGGAACTCGATTCTATCCTTTCGATCCTAGCACTAGAACAACTATAACAACGCTCTGAGGCTGCAGGTTTATCATTAAACGTTCGACTATTAATTATATTATTGCAATCAGAATCTCACACTTTTGTGTTACCATTTTGGATGAAAATATGTCAAACTCTTGACGTACAATGACGTTTGAGAGACGTCATCCATTTTGTGTGTCATTGTAGACTTCAACACTTTAATTGCCACACGTCTACTCAGTTAAACTTCGCCAGGGGCCGGCAATATTTTGAACTTTATATAAATTTATGAAATAATTCAATATGTGCGAGCAAACACATTGTTAATAAAAAAAACACAATAACAATAAAGTGATAAAAAAAGCCAAAAAAGACACAAACGACTAAATTCTTATACTTATAATTAAGAAATAATAATAGGAAAGAAAAAAGTATGTGTTAAAATTATTTCCAAATTTAATATTTTCTCTTTGTGTGATAATTATTGAAACAATCACCTGGATGTAATGGTATTTGGCAAATCTTACACATAAAATATGCGGGTTTTCTATTATAATTGTATTCGCATAGCAAACACGAGAATCCCTTCGTATACCCTTTTTTTATCACTGATATTTTAACTAATTGGTGCTTTATTCCTACGATTAATATGAACTTAAATGTTTTCCAGAAAAGAAAACATGTACAAGAGTGTGTTACCAGTTAATAACTCTCGGCGGCAGTATCGACCGTTGTGTGAGCGGCTATTAAAGTGTTATCGCCTCCGAGACGTCAAGAGTTGTCTTACATATTCCAGAATGTTTTGAAATATTTCATACTTTACAGAACCACTAATTTATTATTTTATAAAGTTACTTATACTAATATATCAATTTTATTAAATGTTATACAGCAGTACAAATTTAAAAATAAAACGTTCTGTTTTTAAGCTTGCACATAACTGTTCAGTTGAGCCAAATTAAATGGTTATTTTTAGGACGCATCAAATTCTGTTCTATTTGTACGTCAAGGGGTTAATGTTTCATATGATTTTTTCAATTTTTACCACCATTAACTAATAATAATAATATTAATCTATTCTTTAAATTTATCCTCTCCATTTCTGTATGTTTTTCTTTCCCAAGTAAAATAAAGAATTTTGTAAATAAAATGTTTATATGTTTACACCAAAAGCTACACAAATCGTTTGATAAGTTTATCTAATTATAAATTTACAGGGTCTTATTTTTTTGCGAGCAACGAAGATTAATCGTTTAAACTGGAAGAATCTTGATCCAACTGGTGGCGCCGCCTGAAAATCAAAGTGGCGAACAGTCTCGCAGCCAATTTCAGTAAATAAACCAGTCCTCCTTAATTGATCTCATTGAGCTTGCTCAAGAAACCAAGTTAATTTAATTCTTTAACCGTGCTAGGGACGCTATCCTTCATTCTCCATTATTTTCGTTCTCGGAGGAATCTCGCGAACGAACGTTCTGTTAAAAAGTCTGATGTCTTTGCGTGAAATCTGAGGTATCATAAGAAAACATTTAAAATAAATAAAAAGAATTATACCATCCGTATTTCAATTCTATAGATTAGATTTATACCTTGTTGGCACCTGTGTACAATTGTTCCACTTAAATTACAATTTTCTTTTTATTATAAAAAATTGTAATTTTATTATAAAATTACAGTAAGGATATAACGTGAAAAACAGAGTATTTTTAAATGTTAAATAAACAAAAATGTTGTACGATATAAAATAGAAGTTCTATAGATTACACAGTTTTGGATTAATAAGTTTAATAATCATTTGCTAATAATACTACAGATGGTGATCAAATTACTATGAACAGATGGATGGAAGACCCAGGCTCTGTATGAGCTTAGCAGCTCACCCGATGCTTTTATTTAGAGATTTAATTATATACGTGAATAACAAGACTTTTTCATTCGATTTTTTATAGCGACACAAAGTGTACCATGTGACAGAAATCTCTGAGCATTAAAAATGGATACGTTTATTGCATTTGTTAGGAGAATTTTTTAAATTTGTGAGATGTGCTTTTTCCTTCGAGGTGCATATTAACATGGAATTGTGATAAAGGAATAAATAAAAATCGTGGAAAAAAGTATTGAAAGTGTATGACCGGACATATTAAAGCATTCTATATGTACACATTCTATTTCACAGTTCATTTTTGTTAATAAATTGAATTAGTGTATCACCCAACGTTGTTTCCTAAATTATGTTCCTTTTATTATTTCATATGCAGCTATAGTCCAATTATCTGACACTACCTCGGTCCCAAGTATGCAGGAATTATGGTAGAACGCTATTTATTGGTTACCATAGAATACGATTTTTATTTATCCTGTTATTTCTTATTAATTAATTTCTTTGTTTTTTTTTTTACCCTTTGGTCTTAAACTTTTATCCGCTACTATAAATAAAGAAACATGTCTGAAACAACCGCATTACGTAGGGTAAGGTTGCTCAAATCATACCATTTGAATTTTGAATGAACTACAGCGACAACAGCGTATACAACCACAAGCAAATATACATTTGAGTCAATCAGATGTTTTACCAATTTCATTATAATAAATAACAATATTAACATAAGTTTCGAATAACGTTTTTAATTTCTATTTATTTGATAAATCCTAAGCTTTATACGGATTTTTCCTTAAGGGGTACGACATGAGCAACCTTATCCTACATGATTGTAATGCTACGGATCTATTATCTAATACTGTGGACAGTACACTGAACTTAATATTATAAGCTCTAATACAATAATTTACGGTACTATCTAACTTATTTAATAATACTTTATAATACTCTCTCTCTCTCTCTCTCTCTCTCCCTCTCTCCATAATAAGTACTCTCTATGTCGCACGTTTGTCGCATATTCTCTGATCATTTTTGTTCACACTCTGTCTCATATATATCTTCACACATACATTCTATATACGATACTACGTGACTCGAATTCGCCGTGGCGAGTCGTTCGGCCTATCAGATTGAAATACATTTCAATCCCCTCGGGTTCTTTCGAGCCGTTCCGTTTTCCAAGTTCCCCGATCTGATCGGTTATTCGAACCAAATATTACTTGGTTCGCTTTTCTCGAGTATTCGAACCGTCTCTGGCTTCCTCGAGCTCCGTTCAACGGCGAGTAGAACGGGAAAGATAGAAACGAGGAAGTTCGTTCGCTCGAGTGTAGCGGAATCGAGGTCGTGGTACGCGAGCTGTGAAACGAGCTTCAAGGGGCGATCGCGACGACCGTGTCGTCGCCTGCTCGGCCGTGATAATTGAAAAACCCGCGGGGAACGGGGTTTGCTGCGAGGGTGGGTACGTTCCCTTGGAATGCACGCGGTACACACAGGCGAACGGGGCAAGTGCATCGGGTAAGCAAATCGATCGTGATTCTCAGCCAATGCCTCGTGACGCGAGAACACGGCTGTTCTCCCGTTCGGAAATGAATGAACGGGTGAATGAAACATCCCTCACGGTGTGAATCCACGCGTGCCGCTTCCTCTCCGGAATTATCATCCCATTGAGCGACGGATGAAAGCTTTCACGTGTTCATCGCCATCGTTGCTCTCGAGTCGCGAACTATCTTTTTAGCACTGTAGAATACGTACAACTGTTCTAAGGATTAGGACAGTCATTTGCATACCGACAGTTTATCGTCGGGCTGGCAAATCGACGTGGTCCTGGGGTTTTTCTCCGATTTCCCCCAGTTTCTTTATTATATAGTGTAGTATCGTCGTTTTAAGGACCGGTAAAGTAAAAGTGTGAGTCGACTAGACGAAAGTCAGGCCCATCGTTGGCGACAAACAATTAATTAAGAGAAGAGGTTTGTACAGCAAGGTTAATCAGATTTAATACCACTATACGATACCGGCTGTTCCAGGACAAGTCTGCTTTTTGGGTTTCGTTATAGTCCTTTTAACCCTTTTGCTCCGAACGCAGGATATATTCGGCATACACGATGTGATTATATATCACTGTTATACATTATTCTTTCACTATTTTCAATTGTCGATGAGACTCTTTTTGTACCCATTAACCCTTTGACTGCTATGGGCGCATATATGCGCCCAGCAAAAACTATCGCTGTGGCCTATGGGCGCACATGTGCGCTCGGCGACGCCTTTGATCATTTACTGCTGTCTTACTGAATTTCTCAAGAAATTATTTTATCATATCCGTGTAACACTCAGAAACAACATACCTTGTTGCTTATCAATAAAAAAAACCGAAATCTCGTTTATTTCGTCAATTTTCGCTGTATCTTAAATTCGTTTCATCTGTTCCCAGACAAATGTTATTGTCGGCCGATGCGTATGTTTTATTAGTTTTCCTCGACCGTCCGAAGATATACACGAAGTGTTCAATATGCTAATAAATACATTATAATTATCAAATTATGGCGTTTCAAAACTTTACCCTTGATGAATAAATAATATACATTGAAGATAAAAAGTATTTAAAAAATTAAAAAATATTAATTTTGGATTGGATAAAGTAACAGTAATTCGATTCTGTATTATATTAAAATTTAATACACCGCCGAACAGTTTCAGATTGCTTGAAAAAGTATTCAGTCCCCAGCGATAGCTAGTGCCGGCTGCACGCCGTTGACGCGAAGCGTTTCGGCTCAGAGTATTCAGCAGTCAAAGGGTTAAATAAGTTTATATCTTTTATGTAGAAATTACAAGTATATTCTTCTAAAGAGAGATCCCTTTTTTTCTAAAATACACTGTCCACGCGCAATGCGTACACTTTCAGCGGAGAGTTCCGTTCAGAAGTGGCACTACGCCAGACCGAATCACCGTAAGGAAAGGGTTAAGGATCGGTAAAACAGAGTAGTGGGGATGAGATAAGGTGAGAAAAATTTAAAGTTCAAGGAACACGAGTGACTTAGGGATCAAAGCACATGGATGAATTAACCCTTTGAGTGCGGAATACTCGCGACCTATGTGGCCCGTACAGACGGCGCGCGGCCAGCTGTGGACGGAATACTTTATCGCTAGATTGTCGTCTGTCGTCTGAAAAAAATTGTAATAAGTTATAGTAATTCTTTCGCACGAGATTAAATGATTCAAGAGCGTTATTTTTTAGTATTAATTCTTTATTTGTTTACTGCCGTTGCTAAATAATGCATTTATATTTATCTCACACACACATAATGGTATTACTTCTGCGTAGGTGCTCGAAAAAATTGACAAACGCATATATGCGTCCTTAGTCCATGCCGGACACGTACAGAAAACGCATATATGTGTCCATAGTCCACACCAATAGCTTTCGCCAGACGCATATATGCGTCCATAGAGCTCAAAGGGTTAATTGTAAGCGGCAAAATATTTGGAAAGAGATGACTGTTGAGAGGATGACCATTGCGATAAGCAGACTTGTTTCAGTAGATGCGAGTATAATAGCCAGACATAGAACAATCGTTTTCTTTTTACGGCTGGAAACTTTTTCTTTTCCTTTCGGTGTCCACGTGCAGCTCTCCTCCGGTTACCAGTATTCGTGTCTTTATTCTGTGTTTTATCGTCGGAATACCTTTCTCGATTTCTTTTTATCGTCCCTTTTTTTTATCGTTTAGTTAAGGCTCCCTTTTATTTCCGTATCCTTGGAAACTTTCTTTTTATCGCTGAATTCCTTTGGATTCGTTCGGTTTGATGTTAGAACTACCAACGACTGAAGTGTAGGTAGGATACCTATTTACTTGCATCAAAACAAAACGAAACTGAAAATTACACGAAAATATTATAATGCGTATTTTTAGAAAAGATCGTAGTAAATTCATAAAGCTTCTATAAAGAATTCATTATTTTAACTTCTTTCATTAGTTCTAAGGTCAATTGCTGAGATGTACCTTTCTCGATATCCTTTCACTATTCTCTTTCGTCAGTGGAAGTCTTTTCTCATGTTCTTGTTTTATTTCTACATTTCTAGATGCTCTTTTTATTACCGGAATCCTTTTATCGATATCCAATATATTTATCTTACTCCTCTTTTTATTATCGCGTGGCCCCTTTCTTACATCTTCGTTTTATTCTTATGTCTTTAGAAACACTCTTTTAGTTGTGCTGCTCCTTTTTTCCGTGGCAACACTATTTTTCAGAATACAACAATTTTTCTGCATTGTAGTTTCATTATACAGAGGCTTTCATCGTACGTGAAGTAATAGTAAGACGAAAATGTACAAATAATGGAATCTATAAAATCTATAGAACAGAAGTTATTTTTACCTGCATTAAACTTTATTTATTTGAACAGATATCAAGAAGATTAAGAATTTGTTTAAGTATTTGTGTATTCCACGTCCTTTTTATTGAACATTTTTTAAATGAAGAGCCATTATTAGATGACACTCTTTTCGGATAATAGAGAATCAGAGTATAACATTCAGATAATAAATATTTGGCTAAGGGAGGTTATACGATGTTTCATATAAATACATTTCATAAAAGTATTTAAAGGGTAACTCGTGGAATGATGCATTATTTGCTGTTGGAGATTAAAAAGGAATAAATAAAGATGACTCTCCTTTTTAAGAATTTACTAAATTTTATTTCTAAAGGAAGGTATATCCTTTTTGAACCCAATCTCTACGCAGCGAGAGGCAAGACTCGAATAAATAGAAGAGACTAAAGGACACAGATCGTTAGGGTTCCCTAATTCTTACACACAGTATAGTAAGGGTAAAACACTTGACTCGTAACTCTTTCGCTACTACGGGTGACTATAGTCACCGGCCACAAAACGTCGGCAGTACACGACGGGTGACTATAGTCACCCTATCATCTATCATAAAAATGGAGCAAAAAGTCAAGTTTTATCCGTGTTTTGAGGAGTTTCATACAAAATATGATTATTAACCCTTTCGCTACTACGGGCGACTATAGTCGCCCTCCATAAGATGCCACTGAGGTACTACGGACAACCATAGTCGCTCTCCATAAAATGCCGCGTATTGTACATACGACGAGCGTATGCAGTTATGCTGCACTCAAACTATAATTAAAAGTGTGCATGTTAAGATGTCATAAATGGCTTGTTTTGAGAAAGTTCTTTTTTTGAAAACACCGTTAAGGAAGCTCAAGTTGTAGTGAGCAGTATAATTTTGTCGCAATGGTCCGTTCAGCGGGAGTACCACGGCGGAGCGAAAGGGTTAAAAAGTTATTGGTCAACATTATCTTACAATTATACTTACTATTTTGTTGTATAATATAAAAATATTAATTGTATTATTGAATTAAAAATATGTTTATGGAAAAATTATGAACAGGAATCATTTTGCTTCTAAAAGTAATGTTAAAAAGTCGTGTTTGAGGTAAAAGTCTTGGCCCTGAATGCTGAAGACCTTGTGCGTTTAATGTTCGCACTTTCGGAACGGTGCTCCGTTCCACACAAGGCAGTCCGCGACGAGGCCCACCGTAGCGAAAGGGTTAAGCTTAAACTAAATAAAACACTTCAACGCATAGTTCGACCTCGCATAAATTTTTCTTCCAGAAAATCGATTTTTGTTTATTCGTTAAGACGTATTTTATTTCCAACATTTTCCATCACCTTTGTCAAGGGATTAACAGAAACAATAAAAGTAAAACGATTCTTTCTCCCAGTGATTGAAGAACGAATTCATGGTTATTACACAAGTGGCACGATCGCGGCCATGTTTACGCTTGCTCTAACGTCATGACGTTCACGGTGAAAGTTACGCGAACGTAAAAAACTTTAATGACAATAATATACGCAATTTCCGGGCCTCCTACGAATCCCGTGTGCGTTCTCCAAACGAAACTCTCGACGCGGAACGCACGTCGTGATTTGTAACGTTTGCCGTTCTTTTTTCTATTCGCGATGTTGCTGATCTGACTTTCACCGATTGAAAATCCTACGGTGAAATGCGCTCGCGTTCGATTCGTAAATCGTGCAATCATTAAGTAGGTGAAATTTCTAGAGGATTTGATCGGTTTTCCGATTTCTCGAACGTAACCAGTACTTCAAGTCAATCCGAGTTCTTTATGTGATTTGGCAAGCTGGTATTTTTATTCAGTTACCTTTAAGCAGTCGGTTAAGCATACCGCTTTATTATCCATTCCATAAATTTTACTAGCAACAGATAATATCTCAATTATTTTTAGCATTAGTAACTGTACTATCTTTATAAATAAGTAGCTGTCGCCCGCGGCTTTGTCAGCGTGGAGGTATTTTTCATTTCAATTTTAACTACTTTCAAGAGACGTCCAATTTTGCAAGCCCTTAACTTTAATTTTAACCAAAAAGTTAAATACTTTGTTGGGTCGCGCGCAGCGTAATGGTGTGTTACTCAGTAAAATTTTGCGGAACGGCTCTCGAGCACCAGAGAGCAAGTCCTTAACCCTTTGACTACGGCAGACTTTGAGACGCACCGGCCGTATCATACGGTAAGAATTCAGTTACGACGTACGCCGAGAACTTTGGGTGAAATTTTAGGTAGGGACGGATTTTTGTGGAAACATTTCAGTAATCAAAAGATTGAATTTCACTATATTAAAACAATATTATTTATTTCCTTGTATTCTAAATTGAATTGCTACTGTAAATATCACGGCGCCTCTAGGAGCCTTCTGTGTCGGAAAGCCAAACTGCGTCGAGCGCTTTAGACCTAGGAGACTGCAATGGGATAAGCGTCTATAGGCACTTTCAATGTCACAAACGCAAAATTTATAAGCATCTATAGGCGTTCACAGTAGCCTAGGGGTTAGGAAGGGTAGAAAGGAAACAGGATAGGGATAGATTAGAAAGAGGTGCAACCAGAGAAATGTCGTAGTAGGAAAAGTGGGAGAGAAAGTGAAAGTATGTACTGAAGGGTTTGTGACGTCCTGGTCCTGAAATATATACAAAGAGATGGACTCTGATGAAACTCTGGCAGAAACTTATTCAAGGAGATCATAAATTGTTGGTAGAAAAAACGTACAGAAAGAAAAGGAAAATAAAAAAACAGTATTTTGTTACAACAAATCTGAAGTTTACCCTAGTCTGGTTGCCACATGTCAATGGACATTATCCAGGCCTGGATAAAACTGTTGCAAGATAGAAAATACATCAGGTAAGATTTATGGTGGGAACGAACTGTCACAACTTACTAATTTTCATGGTACTTGTTTCAAAATCAACGAGTTTTCAAACCAACTTTCATCCCTTATTTTACCCCCTTGGGGGTTGATTTTCCAAAAATGTTGAAACACGTATTTCTTCTTATTCTTTTCGTATTCTTCTCGTATTTTTACTTGCACTGCACTAAACTTTGGTAGTTGCATAACATAATGTACCGTTAAATGAAAGGAAATTTGATACACCTGTAATTATTCGGTATGCAAATGCTGAGACAAGTGTAATGGTAAAATATAGATATTTTTGTAGAATAAAGAGCATTTTAGCGTTTGTTTTATTTTGAATGGTTCTGTATGCAGGTGTGTACATTGTAGATTTTTTCATTTTGCCTGGATGCAAAGCAGTAACGGTCGTCCGAATGTTCCGTTTCATTTTGGTGATTAATTATTAGTTAGTCGCAATAGAGCCTTTGTCGAATGAGCAACGGCGTATGCTAAGGTTCCTCTAAATTATCTAAATTCTTCGATTAACATATATATCACAATTTGTTCTTTTATTTTTAATAAACTCTTTATCTAATAACCTCAGAATTATCGATTATAACAGTTTTATCTAGCCAGTGTCAGTCCAAGAAGAAACTCTTACGTAAACGTAGTTTTACCTCAATGTAAAACATTGAAATCTCGAAAAACTAACAGAGATTATCGATGGAAATATCCAACAAGGTGTCCTAATTAATTCAAGGGAAAATCCAAGAAAACCACGCAAGTTTCTCCGATATCGCTGGCAGTCGTATCCACTTCAGTTTAAATTTTCCATCGTTCCATCGAGTGTATTTATCAAGGATACACTGAGATATTCCTCAAAGTTGGCCCGAAGTCAACTTTCGACGAGTTTAGCCTTGGTTCCAGCTGCGGGTCTCTTCCCTTATTCTCTTTTCATATGAAAATAGAGAGCAGTCGGGCCGCTGGTCAACAATGATCGTCGGTGGATCGGATTTGCATCGCGCGAACGATACTGTAGGAATGTGATCGAGTGGATGAGATTGAGTGGATACGAGTTTAGGAAAATCTGAAGAGTGCTTGAGTTGAGAAGATAGCCGTGTGAACGTAGAATGTTTGGCACTCGAATGTTTCTAAGCTGCGAAATATGAGCACTTGAAAAAATTGAAGAGAAATTTTGGTTGAACGTGACCGAATTGACATACTCATGATACATTTTGACCTATATGTATGATATTCGTGACATCTATAGAGCCTTGCGTTTTTGTCACTCACATGTCCGACATGCAAGGGAAAAGTGTGATTTAATTTTCTATTATTGTAGGAATATGATCGAGAGGCGAAAATGTGAATAGTGCTTGAGTTGAGCGATAGCAGTGTTAAATAAACCACCATAATTTCGCAAATCTTGGCTTCCATTAATAAAATGAGTTACCCTACCAACTCTAAGAAATATTAATGATTTAAACAATGCATGAATCAATAAATGTAGAAATGCTAAATCTACAAGTCCTATTCTTAAAATTCTTATTATAAATCCTAATTGTCTTAATGTTGATGAAGTTACAATTTTTTAAAAATCATATTCAACATTAGCGGTTAATCCAGCTATAAATATAGTAAACCTAGAAATTAATAAACTATTTAAATTAATTTTATCATCAAATAAATCATAATAACGAATTAATAAATATACCCCAGCAGTTACTAATGTAGATGAATGCACCAAAGAAGACACAGGTGTAGGAGCTATTATAACAGCAGGTAACCAAGAAGAAAAAGTTAATTGAGCTTTTTTAGTAAAAGCTATAATGTTTGGTCTAGAGTGTTTTTAAGGCGCGAAAGATGAGCACTTGAGAAAACGTCGAGACTTGGATTTTGGATGAACGTGAACGAATGAATCGAGTGAGAAAGGTTTAGAATTAGAAACAAAGGAAACCAATGTTTGGAAGAATATATGATGGGGAAATGCAAGCGCAAGGCAGAAAGTGTTCGACTGTGAAGAAAGTAAGAACGTCGTAGTTGCCTAAGTTGAAAAGTCGTTTAAGTTGCTATTATTAAACTATTTTAAATATATTATTATATTCTAAGCACTTCACTTTATTTTACTCACAGCTGAGTCCTACCATCTCTCTCTACTAAATAAATAAAAGTAGAACTTTCCTATAAATGTATCGAGTGAGAAACGTTCAGAATTAGAAAGAGAGGAAATGAGTGTTTGGAAGAATATATGACGGGGAAAATGCGAGCGCAAGGCAGGAAGAATTTGACTGTGAAGGCAGAAACAGTGTGATTTTGAAGTCGTAGTTGCTATGTCGTAAAGTCGTCTAAGTTGTTACTATTAAACTATTTGAAATATACATTTATTAATATTCTAACCACTTCATTTTATGTTATTCACACCAGAGCCCTACCATCTCACTCTACTATAATAAATTAAGTAAAGTAGAATTTTCCTATAATACTAATCGCTGTCTGGATGTTCAGAGACTTTCTCGTCCGAGAATTTCAGCTGATAATTACAATGTGTATCCAGGATCCGCGGAAAAGTGAAACAAAAATGTAAACCGGAGAAAGAGAGGGGGAGAACGAACGGTGAACACGTTAGAGTGTGGAAAGGAAATCGCAACCGAGTACCATATCGTGTTATGCATAATACATTTGTTTAATGGACTCTTTTCCTCTGCGAGCATGCGTGGAAAACGAGATCGCGTAAAACAAAATTCACGTTACACAAATTTTTTATGCGCGAGGCGAGTAGCAGTTCGATCGTCGACGAACTCGTTCTCGAGGAACACTGTCGAGCATCGGGAACAGGTGAATGCGTTTTGGTTTCTTCGAGAGAAATTATAGAGGTAAACTTTATTGAGGTAATGGGCAATAGTGGAATGTAATGGGTTGTTCACTTCTATTACAGTATTACATCGAATATAAGACGCATATTTTTACGTGTTTTTATGTGTTTGAATTCCATGAAGTCTTTTTTTACATTTAGCGTAAATTAAGTTGGATCGCTTAATTCCATTACCATTCTTTGTGCATACCTGCATCATTGAATGATGTCAATAAAAACGGAAATTAATATGAACGCAACCGTTCTCAATTAATGCGAAAATTATAGTAACAAACAGCAGCGCAATCGCGCTTTTCCACATTTTTGGCAAAACATAAGAGAAGCGCGATAGCACTCGCTGCACTCAAACGATTAACCCTTAACACGTTCGTCGCCACGTCACCCAGTGACGCTCTTTTTCTTAAAGTTAAATAGAATTTTTAATTGGAATTTTAAAAGGAATTCAATGGAATATGCATTGAAGTATAATATATGTAAATATATTAGGGGGGCCGGAAAGTAATGTCGTTTCTGCGCATGTTAATATTTGATCGTCATTTCTCAGCTCATTGTGTACTTCAAAATCATACCAAAGACATTTTAAAGTTATAGAGACTTGTTTATTTGTAAATAATTGAATTAAAATTTCTTTTGCAATTTTGAGTGATATAGCTAGCCAAATACCAGAAGAGGTAGGTATCCGACATTGCATGCTTTTTGAGTTTCGCAAGGGTAGTAACTCAACAGTTGCTATCAAAAACATTTACAATGTATACTCAAATGGATTAGACGTTCGTAAATGTCAGAGGTGGTTTGCTAAGTTCAAATCCGGTAATTTTGATCTTTTTGACTCGTATTGATCAGGGAGACCAACAACTTTAAACAATGACGTGTTAAGAACGGAAGTGGAAGCAAATCCATGTAAGACAATTGAGTAAGTGTTAGACTGTCTTAAACAATCTTGATCGACTATCTAAGAACATTTGCAACAGATTGGAAAAGTAAACAGAGCAGGGTATTTGAGTCCCGCATAATTGGTTCGAAGAGAACAAAGCTAACCGATCCACCACATGCAACCTACTGCTTTAACAGCATAATACAGAAGCGTTTTTTGATCGCTTGATCACTGGAGATGAAAGATGGGTCCTCTATGGGAATCCAAAACGCAAAAGGCAGTGGCTCTCTCCGAATGAATCGCCACGAAGTACTGCTAAGCCAGGTTTGCACCCCAAAAAGGCCGTTTTGTGTGTTTGATGAAGTATTCGCGGCGTTATTCATTTTGAAGTGCTGAAATCCGGACAAACTGTGAATGCAGACTTTTACTGTGAACAGTTGGATCGAGTAAACCAATCTTCAATTGTAAAGTGGCTAGTGATTATTAACAGAAAAGGCGTTATTCTGCAACACGATAATTGCATGACCGCACTGTGCAAGACAGACCCTGGAAAAAATTAATGAATTGAGGTGAGAGGTTCTGCTTCACCCACCATACTCGCACTATGTTGCACTATCAGATTTCCATTTATTCCGATCTCTATAACACTTTTTAAGTGACAAAAGATTTGCAAATTTGGATGACATACAAAATGCCATCTCCAGATATTTTGCTCAAAAACTAATTGATTTTTATCAATCCGACATTGAAAATTTGCACACTAGATGGCAGAAGATTGTTGATAACGAGGGTGATTACATCATTGATTAAAAATAAAAACTCTTTAAAAATTTATGTGTTTGAATTTATGTGTAAGAAAACGACATTACTTCCCGGTCCCCCTAATATAATACATAAAATAAAAATAAAAAGTTAAAATTTTTGCTGTTTTTATATTTTTTTACTCCAGTTTTCTACGCAATCGGATTTGGGCTCAGCAAGAAACTCAGTCGAATCACGCTGGGTGACGAATGTGTTAACGGGCGAGAGGAAACTCAAGCAACGATGTTTCGTGCGGCAGGACGAGTGGCGAGTGAGAAGCGACACTCGATGTATAAGTTAGATTTTGTTATTTCCAAACGATAGGATCGCACTATTGGTTTTTGGAAAGATTCCTTAGCTGTCGGTGGTCTCTTATACAATGTGTGAAATGACATGTCATAACAGGAGTAAGATGTTGAAACATTCTTCTATGAGATCTCGAACCCCGACGAAATTCGTCTAAATGGAGAACTTCATGTAATTCTTATTGGAACAAAGAAGGATTGCAAAGTTTGTTCTACCCGAAACAAGTCAGGTGTAAGACATGAAATTTCATATTATTGTGATACATGTCCAGATAAGCCACGAATGTATCTTGGTCAATGCTTCATAAAGTATCACACATATAATTTTTGTAAAAAAGGATTGCAAAGTTTGTTCTACCCGAAACAAGCCAGGTGGAAGACATGAAACTTCATATTATTGTGATACACGTCCAGATAAGCCACGAATGCATCTTGGTCAATGCTTCATAAAGTATCACACACGGCGAAACTACAGAATATAATTTTTGTAAAGATAAAGTTTTAAAGATGTAAATATAGATAAACAATCGAAATATAACGTTTTTATGAGATAATTTATATGTAAGATCATTTTATTATATTATATAAGTTACTCAACACATTCTCAAAAATCGCTTCGTCCTGCTACCTCATCCGGTCGAAGAAATCGTCGTCCGTTAAGGGTTAACCCTTTTAGTGCCAGGCGTTTTACGGAGTACATGAAAAGAATGCTACTGGCCGATTTGATATACGCGTGTTAGCGGAGAATCGTTCAAGGCATCTGTGAGGCGAGCTGACTCATAGAATGCTATTGCATCAAGTATTTTCCAGACTGCTGTCAATAACGAAAAATTTGAATCAAAGCGGCAAAATTTAGCTAGGGATGGTAACGAGGAGACGATTAATGTTATTAGAAGAAAACAAATAAATGTAACGTTGAAGGGGTCAGATATGGTGTTTTATTCCTTCAGTTTTATCATAATTTTATATTATATGAATAGCTTTATAAGGAATAAAATTCCGATTCCCTGAAGGAAAATTTTACTATTTATTCTTCTGAAACTTAAAGAATATGGAATATAATGTTATGCAGCAAAATTGTTAGTTATAAAATATGTTTAATTATAAAATTGTTATTGTACTTGTGTGTATATGCCCACCACAACGCATAGGCCCTTGACACTAGAAGGATTAAACCTTTGGACTCTATGGACGCATATATGCGTTTACTCTAAGTCATTGGCGTGGACTAAAGGCGCATATATGTGTCTGTCGATTTTTTCGATCAATATGCAGATTTTTTTTTGTAAAAATAATACAGGGACACTCGTTAGTAATTTGCCTTCCTCTGGTAACGATCAAGCACCATTAAAAGTATTCCGTCCCCAATGACCGTCAGCGCTAGTCGCGCGCTGTACCTACGGACCGTTTCGGCCGTGAGTATTTAGAGCCCAAAGGGTTAAAGAACGTAATAGAGATGCATGGTATAACAGTATGAATAGCGAAAGGGGAAATTAAATAATCTTTGTTTCGTTTACTTTATATCGATACGCAAGCACGAATGTGAATTAGGCTTTAGTAACCTTAACGCCGTCTTGCGTATAATTTTTGTTTTTGTTTTACCTACTTGATGTATGTACTCTCTGATTACGTTCTTGTTTTGTAAAGGCATATAGGCAACGCGTACCGAGATTATGATCTAGAATAATCCTTTTAATAAATAATCTTAAGTAAGACTTGCACTCCTTACTTTTGCCCAACAACAAAAGAATTATTTTATATTATGTAACTTGATGAGAAAAGGGGACAAAAAGTTTTATTCCAAAAAATTGTTCACGGAAATGTCTATACCCTAAAAAGAATTGGAACTACTTTTTTCAGGAAAATTTGTGACAACTTGTAATCCGAGATGTTTGAAACAAAATAAAATATAATAGGTAATCAACGTTATGAAGTATATAAAAAAATTAACAATTGGTATTCTAATATATTCAAGTAATTATAAAAATAGCTTAAAAAGCCACTTTTAGATTAATTAGAATAGTAGACATTACACTGAATAATATCTGTATTCTATATAAAAAAATAATTTTCGTTTTTATAAAAGGGGCAACAATCGAGTTTATCTGTCATCGAAATTTAAGAAAGATGTAATTCAAAGTTTCAGGTAGTGTTACAATTTTATAATCGTAAGATTTTTGGGTTTCAACCTTTACGGTTACATAATACGTACAATAAGTGTCACGCAACGATGATGTCACTCCATAAATCCTTTCAATGTATCCACTATCTACCCAACTATCAGCGATTTCAATTTCACAAAAATTTAGATTAAATCTCTTAGTACATCGTACAGATAACGTATACCCGCATCCTGTATACGTGGAAATAACGGATAATCTAAAGATGTAACTTTAAAAAAAGAAGGAAAGATAAAAGGCGTTATTCGCTTAATCAGTCGGCACAACTCGGTGATATCCGCTAATTTTATCACCAAGCAACTTGTGTAGAACAGTAGTCCCGTCGAGGCCATAACTCGATAAGTGCACAACAAACTGTAATCCCACGGGTATAATCACACTAACAAGCCACGATTCACTTTAGCCACGACGACAAAAGTTTCGGACAATGGCTACACGGTTTCTAGATTCCAACAAAATGGCCGTAGTCGATAATCTTGCGGTAATACAATCGTGTAGTCGACGAACTTCGTAGACAATCGAGATGTTAGGCTGCAAAAGGAGTGCAAAAACCTGGGTTCGAGATGTGATGACATGGAACCTCTGCGGGTGTTCTATGGGGCTGCATCAAACAGTTTAGAACAGGGCCTGAACATCGGCCCGTTCTTCGGCCCAAAGGGCCAGCCGACCCTCATTACCACGGGTGTTTTATTGCAGCATCATTAGAATCCGGAAAACACTCGCAAAGTCCTTTCCATGTCTTCACATTTTCCCCCTCCCGACGCGTCCAGGAAATATAAAAGCCAAACTTCCCTGGACGCACCACACAGAGACAATTTGATTTTACTGAGTGGTTTTTTGAAATTTTTCTGCTCACCTAAATTAATCAACGTTTGTCTAAGACCTCTCAACTAAATGTGGCTAACAGCAAGATTAACTCAGGTCAATCAGATAATCAACAGATAAGCCGGCTACAGCTGGCAGGAGTAGCACTAGCAGGAGTTCCAGTGTTCGGTTATTAGGGTGCTTTCTTCCCTTCCATTGCAACGGAACTGCTACTCCTTAGACAATCATCGATAAAAAAAAAAAAAGAAAAAGAAAACGCGCCATACAGAGACAATCAGCTAAAGTCAGACAAATAGTCATCACAGTCAGACACTCAGTCAATCAATCATTACGTCAGTTAGTTAGTTCATCAAACCAAATCGTGTATTGTAACACAAATAAAGACTTCTACAGAGAGTACAACGCTTAACCCTTTCAGAGTGTAATAAAATGACGAACAGCGCGCGAGAAGCAGCTTAACCCTTTGACTGCGAAAAGCGTATATATACGCGATCGCAAGTCTATCAATATTCACGAAGGGCGTATATATACGCCCTTACAAATCTATCGATACATGCGCCCCTCGACTTTCGCACAATTCGCTATTTTGCATATTTTTAACCCTTTGGACTCGAGAGGTGAGTATTAGTCGTTTTTTATAGTATCAACTTCAAAGATTTTCGCTTATATTAAACTTCATTTAGTTTGGTTAAGTCGTATACTAAAATTTACATATATGATTACTTAACCTTCGGGTCTGACTACTAAACAAACTAACTAAAGTCTGAAAATTTGGGAAACTATCATTTGAAGACTAATAGTCACCTCTCGAGCGCAAAGGGTTAAAAATTCAACTTTTTAAGCTTTTGCGGTCGGATATCCTCTCTGAGGGAACTTAAAAAGTTGAATTTTTTAAAATGTGCGAAATAGCGAATTGTGCAAAAATAGAATGTGCGAAAGTCGAGGGGCGCCTGTACTTAGTTGTTGCCAAAACTTCTGAAATCTTTTTGCATTAGACTAGAAAAGTGCATAACCTCGATTGTTTCCATACAATAAGCATTATTTAAGGTATGAAACTTCCCCTGCTGTAATTTATGGCTTACCCGAATCTGTATCGTATTAAACTACGAAAGGGGTAACACTTCACCAACCAGGAGCCTGTTAACATTTAGTTAACCGCATGGTGCTACATCCATCGCGTATTAAGAATTGATTAAAAATTGTACTTTGTAAAAGCAGAAAATGCATTTGACCAACTGTGAACAACCCTAGCCCAAGACTAACTAATAACAAAAATAAATAGAATCAATCGCAGCATCAAGATGTTATCAGTGTGTACTGGGGGCTAAAAGTAAACGCATGCTCTGCAAAGAATTTTTAACTTACTTCTAACAGAGCGTACGGTATTAATGAACAGAACAGAATACTGAAGAATGCTAGTTCATACTGAATATTTAGAGATATCAGACATTAAAATGCTTTTGGACTGATCAGTCCTAGACACAGAATAGCGAATTAAATCCGTATTAATCCTCTGTAGTGCCATTCGACTTGAAAGTAAGTTACACGTTTTATATTTTCTCAATTTTGTTTAGTTTGCTTCTTGTTCTATCACTGTACGTATTTCACTATCACATCGATGTACTACTACCAATAGACTTTTATAACAATTACTGTATCTATTAACACTAAACGTACCAAGCGGGGTCAAATGACCCCTTTTCAAATTTACTTTATAAATTGTACATTCATTGTTGTTTCTTTCGCTCATCCGACTTTCTGTAAATTCTTATATTACCTGATTGTACAATTCTTTACTTTCCGTTTTTCTCTTAGCTTATTTTTTACCGAGAAAAATTCATTGCATACCTTATGTACCACAATGGGTCATTTGACCGCTTACGAAATTTACATATTTTTCTGCAGTTCTCCAACTGGAACTTTAGTTTTGAACTCGAATACACTTCTCAAGTTATAGTTTCATTTATCTGAATCTGATATGTGTGTTTGGTTTCGGTGGTGAGCACTTGAATGAGACCCAATCGGGTCTATACGACGTAACGCGTAAACAGAAAGGACTCTTATTGGAAATTCACAAGTAACGCTCCTTCAAACGAGTTATCTATAACTAAACGAAACTAATTGCAGTCCTATATTCAGAGTCAGAGAATAAAGAACAGTGCCTACAAAAATATTGTGAATTATTTCCTTTAATAAATAAAACATTTTTTACGAAAAATCAAGGTTTATTTCATAAGGGGTCAAATGACCCCCTATGGTAAGATTAGGTATAAAAAAATGCCGGTACGTTTAGTGTTCATGCTTGCTTTATCACTCATAGCTAGAAACAGTAATTAATTATAATTCTTTTTCTTATAAACCAAACGAAAAGTTCGGATTACAAAGAGTTAAACAGTTTCTACGCGAACCAATAAAAAAAATACAACCACCAATCCTTATATCCTCTCTTCAGACTTTACACCCAGCTCTTCTTTCTCCTAACTAGGCCTAACAGAATTCCCCAGGAAACCCATCACGAATCCTCCGGCGTGCAAGATACATGGAAACTCAAGCGCGACGTAGGAATCGAGTTTCGATTCCATCGACGAAATCCTGTTACGTCGTCGTATCGATCGTGGCCGGCGCTGTGACACGAATAAGTATATCGATGGCGTTTCCAGCGAATCCACAGCTTTCTAGGACGGTTTTGTTCTCGCGGCAGGCTCCTATTTCTAACCGCGACAAATTTTTTGAAAGCGTCGACGGAACACGGTTTCAATCAGCGTTCGAATTGTGAAAAATGGCTAAAAAAAGAACACAGAGGAAGAGCACTGAAATTAAAATCCTATTCTTCTTCTACTCTTTGAATTCTAAGGTAGACGTGCATAATTTTCTTGGTCTTTTCAAGTTCGCGATGAATTTTTCGAAACTGTCGATGGAACACAGTTTCAATCAACGATTAAATTGTGAAAAATGGCTAAAAAAAGGACACAGAGGAAGAGTACTGAAATTAAAATCCTATTCTTCTTCTACTTTTCGAATTCTAAGGTAGACGTGCATAATTTTCTTGGTCTCTTCGAGTTTACGATGAATTTTTCGAAACTGTCGATGGAACACAGTTTCAATTAACGATTAAATTGTGAAAAATGATCGAAAAAAAACAAATTTGTAATGAATAACAAATGAATATGACAAATGTATAACAAATTTGCTCTGCTACAGTTCAAGAAAACTTCCTTTCCTCGATTACACTTTCAGATCGATAAGATCTTCGTACTTATCTCGGAATCGAGAAACTTTCAACAGAAACACACGACTGGACGTCGAGAACGACTCGACGACCTTACGTGGTCACTTCTGAGACACCCTGTATTTGAATCGGCCTCTGTTATGACGTAGCAACGGAGAAAGAGAGAAAAGAGAGGCGATCGGGGATTGATGAGAGAAGAGAGAGGGAAAAGGTGGGAAAACGACCTTGCCTGTAATAGCGCAACGAGCGTAGAGTGACCTAGTCCGAGTGGACCATTCACCGATTCGATCGCTCATGAGCCAACAACGGTCATGGCGGATGCTGGCGTGAAACCGAGTCTGGTAAATGTAGAATACAGATTCTAGGCGATCTTAACCCCTTGCCTTATGAATCGAGCGACGTTTGCGTATGCCATTTTCGATGAAAGCTTTTCTCATGCGTTGTAACCAGAAGTAGTTTCATCACGGTCAAATTTGGGGGCAAACCAGTGGACATTAATAGTACTGCATTTACTATTTAATAAAACCACAAAATTTCATAATTATATTTCATTTCATTTTTATTAAAGAAATGTATTAATCTTTTTATTATATATACTTTTCTGGTTATATAACAGGAAATGTAAAAATTTTTAGTCGTTTAAATATTTGCTCTATAAAATTTATTGCTTGAATAATCTGTAATAAGTAAATAATCTATAATATATTAGTCAACCATTTTATTTAAAGGGATGTTGTTCTATTATTAAGATTTTGAACCAATGACGGGAAATTAAAAATTTTCCAGTGTGTGGTATTTCTCGAATCTCTATTGTCCCTCTGCAGACTTCAAGAAGGTTAGAGAAAAAAGGTAAAAAAGGCTCAAATTTCTTAATCCTCAAAAATGATAGTACCGGCACGCTTATTTCATAAATATGCCATGGAAAACATTTCGCTGTTCTTCCGTAGGACGAAACAACGTGTGTGACACGAGCTTCTCGCTTTTAGCTAGAAAAAGTCATCACGCGTCTGATACGAGGTTCTCATTTTAGGCATAGAAGTAGGATCACGTCTCCCCCACGTTGTTTTAAAGCAAAGGGTTAAGGACTGCGTTGCATTTGGATTGACTCTTTGAGGCATACGATTTTAACACGTTGAATGCCACGCCAGTTTTACAATGCTTGCTCGTGGCGCCACGACGAATTTTCTGTTATACGATACATATAATGTTGAAATATTACCTACAACAAATAAATTACTGGGTGTAACTATTTTTAGATGTTTTATACTGCGTTAATTTCTTCACACTATTGGATTAACACGATGGTAATAATGAAAAATTGATAAATATTGACATTTGTTCAAATTAAATTTGTGTTCTATGCTAATCAATAAATAGTGTTCTACTATAATAACAATAAAAATGAATAGATAAACAATATTTGCATAAAATTATGTTCTAGATTGTCCTCTGATCTTAAACTTTTGTCCGCTACTGTATGCGTGAGATGAAGCGAGCCCCCATGACTCTAACCAAGTCATATATCCGAATTTCTTCCAAGGGACATCTAGCCAGCTCCCTACTCCCCATTATACAGAGATAAAGAAGGAACGTGAAAAGTAACTGGGCGAACACTAACCAGAGGCAAATCAACCGCTGAACAGACGAGAACTCTGTCGTGTAATTAAACTTCCCTTCTCTCTCCTCTACACCCTCAAAGTCCAAACTAATCCCGTCTTTCCCACGAAATTATAACACGTAACGCGGCGGGCTCATGTTCATTGTGTTACATCCACGCACGGCGAATCGTAACGCAGCCGCGAACCTAGTTAATTCGCAGTTCTCCCTACCCTGGTACCTAAAGGGATTCGCAGTTTCGAGTTACATGGTGGCCCCATCGCCTGATTTCATTGGTTAAAATAGTTTCCGTGTTAGAATAGTGTCTTGGAAATTAAACGAGTGGGAGTATGTACAACGGATTAATGAACTAAAAAATTATTATTATTATTGTTATTATTGTTCTTGGTTATTAACCTTTTAGGATCGATGCGCCACTATAGTGGCTTTCGCGGATGGCATCTCTCAGGACGACGCGCCACTATAGTAGCTTTCGAGGATATCATCTCCTTATATAACATATCCAATTGTATCGTTAATTATTAAATAGTGAATTGTAAAAGTTAAAGTATGCGTAATATATTTTGAAGAAAATTATAATTTAATCGTCAAATATTTCATTCCAATGTACTCGCGTAGAGAACGGCGTTATCCGTCACATATTGCATTATTGTACCGCTTATGCGTAATTCGCGTCAAACTCTGTCGTCCAGGGAATAGGCCTCGCGCACAATTTAGCCGTACCTAAAAGGTTAACACGTTCCGCGTCAGACCATTTTTCCAACATTTTCCGTTCAGGCCCTATGGGGCGTATACGATCCACATTTTTACGATTAAACGATGTTTCTGACCTACATACGCCCTACAATTTTTCAATAGTATAAAATCAAGATTAACGGTTTGAGTGGCAAACGGCGCGATCGCGCTCCTCTTGTTCTCTACTAAAAGCACCAGCCCGACTAGGCTGCGAAGCGTACGGTCACAGCAGGCTCGGTTTCTTTCGATGCACGACTTTACGATTACCCTTCCAGTCTTAGGTAAAAAAAAGATAAAATTGTGATACATATACCTTATTTGGTCACCATAGAATATAAAGTATGATGATAAAGGTGTGAAAAATGTTTGTGTGGATGAGAGAGTATGACAGTTTGGTGAGAATGACAAAAGGTGAGTGTTATCGTTTGTATGGGTAATGAGTGGTGCGCGGTATGATTATCTAATTGTTGTGTATACTGTATGACTGAAGAAGGCGGGAAGAGAGAGAGAGAGTGTGAACGATTCAATCCGTAACGGAGAATCATAAAGAAAGAGCGAGTAATAGAGAGAGTGAGTGATTAATAGAGAGAGTGCATAAAGAGTGTTGTTAAAAATAGTATTATCAGATTGTTATTATTATTATTATTACAATTATATTTATTATATTAAAAAATCGTTATTAGTTATTTAATCCACCAACAAAAATTGGAGTAAGTTTATCCTCAGGATAATGTCGGAACAAAACTAAACTGTAGGAAATATTTATTGCATGTAAGTTAAAAACAGTGGAATCGCACTTTTTGGCATTTTTCGGCACGGAATATGACGAGTGCTATCGCGCTGGAAATGAAAAAAGCCCGTGGCACTCAAACGGTTAAAGTTTTTAAAAAATTCTTCATTTTACAATCAGAATACCCACCGAATGGCTTGAACGGAAAGTTCAGTGAAGAGCGTATACGCCCCAAGTGGCACGAAACGTGTTAACTATTGTAACTGATATCATCTTTTTCTTTTCTTCTTTGGTTTTGTAAGGAAGGTTTTATTATATACTAGAATTATATAAATGTTATATATTTTATATTTATATCTATTTATATACAGTGGATCCAAAAAGTATTCATACACTATATTACAAGGAGATTCACCTAATCCTAAAATTCTGATTTCAATGAAACTTTATATGTATATAGAGCATAAATGGATTCTGCATGGAGAAATTTTTTCATCGATAGTAAATATAGAGGGGGTGAAAACGACCCCTAAAGCTTCTACGATTTTTCAAGCTCTGAACACAGGTTCCTCTGGGATCTTTTTTTATGGGAGGGCGATAGAGCACTAAAAACTACGATTTTTTTTACCTGAAAGGTTTTGCTTTATCACGCATTAATACAAAGGTATGTTAAAAAAATGAGAAAAAAATACTGAAACTTTAACGTTCATTTCGCTTCCTTAAAATGGTATTTAGTTATAAAACAAGAAATTAATCCGTACATATACTATTACATCCTACATACCCATAAAGTTTTATTAAAAACATTAATTGAAATTAGAATATTAAAGTTAAATGAATTTATTTGTAATACACTGTACGAATACTTTTTGGAGCCACTGTATTATTATATATTTTAGGCTGGTATAACCAGAGTTGCGTCGAATCTGGACTCCAATCAGTTTAATAAGATGAAAAGTGGTAATAAGAGAAAAGCTAAATATTAGTCATATTATTAGCAGTCGAGTAATTGTATTTATTATACTGAGGGATGAAATTGTGAAATTAATTACATTATTTTCGGTAGGTGCTGGTTGTTGATTCAGGAATACGAATAAATTATATTACAATGAAACAAAGTTATCAATATTATGTACCAATATTATTATGTATATTATGTATGTTATGTAAAGTTATCAATTTATTAGCTTGCTGATATGAAAAGATTACTCAAAAAAGACATAACATGTATAAGATAGAATAGGTTAAGAAAGATTCTCAAAAGAGTAAAAAAAATTTGGATTGTATTTCTTCCGTTTTACTATAGATATAAAAATATAAAGGTTAGTTAAGAAAATTCGAAATTACGTATAATTTTTCTAAAATCACTATACCTCTAATTGTATTACCTACTTCTTAAATTATTATTTCACAGCGTTACTTACTCTACACGCCAAATCTTCAGTAGTCGTTTACGTACAGTACCGATTAATTCTACTCACCTGTAACAAAGAAACAAAGAAAGAAGCAATTAAAATTGATATAATTACTCAAGTATTCGCTACAAAAATAAAAACTAAAATTCACAACCTTTTAGCAACTTTCTGAAGGAAGGTACCGCTTCCAATTATTTGTAATTTTTCCACCCAATGTTAAATACTATACCCTCATTACTATTCCATAGAAACAGTCATCCCCATAAAAGTACTTGTTTCCGTTTCAGTAACAACGTTTTGTCATGTATACATGTCGGTGATTATGAAAATTGTCTAAGTCAAAAATTTAAAAAAAGGTTATTTTATTGTAGAATAAAGGTTCTTAAGATTATTTAATATTATTAATATGAATAGTATATAATATACGGTAAATTCTAACTCAATTTTATGTTTAATCCTCAATTCTTTTTATGACTCCACAACTCGATTTTCTGTTCAACACTGGTCCCTTTTCTATTTTCAGGAAACCCTTATAGGCCTTTTCCTCTTCCCACCCCGCGCTTGCTAAACATTGCCGACCCATCGGTGAATTGTATGTCGCCAACGATTTTTTCCAATGGGCTTGGCTTTTGTCCAATCAACCCACATTTTCACTTTTCCGATCGCAGTCCTTAAAACTACGTTACTACAATTATTTCTGTTTTGCTATATTAGTAATGAATTATAAATAACCGATGTTCATACGAATGAGATCTACGCGAATGAGATTATATAAATAATCAGTATATCACTACATTTATGTAGAAAATTGGTTTTTAAGATTACTTATTATTATTAATATCATTAATGGCAAAAGTATACAGCATACTACGATACTACGTTATTAATTAAATGGTATGGAAATTAATCAAATCAAAGTAAGAACCTCTCGACCAATAACAAGCAACGATTTAGAATACGTGGTAGGATAAGGCGAATACTCATGACTCTAACCTATCATACTCGAATTTTTTCGAAAAGACACTTCATCAGCTCCCTACAATACGTACAGCCACTCCGCCAGCCAAGGCGCAATCGACTTGTTCCACTAACTGCGGCAAGATAACACGATCTTATGAAGGTTGCGAACGGAAAAAAGAAGTACGAAGAAGTCACGCTGCGTCATGTTGGTTACGGTTAGAATTGGAATCATTCTTAAAATTTTAATTTACGAACTGATTTTACAGCTTAAATTCCATAATTTTTCTGCGACAATCTGAACTGTCTTGAGTATAAGCTTTTCAAATTATTCTTTGTAACTTCCAGTTTTCAAGATATTATTTCGTAGGAAAGTTCTTCAAATCTCATAGCTTATCCTAAACTTTATCATATATACCAGATTTGTCTACTTTCTTCTTTAAAATAAACAATTTTTGTTAGAATTTGAATAGAGAAATATTGCGAAGCAAAAATTAATCGAAAAACCAGCTTTCTCTTAACTTACTTTCTGAAGGGTTTCTTCCAAGAACTCATCTGGCAATTTAGAAAATACGAAAACGTTAAGATACAAAACGAAAGAGCTAAAGTACCCGAACGGGGTTGTAGAAATTTCGACCCCTGCGTTTTGCTAGTCTTATGACAAAGCTCGTAACGTTCGGTCAGAGAGTTTATTTGTTTACGGGAAAAAATCCTTTAGAGTGCATAAAGAAGATACAGTTTAATCATAAAAGTCAAAACAACGCAACAATTGAAATTTAAAGCTAGCATAGGTAGAAAAGAAGACAATATATTTACAATAAATGTTAATATTTTTTAGGATACGGTTAAGACCATTATTAGTACCATATAGAGTAATATGAGATTCCTCTAACATAAATTGCACCTTCCTCGTGCCATACAACAAAGTATTATAGTATTTCAAATAAGAGTGTATTTTACTTAGTAATTATAAAACCCCATTTCAAACAGTATTCTTTTTATCATAAAGGTCCTCAATTTTCATCAGCCGCGCGGCTCGTATTTTTATAAGCTCGTCAGAGTAAATAATTAAAAAGCGTGATTTTCATCCTACGCGAAGTTCGGCTAGAAAGCTCGTGAAGTTCAGTTAGAGTTACACCTTCCATGTGTCATATAATAAAGATTGATTGAAGTGTTTTAAATAAAAGTTTATTTTATTTAGTAATTTCAGAGCCCATTTCCAATAGTTACCTGTAGCTGAATTTCCGCTGGAACACTTCCAGGAAGCACATGATAGCGAGAGCGCGACCGACACCCGGAAGCTCGTCGATCGAGCGGAAACACGACATGGGAATGATCGAGCGAGAAGAGAAGAGAAGAGAAGTTGGTGAAAGATAGAGAAAGAGAGAAAGAAGTCAACGACGGGGTTCGCGACGACGAGTCTGTGTGTTGAGAACGTAGCATGACTCCGGAACGAAAAAATGGGGAAAAAAGAAATATTGCTCTCCATTATCTTATCTTCCTATCACGGCCGATAAATTGGCCTCGCGAGCGGAACTTCGTTGGGAAAAGGCGTCGTTCAGTTCCGCGTTCGATGTTTGGAGAAGAGATCTAGAACAGTGACGAGCAACCTTTGTTTTGTAGCGTGCCAAAATTAACCACTTGACATACAATGACGTCTGGGAGATGTCAAGATGTTTTGAAATGTTTTATACTTTACAGAGCTACTAATTTATTATTTTATAATATTACTGAATCATTGTCTATTAACACGTTGAATGCCACGCCAGTTTTACAGGATTTGCCCGTGGCACCACGATGAACTTTCTGTTATACGATAGATACATTGTTGAAATATTACCTACCACAAATAAGTGTTATTACTTTTAGATATTTTTTACTGCATTAATTTCTTTACACCGTGGCATTAACGGTGGTAATAATGAAAAACTGATAAGTATTGACATCTATCTAAATTATGTATTTCTATCAATTTGAATGCGCCGGTCACCGGTGACCCCCATGGTATTCAACGTGTTAACATTACATCTCAACCTGATTAAACGTTATATAGTAATGCAAATTTCAAAATAAAATGTTCTACTTCTAACCTTGTATATAATCGTTCAGTTGAGCCAAATTAAATAGTATTTTTCGGGCGCTTCAAATACCATTTTATTTGTATGTCAAGGGGTTAAACACCTAATATTCAATACGGGACACAATAAATGCATATATGTGCAAATATAATTTCTCGTCAACGAACTTTTTAATACTGGAGAGTACGTTTGAAACGATGACATAAATATACTGTTTTAACAGTTTGTGGTAGTAATTATTCTGCAGAGCTGAAAAGATTACATCTGTAGAGAGAGAGAGAGAGAGAGAGAGAGTGCGTTCCACCATAATAACAATAAAAGTAAATGTACAGACAATATTTGCAGACTATAAAACTATGTTCCACATTGTCTTCGTGTCATAAACTTTTCTCTGCTACTGTATCTGTGTTCCATATAATGAGAATTCTGCTTCTTAATATTGGTTAGGAGACACAAACAGTGTGTAATGAAAATTTGTATTTGTAAGGTGACCACATTTATGTAGTGAAAACTGTAAGTGGTGGAAATGGATAACTGTGTATTGAAGAACTGATTCTTTTAAACTGATAATTGAGACTTTCAATGAAAATGTAATGCGATAAAGCATACTCAAAATTTTCGTTCTTTATACTGTAATATATTCTCATGGGATATTTGAATTTTTCGAAAGCACGAATAATAAAGATAACCATCGCATTGTACTGAATTACTGTTTAAAACTCGGCAATATTTATGAGAGAGAAAGCTGACATAAATGAACAAGAAGGAAAACTGTCGTGAAACAGGACCCTATATCATTGAAATCGCATATTCAACGCCTCTCACAGCACGATAATGTACCATGATAACATTACTTTCTGGTGCTACACGATATCCTGTATCGTTATTGATAAACGTCCGATAGCTGTAATAATTACGCCCCTAATCGATCCTCCTCCCACCTGTGACGTAAATTAACTATAATCACGGTTACGGTACCATCCTCAGGAAAAATTAACTGGTTATCGATATGTTATTCTTGTTTGATACACTTTACAGAATAATCCAATGATTGTCCAATAACTGTTTCCCAAAAAATGTCAACTTCCTATGGTGCCATTTTTTACAAATATTTAGTCATTGCTTGTTATTATTAATGTTACTTTCAAATATTATTGAGAACATAAGGATCTATTATCTTTTATCAATTTATTCAAAATCAAAGTTGCATATAATTTATAAATATTTCTGTACAGAATTTTACCATTTCAGTGTCACCCTCCATATTACTCTCAATTCAGTTTAGAATAAAAACACAATATTTGCAGTAGTTAAAACTAATAGCAAACAAAATAAATATTCATTTATTGCAAAAATATATATTATATAATTGTTCTTATTAGTTGCAATACTTTGAGAGATAATTTATGTAGTTATAATAAATTTATTCTCAAAAGGTACCAATAATTTATAATTAAAAGTTTACAGAAACATTCGAAATAAATACAACATAAGCATTTATCAAGTTACAATCAATAAATGAACGATACTGTTAATAGAATTTTCGTTCATATTAAACACGACTTGATATCATTTTACGATTCGCACTAAATCGAGTATCGTGCTATTTGAATTCGCATTAATCGAGACCTAGGTACATGTAATCACATATAATTTGTAAATAAAACGTAGTAATGATGCTAATTACAACGATATTTATATAGAAGCAATTAATACCTTTTATGAAATAAAAATTGACTATCATCCCTATCGCTACCACAAACCTTCAACCGTTATATGCAGTAGTGGACAAAAGTTTAAGACGAGAAGACAATGTAGAACATTGTATTACGGTCTGCAAATATTGTCTGCACATTCAGACTGTTATTATGGTAGAACATTATTTATTGATTAGCACAGAATGTAAATCTTTTTATTTCTTATTAATTAATTTATTTATTTTCTTTGACCTTTTGATCATAAACTTTTGTCCACTATCTTATAATGTACGTGAATAATATGTAGACGATTAGGAATAAAGGTATTTAAATGTTGATTATGATACACCGGTTTCTTTACACTGTAATAAGAACGGCGATATAGAAACTTTTGTTACCGTTCATTTAAATTAATGATTAAAAATTATTAACTATTTAAATACGCACTATGACACATTGGTTTCTTTACATTATTGCAATTTGATTACCATTTATTTTCTATTCCTTATAAATTAGTTAATTTAATGTCGTCGACTCTTTCGCCTTAAGGGAGTATTGCAGTCTAGACTGTCATTTTTTCAGTTCATTTCTGATTTTTTTTTAATGATAGAATTGCTATTTTGTATCGAAATTTGACAGATATATTTATTGATGTTGTTAGTATGTACAGCATTTTTTTTCATCTAAAAATATTAAAAATTATGGGAGTTATAGCTGCTTGCTTAACAGCTCTTCTAAAATAGATGCACCATTGGCGTCCATGATTCCAGCCGATCCGCTAATCTGAACGAGAGGGGGGGGGGGGAATATCTTCATTGGGAAGAGTGTAGTTATAGCAGGAACTAAGGAAAAGTAAAAATCTCGATAAATAAAAAAATGGAAGGCACTTTGAACTTTTAGTTCACTTTTTTTACACCTTTTTTCATCTTTAGTGCGTAAAGGCACATTTATTGAAGATTTTCTTCAAATATGAAGTCAATCAGTCATTCAAAGTTTCGGTGCAGCGTCGCACACCTACTGGTAATGTATATTAAAACCTCCGTATCGTCGGTATTTTCATGAATTCAACCAAATGGTTTTGCATAAATATCTTTAACCCTTTGCGGACGAGTGTCGGATATATCTGCCCAACTCTCGCGCTGCGGGTGGCGTTTGTCTGTCGTAAACGACACGTATAAAATACGCATGGGTATACTAGCCTAAGAAGTCAAGTTGGCCTAAATTTGTTTGTTTATGATTTTGTTAGATTTTATGAAAAACTTATTTAAATACAGCTTTAGTTTTTATAACACAAACGCGCGATGTGACTATTTTCTTTACTGCTCCGTCCGCAAAGGGTTAAAGTCATACATTTAAGAAAATGCATTAAAAAAAAAAGATCGATGATTTCAAAATTCTAGACAGCAATACCCCTTTAACCACTTGCGGTGAAAAGAAATTCACTGTTGTGCGTGCCAGAACAGTCGAGTGTAAATCGCTGCGAGGCGAGTTCATGCAGCGTTCGACGTGTTCTAGAAGAGAATATAAAGACGCATCAACTGGTGATAATATGTGCCCATAATTATGAAAGTGGTCTAAGTCATATATTTTTTGTTTCGAGATATTTAATGGATTACATTTGAATAAGTTAAAAAATATTTTTATATTATGCAATATTTTAATTTAAAATTTTATTAGTCTTGATTAATAAAAATTTATTAAGAACGTAAAATTTTGTGTGAATCTCATGCGGAAATGTTGTTTTTAAAGTTTGAAATAACTTAGACCATTTTCAAAATTAATTGAATGGCCTATAAATGACTTAAAGTGATAAAAAACTATAAGTTTTATTAGAAACAATAATTTTAATAAAATAATTCATGAACATTTATTAATTACTTTTGTAAAGTAATCCATTTTTATCATTTTAGGCTTTTATCATTATGAGTTTTGAGATTCTTAAAATGTACCTGCAAAACTGGAGGGAAGCAGGGTGGTAGTAAACACATAATATCTTCGTTTTTCTTTTGTTACTTGTCTAGTGGTAGTGTATAATGGAAGTAATTTAATACTTCCATATATTTTTGGTCAACACGGCAAAATGACTAACACAATGTAACGGTTCATTTTTTACAAATTCACGAATGAATTTGTGTTTCTCGTTCAAATAATGTGTTACCACCGTTACCATTATCATCGTCGGCTGATTTGTAATAACTAATAAACTCAAATTTTTCAAATTTTTGACTTAAACCACTTTCATAATTAACACTAAATGAATTCCGTATAATGTTGAAATAGCAACCACTGTCTAACCGTTCATTTTTTACAATATTGTGAAAATTACATTGAATTAATTTAGTTTAAAGTAATATAATGTGAAATAATTGATAAACTCATTTTTTTTTTAATTTTGACTTAGACCACTTTCATAATTATGGGCACATATCACATATGTATGAATACTAAATTTATTTATTAATAATTTTGCAGAGTGTGATATTTTTCAAAACAGCTTGGAATGTGTAATGCTACAAGACATTTTGTACACTTCCACGTAGTCATATTACACATGTAGCTGGCGTTTCTGTAACAAAAGCACCTCGACGTGCGTGGCACGTCTTTTCACCACAAGTGGTTAAACTTTTGCCAGCTACTGTACCTACTACTGAGAAAAATCTAAAAATATTTTTCGCTTCTATAGTACATTTCGATCCTTTTATCAAACGTTCTATTGTTGAAATTGGACCTCGATGGCGGGAAACGAAGGGCTGCTCGGGAAGGAAACAAAACCGTAATGGCCGTGAATAATTGCTAAGCCGGTGCGTAACACGGGGCCGAGATAAGTTTGTGCGTTTGACAGGAAACACGTTGTGTAGCAGTCTCATGAAAATTATATGTTTCACCCCGCACGTTGCGAGGGTGGTACGCACGTTATAAATCCCTCCCTCCCTCTCGCTCTCTTTCTCTCGTTCTTTCTCTCTCTACTCGATCAATATACGCCAACCATGGTGTTCTTCCGACTGTTGATTTGTTTCCCATAAGCGCCGTGCCTCCTGGCAGGGTTTACTTCACCTCGAATCGTTGCATGCTTCATCGAAATCGTTATTATAAAGGAATTTCGTGCAACTTCAAAGCCACTGAAGGAAAATATTAGGTATGCAAATTAATTCGCTACATTTTCCGTAACTTTTGAATTTTTCCTAACTGAAGTAAACGTTGCGATAAGCATTGGTGGGTAACATGGTTGCAACGCAAACTCTTGTTTAGTTTTTTTAAACGTTTTTCAAGTTTTCTTAAAATTTCTTGGCTGTCCAATAAATTAACACTTTACCAACCGCTCGTGGACCAACTTATTCCCGATCGACTCACTTCTTTGCAGGTGATGCATCATTAATGAATCGAACATAATGATTTCCTTCGAGTAATTAATAGTTTAATATCTCTTTAGAGTATATATATATACGATTTTGCTCAAAACAGTCACCTTCGTGTAAGGGACCATTGCAGAATTTACAAACTGAAGCATGTAAAAAGTCAAATAATAAGTTTTCGGTCGGTAAAGTGTTAAAATCTACATTTAAGAATCTCTTAAACCACGCTTTACATGTTTTATACGTCTCAGAGTCATTACCAAAAGGAGAACAAACCATTTGTTTAGCATCAGAAGCATTTTTCTTCGGTTCAAAAGCAAAAAGAATACAGGGCCTCAAATACTCCTTGTCGAATGCTATATTATTTACTGTTATTAGATGAAATTATATCGAGTTGTCGTTGACTGTTTTAATGTTCCTTAGAGTATAATGCTGCAACTTTCAAATCACCATAGGGCAGGAAAGGTATTTTAATTTGAATGTAAATTACAAAGCGTTAAATGCAAAGGCACCGAATTAATTTGTACACCTTATATTTATTTTTACCGAATTTAGATGACTTTATCGAATTTTTACGAAGCGTTTCTGTATTAATTCCAGGAAATTATTGATTCTATAGAAATGGTTTCTAAAAAATGCAGCGAATGGGAAATAATGCTTAAAGGAATATTAAGGAAAAGATAGGATAAGAAGTAGAAGAGATTAATTAGACATGTAATATAACAAACCAAAAAAAGTGCAAAGATATGTAAATAGATGGTTTTTAAGAGAAAGGAATAAATGGTTGAAGGTAAAAACTAGATGTAAAACCGAGGTCATTTTTTGGCTGAATTGCTGAAATAAAATATTATTATTATTATTATTATTAGAAATGGTTTCTATTGACATTATACAAATTTTTCTATCGCTTGTGTGGGAATTATTTAAAAAAATGTGCAAGCTAAATTCTTTTTGTCGATAATAAAAACAAAGGAACCGAAAAGCTCACATTGCAGTTATTGTTCGCGTAACGATTTTATTCGGATAAAATTTGAGGCTCTTGTTGAAATCTATTGCCGTGGAAAATAACGTGTGTAGTTTTTGCAGACACAGTTAACGCAATGTTCATTTAGACTGACTCTGTTCGACAAAAGGAGAAAAAGAATTCGATATTAAAACGCGGGCGAGTAAATCGAATGGCAGGCGAGTTTCAGATAAAATTTCAATTTCGATCGAACTAACGCCGCCGGCTACGGGAGAAAATATTGGAAAATTATTTTACAGCGACGTTTTCGCATTGACATTAAAATCACACGATTTTAATTGAACGTGCCAACGAACAGAGCGTTCGATCTCTATTTCTAACTTAAATCTTAATTTAAACAAAAATCAAAACATCCTTGTTGCTTGAAATAACAAGCGAAAGAATTATTTACAGGCGCAGGAAGTAAAATAATGTAATGTAAATTCAGTGCTATCTTCAGACAGCAAACAATGGATTACGTTTCGAAGAAAAGCGATGATTTCTTTCACAATTCCCTAATATCGTTTAACCCTTAAACGCACATTGTTGTAATAATACAACATACCATTCAAACGACCTCAAAGTCATTAGCATTTGCTTACTGCATAGTGTTGTAGAATTATCACTATCTACATGATATATTTCTTCGAGTGGCACCACGTTTTTTTCTTTCAAGACTGTCAAATGTGAACTTGACATTGACAAATCGAAAATCTGAAATAGGCGTAAATTGCATCGTTGTCTTGCTGTGCAATTATTTGATTTTCAAAGGTAAGTACGCACAAAATAAATTGTTTTTATATGCACTAATATATTTTCTTCAGTGCAGTTATTTTGTTTTGAGATAATGCATTTGAATTTTTATCAGTGTTGTTTTCTAGTAAATGCATAGCGTTGCAGATATGCAGCAGACGGTTTTTCAATAAATTACTACAAAAAGATTATAAAAGAAATGTTTTTTATTTTTCCCTGCATTAGCATGTTCATGTCTACATAATATATCTTTTTCAAGGTGTCAGAAAAAAGGTCATGCATTTAAGGATTAAATTATCTATCTCTACCTCTAAGAGAAAATGGAGGAAAATGAGGCTTTAACTCAGCTTCATTTTCATGTTACTTATATTGTATCTTTTATTTTTATTATAAGATTCAAATTTTTATTTCCATTTAATGTATCTCGAGCTTATACCTTCAAATAAATTAAATATAATCTTTAACTCAGCTATATTTACATGTTATTTATATTGTATATCTTATTTTTATTATTAAATGAAAATTTTTCTTTCCATTTAATGTATCACGAACTTATGACTTCAAATAAAATAAAAATAATGAAATTAAATATAATGTAATTTATACGCGTGCCTGTGTGTGTATGTGAGGTTCTAGGGGGTATAATTACAAGATATGGCGCTTCCTAAGCAACTTATTTTGCCGGCATTCGGTAAACGTGACGGAAGAACACATGGCGGTGAATAAAATGCACGTAACGGGAAGGGTGCAGCCGAAGCAATAGCGAATTATTCGAGGGGACAGAATCGCAGACGGATGGGGTCGAAAAAGGAGCAGCCAAAAATCAATAGTACCATTCGTGGAACTTGTCCACGCGGTTTCTGCCACCTCGATAACGAAACATCGACATCGTCCCTTATAAATGATGTTCATTCGACAAAATTACCTAGTAACAAGAAACGGAGCTCGAAGGAAATAAAATCTTGAAATCCGTAATCGTTTGCATTGTTTTTAGTACAATAGAATCCAATAGTTATCCAAACATTGTATCTAGATATTCTATTAACCAAACAGAATGTTATTTAATAACAACTCTTTCTTCCAACAAAATTATAAAGTTTAACAGCAAAAACGATATAGTATACAGAAGTATTAATATAATTGTAACAAATTGATAACTCTTTTTAGTATCCATTGAGATAAATAAAGTTTAGTAGAAGAAAAAGGTAATTGTATTGTTATTCGAAAATTCTTTTACTTTATTACTTTTGTCTCCCTATTGGTTCATACATGGGAGACTTTATTGTACAGTGGAGTACCTTATAACGAACAACATTAAACGGAATGAATACAATAATTAACAGATTATCTCGTTAAATTAAAACGCTAACAACTAACACATATGTTACAACGAACGCGGAGAAATACAATCGGCAACGATTACGCCGATTCCATAATTGATCGTTTATTTTTTATTAATAAAAATACATTTTGTTTATTCTATTATACATTTCTATTCTCAAATATCTTTTTTACATACTCCATATTAAGAATTTATATATATACTACCCTTGAATACTATCGGCTAAATGTTTGAAATCACTTTCGAAGCAGACACTGTATAAAATTTCTCCATAATTCCTTGTTAACACATTGAGGACGGCGCTCTGCTCGCCAAAAAATTGAATACAGTGCATACAAGCACCTTCTTCAATTTACACTTGTAAATTCTTAAATGTTAGTATATGTTTCTTAATCATCGGTTTATTGTGTAACAATAAACGTGGCAAATTTAACAAACATAACAAATAGATCAAATTATTTATAGTCGTGGATACGCGTGTGTGAGAAAGTATTAAAACGAAATATCTCGTTACCCGTACGCAATGTGTTAAGTTGAAACTAATGTTGCCACTGTTAATACAGGCATCACTCGAATAGCACGAAGTTGTAAATAACAGAGTTAAAAATTGCGACTACCCTTGAATAACATGGAATTTGAATTACACGAACTCGCGAATATTACTGTTAAAAATTATTACTATACGCATGGCATATATTAGCTGTGCAAATTAATCCGCTGCCTTTGCATTTAACGCTTTGTAACTTTCATTCAAATTAAAATACCTTTCCTGCCCTATGGTGATTTGAAAGTTGCAGTATTATGCTCTAAGGAATATTAAAAGTCGGCATAATTTCACCTGATAACAGTAAACAATATAGCATTCAACAACGAGTATTTGAGACACTGCATTCTTTTTGCTTTTGAGCCGAAGAAAAATGCTTCTGAAGCTAAAGAATTGGTCTGTTCCGCTTTTGGTAATGACACAGTTACGTATAAAACGTGAAAAGCATGGTTTCAAAGATCGGACAAGCAACATTTAAAAGTAGCAACATTATACTCTAAGGAACATTAAAACAATCAACGACAACTCGGTATAATTTCACCTAATAACAGTAAACAATATAGCATTCGACAACGAGTATTTGAGGCACTGCATTCTTTGTGCTTTTGAATCGAAGAAAAATGCTTCTGAAGTTAAACAAATGGTTTGTTCCGCTTTTGGTAATGACACAGTGACGTATAAAACGTGCAGAAAGTGGTTTCAAAGATCGGACAAGTATGTTCAGGACAGGCAAGAAATTTTAAGAATATTTTTGAAAAAGTGTTAGATATCGCTTGTTCAATTAAAACAACAAGACCCATCTCCTGTAAATAGTTACACTTTCGAACCGCCACTTATCCTTTCGAATCATCCGTCCTAAACCCTGAACCCTTTCTCATCCATCCAAGTCATCCCATATCTATTCGTCAACTCCTGGACCCTCTCTCTATCCCTGTTGTACTTTTCCTATCCCACTACCCTAAATTTCAAGCCATATATATAGACAATAAGAAACTTGGGAAGAACCTTTTTGTTATCAGCTGCGACGCAGTAGTCTTCGTTTTTATACTTCGTAACGTGTTAGATCTTGTAAATTAAAGTTTGGCGGAAATAAAACATCTGAAAAGCCTCAAACCTCGAAATCTAACAAAACGTTTGTAAAAGCTAAACAAGTGCTTGAGTTGCAACCAGGTGTTACCCACCAATGCTTATCGTAACGTTTACTTCAATTAGGAAAAATTCAAAAGTTAGGAATGTGGGTTTCGTGTGAAAAAAAGCACTGAATTAATTTGCACACCTAATGCTTTCTATCCTTTTAAACTGTATCACAGTTTAGGCGTCTTATAATTGTTTCTGCTTGTATCTTTTACTTTTCGAAGGAGATTCTGTAAACGTTACTCTATGAGAAACACAAATTAAGTAATACTCTATTGTTTCCGATTTTTATCGACTGGCGAAGTGGTTGTAAAGTGCCAAGAATGCCGTCGAACGAGCCTACACGTATTCCGAGCGCAGTATACAATTCAAGGTATTGACATTAACCCTTTTCCCCGGAGACGTATAAATGCTTTATGATGCAGCTTATGTAGAGGAAACTCGGTTTCGAGGATTGGCACAGTTTCAAGTGGAAGTCCACGATGCTCCTGAAACATTTCTCGACCAAGTGCCAGGGCACTACTGTAAACTTGTACTAGATACTTCTTACAGCGGCAATATTCGTGAATGGACTGGGAGAAACAGTTCAGAGTCATTTTTGAGCGATGGAAGAAACTTCATCAATAAATTTGTAAATATAGAAAAAAACGATAGTACTTTATTCAGAAAAGACTAAAAATTGTATTCGTTATTATAAAGAGTGTTTATCATTATATTACGTTTATTATCATGTGATGAATCACTGTAAGTTGTAATAAAGAGATAAAGTTATAACTTGCTGTATAAGCTTTAGAATATGAAATCTGAAAGCGATTTTTTTTTTACGCGTGTAATACACTAGATAATTATCCGAAACGGTTCGCGTAAAACTGATATTACATTTTTTATGTAGAAAATAAAGAGTTTAAAAGAAACACGTTAAAAGAATTGTTCCTTTCTTTAACACCCCGACCGGTCAAATGACCGTTTTTAAAATTTCGATTAGAATTTCATATGTACAACGTAATTGAATCACCTTTAAACTTTAGACTTTTCCTCGAATACACGTATAATACATTTTTCAATATTCACTTCTTTTTTTATTGTTTATTTTCTGAGAAAAATTTGCAGTCTGCCTTACATGGGAATGTTGCGGTATGAACAGATATACGTGAAGTGTCGGTAGGAATAGTGTTAAAACCCCATATGTACCAAACTTGAGTACGATTTGTGCAGAATTATAGGATTACTTTCTTTGTTTTGAAACATAAGAAAAATAATCTAAGAGAAAATTCATATTTTAATTTTTCGAAAGTAGAAACGCCGAGTTTATTTTTCTTCATCACTCGGCACACGTTAAACAGAAGAGTGAGTCATATAAAATTAAGGTAGTGTGCTGTGTGTGGGTGTTTATCGTAGCCCACGCAAGCATTTATCAATCGATTGGTATCACGATATTTCACCTTTGACGATTATTCCTCATCGTCGTTTAAATCACCATGCATCATCATCATCCTGGCCATCATTATCCACGACATAAACACGCGCTTTAGCTGTAGAACGAAGTGAATAAAGAAACAAAGCAACTAATAACTGAATGAAAGCTACAAAGCAGGCACGGAAGAAAATATCATTTTCAAATGATGTGTAGTTTGATTAATCCATTAAGGACCAACGTCGCATTAACGTAAACTTTTATCTTGAGCATTTTCTCAGTGAATTTACCTCTTTAAATTTTGTTTTTCAATACTACTCGTTCGTAAAATTATTAATCAAATTCTTGAAACTCTTTTTTATAACCACTGTTGGAAATTATGGACTAAAAGGAATAAAATAAATATAGCTTTTCTACTTAAGAATTTACTAAACTTTATTTCTAAAGAAAGGTATATTGTTTTCTGAACCTGATCTATACACAGCGAGAGGCAAGACTCGAATGAATAGAAGAGGCTAAAGGACATAGTTCGTTTTGTTTATTCGTTAAGGCACGAATTTCCAACAACCACGAAGGCAGAATACAAAATTTAACAATTTAAACTAACTGTAAACAAATTGCAAAGAAAATATTGAATTGAATACTACTACTAATATTGAATAATACTAGTCTGAGACAGCTAAACACAGCTTCGTATTTTTATGAGCGATCGAAAGCTTCTTGTCAGAGGTCGTATATTCGTAGTACTCGTATAGTGCGAATTCAAATAGCGCGATCCAGTTCATAAGATTTACTGTTCACGGTAATCAAGACCTACCTGACGTACATTTATGTTACTTCATCCGAACCGCCCGTTCAATCCTAGTGTTAACACGTTCCGTGCCAAGCCGTTTTTGCCCGGCATGATCTCTAGGTCATTTGATATTTTGACTAAATGCACCATTAAATGTAATTATTAATTATTGTATATACAACAATTAAATAACCTTATGTGTTTTGCTCTATACTGTATCTTGTATAATGCTTCATTTTTTAGGTAGAAATATAGTTTACAGAATTATATTTGTAATAAAATATGTGCTTTCAGCGCATTAAATAAATATTACTGCGTGTACCACCGGTGGTACACGTGGCACGGAACGTGTTAATGTTTTAAATTAGGTTTTTAGATTTAATGGTATTCCTATATTACAGTTATGTTACTTCATCTGATTCGTCCGTTCAGTCCTGGTGTTACGTTCTAAATTATGTTTTTAGATTTAGTGGTATTGCTTTGAAAACAATATTATATATTTGCAATTCGATTACCTTAGCTAAGGATATACCTGCATCAGCCGCGCGTACTCGATAAAAGGGAAACGCTGACCAGCCCCCCGCCCCCCTCCTACAATATTTTAACACTGGATTTACAGGTAAAATAAAAGTTTTAAGACTGTCGTATGTATAGTTAAACTAAGTTAAGATAATTTTAAGTTAAACATGTTAAAAGTTTATTATATTGTTACTGTTTGTAAAAGATGTAAAGTTTAGTGAAGCGGCCCTAACGGGTCAGATACCCAATAAAGTGAGACTAAGACTAAGACTAGATTTACAGACATTTCTTGTATATCTATTTCCAATATACATATACTAAGGAACAGAATTATACATCGAACAGAATTTGAAATTGCAGAACTGAGGTCAAATTGACGGGTCCCGTAAACCTAGTGTTAAACACTTCGATACGAGCGTCGACTATAGTCGACAGCCAAGAACTTTTACCTAATCTCTGCGATTGCAGTGTATACGTTCACTTAATAAGTTACTTCGAATTATTGCGTATCAGGATGATACCTGTATGTATATTTAAAACTAGAACTACCAGAGCAGTCAAAATGACCAATTGGGAATTATTCATAGCAACTTTAGTATCATTTTCTGCAGAAGGTGTGCATAAATATTTGTTTTCTATGTATTCGGTATATTTTTCATGTGATTTTCAGTTCGATCTCTTCTATGCAAATGAGTACACTTTAATTGTTGGTAGTTTCAGTGTTAATCAACAGCAGTGCCGTCCTCTCCGCGAGCTACCATTGTTGGTCAGGCTTCAAGGAGCGCTTGTACAGGACAGTTTTTACGATTTGATTACCAAACCGTGCCGAACTACTTACGAATTAAAAATTTTGAATTAAATTTTCTAATTTTTCATTTATCAAAATAAAATTGTGAACATTTAGAATATCGTAATAAAAACATATGCTCTGTTGATCTACATTACAAGTAATGCTACCTGTAATGTAAAACAAGCTTTCCTCGTTACAGATCTATAAAAGTAAAACGGATTCACTGTCGATGCACGAAACAACGTGCGAATGGTGAGTGCCGGCTGTGGGCAAGGTTTAACCGAAGGGGTTAAAATGTTGCGATTAGTTAGGGTCTAGCTACAACCTTTTGTATAAATACCGTGCAATTTCTGGAGAATACAGTACAAGCATTAACCAGTAACCTACCAACTGTGTTGTTCCATCAATTTGACACCTGGAACAATTCGCAATATCAACCTCTTCGCTAAGAGCAAACATCCGCTGCGCAAGGCGAATTATCAAAAAAACGGGAAAATTTCGAGAACGATACACTGATCTCGCATCTATACGGACCACAAACACCTGGAGTTCAACAGCGATTCACCAAACAAACCCTGATCGAATTCACCGGGACCGACCTTGAAGAACGATACTACGCGGAGGAGCATTCCTTTTTAACTAGGGGCAGCGTGTAACCTCCGCGATCGCACGTGCGACTACTATCGATTGCGAGAGGCTGTGCGCGCGAGCCGCAGGGGTTCGCAGGCCGTTTTATTGCCCGGCCCTCGTCAACCCTCTTTTCTCAGACTTGCCCGCCGCGAAAATAGCAC